>CM035164.1:107727368-108147446 GCA_020205615.1 Panax quinquefolius | reverse complement strand
TAGTTATTTTGAAAAAGGTTGCATGTGATATCTTTTAAAAGGTATATCAAGATATGTTTCTTCACATGATTTCAAATTATTTTTTTAAAAAAAAGCGCATTGGAAATCAAGATAAAGGGATTCAAAAAGCTTGCGAGGATTCAAATTTTAGGAATCTTAAGCACGTGGATCATTCTTGTATGGTTAATATATAATTAGATTATTTATAATACTTAATATATAGAATTTTCATGAATCACGTTATTATATATATAATTCTAGAACACCTTACGCTTTTTTTTCTTTGAAAAAGATTTGGCGTGGATTGTTTATTATATATATATATATATATATATATATATATATATATATATATATATTAGCGTAATAATTTTATAATTAAAATAAAAATTTATTTTAATATTAAAATAAAAGGTTTATTTTAATTTTAAAATTAAATTTCATGCTAACTAATTAGAGTTGGAATTGGATTCCACGATAACTAATTGGAGTTGAAATTGGATTTCATGTTTCCTAAAATAAAGGAGATTATTTGTGAATAGGAAAGCGAATCCATCTTTCCTTAAATAAAGTAGTTTATTTATATATGAAATAAGATTTCATATTATTCAAAATAAAAGAGTTTATTTGTGAATAGAAAAAAGAGAATTCGTGTTTCCTTTAATATAAATGAGTTTTTTTTAACATGGAATTGGATTCCATAATTAATTAAAATAAAGGAGTTTATTTTGATTAAAGATTTTGATTAAAATAAAATAGTTTATTTTATTCAAAATTGGATAAATTAAAATAAAATAGTTTTATTTTGATTTAAATTTGGATTAAAATAAAGGAGTTTATTTTGATTCAAAATTAGATTTTATACTAACTAAATTTGCCCATTAAATGATATCAATATATATATTGAATGTTTATTATTCATGAGATGAATGGTATTTATTGATGCATATGGTGATGTGTATGATAATAAATGGGATTGATTATGAACTATTGACCAATGTGATTGAATTTTATTTTAGTTGGATGCATGAATGTATGAGTTTTATTAAATAGGGTTTCTATTTATTTTAAATAGTTTTGTAATAGGAATAGTTAGAATTAATTTTGAAGAATTTGAGACTAAGGAGCAAGGAGCGCTTGAAGACCCGTTTGTAATGGAGCCCAAGTTTAAATGTAATAGTTATATTTAAATATTAATTCTTGCACCCCTAAGGTTTGACCTTTTGGTTCACTTGGTGGCTTTAGTGAACCAAACTAGAATAAAAGTTCATAATCAATCCGGGTAGAATATAGTATTCTATATGTGCATGCTTGTACTATATATATTATATATTATGCAAACATGCTTCAGATGTTAATTAATATGACGCGTATTTTATATATATATATATGCATGCATGTACTAAACAAGATGAGACAAATTAATAACAAACCCCTCAAATATTTTATATTAAGTTGTAACGTTCAAAGATATTTGGAATATCGAAGCGTTGCCTTAGCATGATAGAAACAATAAAGTATTGAATATTTGATATGTGTTTGTTGTGCACTACAAGACAAGTATTAAATATTTAAGATGTTGTTTTTATTACATATGATGTTTATAAGGAATTGAATATTCTTCGCTTTGTTGTGCACACAGAAAGGTCAGTAGTTTTCTCTTCACTTATATGGAAATGTTGGGTCTAACTTAACTTAAATCATTTTAGTTCGGATGTGCACACACTTGACCATTATGATTTAAGAGGCAAAATATAAGGAGTTACATAGTTGATATAATTGACAAGAGTTGTCTACCTATTTATTTATATATAGTTTGTTGTGCACACACAAGGCTATATACATTTGAAATGGGATCCTTATTCTCACTAGCATATCTTTAATTAGATATTGTCGAACTATATATATTGAGGGTAATATAGTCTGAAGAAAATAGTGGGAGATACCAATTTAAAATAAGACCTAATTTATTTTGATAATTAATAAAAGAATGTATGCTAAAATGTTGTTAATTATAAATTCATTTACAGAATTTTACAATGTCTAAATTACCATCACTGCGAAGCATATTAGATATTATTTAACTGGATCGTATTAAACGGATTGGTTAAGGAATTGAGAAAAGTTCTCACAGCTGAAAAGCTATCTTATGTCCTTAATACGCTTATCCCTGCAATGGTTGCAGACAATGCCTCTGAGGAAGAGATTGTTGCTTTTAGAAAGTGATAAGATGATGCACAGTTGGCTCAATGCATCATTCTCGCATCCATGAGTAACGTGCTTCAGCGTCAGCATGAAACTATGGATGCTCCTACTATATGCCTGCACATCAAGTAGTTGATGGTGAGAAAAGTAGGACTGATAGATATCAGATATCTAAGGAGCTCTTCCGATCTAGAATGACCAACGACACTACAATACAGACACATGTCCTAAACATAATCAATTTGATTGATCAATTAGGACAACGAGGTTTGTAATGGATGGAGAGTTGAACCAAGATTTGATCTTGTACTCACTCCCGGACTCCTTTCACAATTGTTGTGAATTTTTAATATGAACAAGCTAGATATCAGCCTCGCTAATTTTCTTAACATATTGAAAAATGTTGAGAGTCACTTTCCAACCAAGAAAGACCATGTCTTACTGGTAGGGCCAAAGGATCTTCTAAAAAGAAGAACGATTCAAAGAAGGAAATTAAAAGGTAAAAATAAAGGATAATAAGAACAAAACTGATACGGATAGCGAAGGAGTTTGCTTCCACTGCAATAAGCCTGAACACTGGAAACAAACTGCGAGAAGCATCTTGCAGAGGCCAACAAAAAAAGCTTAGTGAAGTTTCGGTTATAAATACAATTTTGTTCAAGATTTAAAATAAATCTTTCTTTAGGTCAAGGTTCTACTTGGGTATTGGATACCGACTTTGGTTATCATAAATATAGATTTATGAAGAGACCAAACAAAAGTAGAAAGCTAAACAAAGGATAAGTAATCCTATGTCTGGTAAATGAAGCAAAGGTTACTGCATTAGTCATAGGAACTTATAGTTTAGTAATGCCTACGGGCAAATCTATTAAGTCAATAAGTTGTTATTGTATTCCAGTACTTGTTAGAAACATTATTTTTATTTTATTGTTGGACAATAAAACCTTTGGTATTATATTTAAGAACAATTGTTGTTCTATATATAATAATAATGTTTTGTATAAATGGAATATTCTTAATGGATTTTGTGTACTTGACTTACGTAAAAATTATTTTGCAAATTGAACAAAATAGTATAAGAAAAGGAGATGATCATTCAAAGAGTTGAATGTTTGTATTTGATGAAATACAAGTATGAATTATTTGAAAGGTTCAAAGAATTCAAAAGTGAAACTAATTTGAAAAGTATTAAGATTATTTGATCGGATCAAGGAAGGAATACTTGTGCTTGATGAGTTTCTAGATCATCTCAAATGGTTTTCTCATAATGGGCGCCTCGATCTGTGATAATTGATTGATGTATACGAAAGGAAAAATCGATATCTTGTTGGATATGGTGTGGTCCATAATGATTTTACAGACATTTCAAGGTATCCCTCTGGGGTCATGCCCTAGAAATGGCTGCATATCTACAAAAAGGTAACCTCAAAATCCAGCCCCAAGACTCCATAAAAGTTATGGACAGGGAGGATTCTTAATCTTAAGTATGTTAAGATAAATGGTTGTCCAACTTATATGAAAAAGTTTAAAAGGATAAGCTTGGGACAAGATTTGACAAGTACAGATTTGTGGGACATCCTAAAGTAAGTTTAAGGTATATGTTCTATAATCACATTTAGCAAAAAAAGTGTTTGTTCATGAAACACGCTTTCTTCTAAGATAAAGGTTTTTATCATTGAAGGGACTAGTAGGAAGATAATAGAATCTTGAAGAGTTCAAGAACCACAAAAAACTATAAGTCAAATAAGAGGAACCTGCAGATAGACCTATTGTACCACAACCGAAACGTAAATTTGGAATAGTACCGAAGATACCTAGGAGGTATGAATTCATCATGGATGATGATGATGAGGTATGCATCATAGAAGATGATGATCTAGAGTTACATACGATGAGGTAAGAGTTTTAGTGTGTACAAAAGGGTCAGTGGGAGTGCCGTGACTTTTCTAATATTATATATTGATATACTATGGATAAGGAATGACATACTAATGCTCCAATCAGTAAAGATAAAGTTGTCTAAACATTCCTCCATGAATGATTTGGGAAGAGTATCTTAACCCAAGGTACGTATATTCATTTGATGTTAAAGTCGTTTAGCATGACAAACTCTAAGAGATGTCTCATGTTGATGAGACATGGAGTGTATCTCTCTTAATAGTCCCCACAGACACCTAAAAAGAGAGATCGCATGAGTGACAATCATGTATGCAATGAAATATACGAGACCTGATGATGATCAGTCATATTCTGGAGAAGTTCACTGTGAGTCAGTGAAAAACATCTTAAAGTACTTAATCGGTAAAAAGGATGTGATTAAAATTTATGGCGGGTCTAAATTAAAACTAGAGGGCTTAACAGACTCGAGTTTTTTTTAGATAGACCAAGATGGCAGAAAAATCTACTTTAAGGTAAAGTGTTACCTTAAACAGTAGTGGAGTGAATTGAAAAGGTTTCAAACAGCAAAGTGTTGCTGGTTTTAGTGATAAAGACAAAGTATATAGCTGTAAATGAAGCTGCAAATTGATTGTTTGGATAAAAGTTCATTACAGAACTAGGAATAGTTCCTAAGTCTCATCTTAGATCTAAACATGTGTTGTGGCACTTTCATTTGATTATAAGAATCATTGAAAGATGGGAAATCACTATAGAGATAGTGGACTCTCAAGAACAACATTACATATCCATTAACTGAAGCCTATCCAACAGCAGGATAATCATCACTTAGAGAAGAAGAGTATGAGATACCATGACGATTGGCTTTAGTGCAAGTGGGAGATTGAAAGTAGTATGCACACAAGCCAATCATGTTTGATGATAAAGCATATACTTTGTAACAATCTTATTCATTTATTAATAAAAAATATTAATTTATTAAAGGCTTTTAATTATTTACATGATGCTGTTTTATAATATGTGATAAACCTATAGTTTTAAGCTATGTTTTTAGAATAATGATGATGATCATTCTAATGAGATCTAAATTCTTAGAAAGCTTTAAACTAAAATAGTTCCCAATCATTGGATTACTAAATTGGGGATTAGTAAATTCGGATAGATTGGTATACATCGTTGCTTGCTCATTGGATGAGGATGATTGATCTCATGATCATTTGTGTGGAACACTAAAGCAAGTATGTATGTGCTTATTAGAGAATAAGTTCTTTGAGCATTGGCTCGCTAAGGAATACCTAATGGAGTTTTACTTACTTTTCATCGATAGGAATTCTGTAGTGATAGTAGTAATCAAGTGATCCTTGGACTTGATATCATCATAGTATCTTGTGTATGATGAGTTATACTTTGACTTATTCCTTAAGAGACTTAAGGTATATCAAAAGGTATGCTTGGGTATAATAAGTTATACATGGAGATAATGTATGATCAATAAAGAATCTACCACTTCTAGTAAAGAAGAGAAATGTCATATGTGATTCGATAAATGACAACTCTCAAGAGTCCTTGGCGGCGGGATGAAATTAGAAAGGAGTTTCTAATTTGCATTATTTGAGTTGTGCATTTAAGAGTGAAATACATATAATTAAATAAAATAAGACTTGTGATAATTCCATGTCTTATATTTAATTGGGACATTGTATGGTGGAAGGATTGAATTATACGGTAACTATTTACTCGAAAGGTTCTTTTATGATTAATGTTGAAATCTATATTATCCGGAAAGTCGTTGATCGCTGGGAGGCTTATCTCTATTGTAGAATAAATATTATTTATTTAAATAAATAAATTTATTTATTTAAATAAGATTAGAATTGTTCTAATTGATTTATTCACAATCTTTTAATATGGAGAACCTAAAGGGTCACACCATAAAAGGAAGAATAATTATTTAAGAAGTTAATGGCATAATCGTAATAATAAGTTAAGTATATTTAATTTAATCTATGGTGATAGAATAAATTAAAAGCATAATATTTATTATTTAATATTTTGGAAATATTAAATATAAATTAATAAGAGGAGTCTTATTATTATTATTACTATTATTATTATTTAATTCCTAAAGGAGTTTGGGAATTAATTAATAAAAGTACTCTCATTTATTCTAATAAAATTAGGAGGTTAATTAATTAAAAGTTTAATTAATTATTCCTAATAAGATTAGGAGCCTAATTAATTAAAGGAATTTAATTAATTAAAATAAAACCCAATTCCTTAATTGTTAAGGAGGGTTGCCCACATCTATAAATAAGATAAGTCTTATTATGGGTGAGGAGAGTTGTTGTTGTCTTTTTAACAACAGACGTAATTCCAATAGTTGGGAGAGTACGCTCCTTTTCTATGAGAGATAGAAAAACTAGGGTTTTGCCAAACACCCATCTTCTTAAATCTTTATTTTTCTTGGTGGATCACCTCTAGAGGCCAAACAATTGGGTGGCTAACGTTGATCAAAGGAAGGAACCAAATCCGGTGGATTCAAGTTGAACGCGAAAAGGATTGGAGGTGAACTTGTACCTAAGGAAGCTCGGATCTTCAAGGGTATGGTTCTTGTTCTTTCTTTTTCGTTTAATTAATAATTGTGCATAAAGGGTGATCCGAGTATATGATTTGTAAAATTTTAAAACTCTATTTTTTACACGTTTTCGCTTATCTGTGCAATTTGATTGCGTTCATGAATATTACAAACCTTACAATATGTTCATTATGGGACTATATTCTGCTAAATCTCAAAAAAGAAATATTTTTGGGACTGATTTGGTATTTTTTATGAAAATTATTTAGTTACGAACATATGAGTTATATATGTTATGTGAAGTAACAAAGTTGGAAAATAGGATCTTATGGCTTGGAAATCCTATATAAGGTATACGCAGATTTTTGATAAGGCATTTGATCATTGGTGATGAAATCTTATGAGTATGGCATTTTTGAATGATTAAATGCATTATTTGGTAAAGTATAAACAATTGAAATAAATTGTTTATAAGTTTAAGACGTGATTAAAATATTGTTATGATATTAATAATATTAGATTATGAATTTATTATGTGATTGATATTATTTGGATAAATTTAAAGTCTTTAATATGTATCCTTGTTTTCAGTTGATTAATATGTTTATATCATTGTCATCATCCTCATGCTTATATGGTGATAAAAGTTATCTTGGCTTACGTGCAAAGATGGACTGTGGATTATTGAATTGTATATCTTTGGCTTACGTGCAAAGATGAATTGTTGGTTGTTGGTTTTATAGTTGTATATCTTTTGGCTTACGTGCGAGAGATGGACTTGGTATGATTATGACTAGGATTATTCAATTATAGTCATGATCATTGATGATTTAATGAATATCCTTTGCGCGTAGTAGTAGGAATGATTAGAAGATGTGGTTTATTTATTAATTTGAGTCTCAAAGATAAAATTGATGAAAAACCTTTTAAATCATAGAAGATAGTAGATTTTATTCTCTACTTGACTTTTCTAATGGATTGCTTGTTCAAGCTGAGTTAAACTTGATGTCTATTGTATTTTATCGGTTTAACATTATTGAAGACTAATGATAATTTATTCTACATTATCTTAGTCATAATATTTCTTCTTGGGCTAGTTGAGCACCTTTCTTTCCTTTGTTCTCTTGAGAAATGAGAGCGATCCAAGGACTAGTCGGGAACGGAGTGGCGGTCGAGATGATAGCATTAGTAGTCCTCACTATTACATTAAATAGTGTGACAATAAATGTAATGAGGACTCCATTCGGTGTGGATATTGTCTAGATGACAATATTCTTATTAAAACTCTCAGTTTATGTTTCGTCGTATTTTACACGACAGCTATACTATTAAGTTATATTTGAATTCTATACCATGTATTTGACGACTCAAGATGGGTGATGAATACCTAATTTTGCGGGCGTCACAGTTGGTATCAAAGCTTAGGGATATGATCCCTGGCTAAGATGTGAGACAAGAAATAGGAGGGGAGAGATGGGGAATTCCTTCGCTAGTATGACCTACCTATGTTTATTTGGTATTTAATTGGTCGGTCAGAGTATAGGGATAATATGTGATATGTTAATTAACCATTGTTTTGTTGCAGTATTTGAAAATGGCATCCGAAAATGTTGAGATAAGCAATGAAGCACGTGAGACCGTTGAGTCACCAACGATCAATGCCTGAGGTAATGTGCTGGGGAAGACAATAATCCTCATGAAAATAATAACACCGATGAAATGGTGAACGATGGGATGGTTAGAGGCTTTATGCAATTCATACAACATCAGGCGAATGCGGCTCCTATCCAAAATACAGGTGGAAACACTGACAACTCACGGTCGGTCACCGCTAAGCAGTTCAAGGAGCTGGGACCGCCGGAGTTTTTGGGAAAGCCAGAACCACTTAGGCGGAGACGTGGTTAAAGTAAATCACCAAGATATTTGATGTCTTGGGATGTTCCAGAGAGCAAAAGGTTCCTTTGCTACTTTTTTATGTTGCGTGAAAAGGCGATTCTTGGTGGGAATCGTCAAAACGCACTGACTGACGCACTCAAGATGTCTTGGGAGAAGTTCAAGAGTCATTCAACGACAAGTACTTTCCCGAAAGTATTCGTCACATGAAGGAGGTGGAGTTTATCAAGTTGAAGCAAAAAAATATGACCGTGTCGCAGTACGAGGGTAAGTTTGCCGAGTTATCCCGGTTTGCATCCCATTTAGTAGATAATGAGGAGCGAATGACACGATTGTTTCTAAGAGGTTTAAAACCCGAGATACGTCAATACCTTATCTCTCATAAACTGTGTTTGTATTCAGATGTTGTGAACAAGGCTCAGTTATTGGAGCACGATAATGAGTCAACCCAACCAAGAGAGAGTAGCCGACAAGTCGATAATACCAGTGGTAGTAGTCATCGAAGCAGTGACAACAAACATGGAGGGAATCAACATGCCAGAAATGATAACCACTTCGGTGGTAATCATGGCCAAGACAATAGGAGTGGAAAGTTCAAGAAGAGAAGGTTCAGCAAGGATGGAAAGATGTCAACACCAGCACCCGTTGTTAAGGAAGGAGAACGACCGCCGATCGTATGTTACAAATGTGGAGGGGAAGGACACATAAGTCCAAACTGCACGATGCAGTCCAAAACATGTTATAATTGTGGAAAAGAAGGCCACCTGGCCCAATTTTGTCGTGCACCAAAGTCAAGTTCAGCTGGGATGGAGGCATCAAAGGGTGTCCCAAACAAGACAAAACCGGTAGTTATATGGAAAGCGTTTGTCGTAACCTCCCAAAAAGCGAGGAATTCGAACGAGGTGATCACGGGTATGCTAATCATAAACTCTTGCAAAGTTTATACCTTATTTGATACCGGTTCTACCCACTCTTTTATCTCTCTTGCTTGCACTCAACGTTTAAATTTGACCCCAGAGAAGTTAGACTTTGACTTATTGGTTGAAACTTCGTTAGTAGAAACCTTCATTTCATGTGTTATCCAAGTCTTGGATGAGGGTCACAGTTTTGAATGATATTTCTATTGTTAATTTATTTCTTGATGTATTCTCGAAGAACTTCCTGGCCTACCCCAGAGCGTGAAATCGAATTTTGTATTGATTGATTAAAACCCATTTCTAAGACCCTCAAATATTTCTTCACTTAAACGAAGGTAATAACGCGCCAAAGACGCGTTGGCTTGAGTCATTGAAGATTACGATTATACCATTCAATATCATCGTGGAAAAGCGAACGTAGTAGCTGACGTGTTGAGTAAAAGATCGTATGCGTTTACGAGTGTGATGTTGTTAACACAAAGACCCATTTCATATGACTTATAAATGATGAAGATAGAGTTAAAGAATCTAGGGTCTAACGTTAAGATAATGAATATATGAGTAGAATCGACTTTAATCGATAAAGTTAAAAGCCACTCAAGCTTCAGACCCAGGGCTGATGAATATGAAGAAGAAGGTTCAAGAGGGCGTTATTCTAGAAGCAAGAGTCGATGAAGAGAGAAAATCTCAACCCTCGATTTTATTGGCCCATTTGAAATCCTCGATCGAGTAGAAACTGTGGCCTATAGACTTGTTTTACCGCCAAGTATGTCGCATGTTTATAACGTTTTTCACGTGTCAATATTACGTAATTATGTGGACGACCCGAACCACATTATTAAATTAGAACTAGACGAGATAGCAGAAGATTTAACGTATAAGGAGATATATGTTAAAATCTTGGATAAGAAGGATCGTATTCGATACTCAAATGTTATACTTCAAGAGTTAGAATCTGAAATGAAGTCAATGTATCCTCATCTTTTCAGCATACCAGGTACGTACGTAAATTTCGAGGGCGAAATTTCATAAGGAGGGGAGATTATGAGACCCCAAAATTTATGAATAAAGATTTAAATTTCTCAAAATATTTTTTTAATATTATGGTGTGAATTTGATATAATGTTATAGTTGTGGGTAGTATTTACAAATTTTGCAAAGTAAGCAAGTGGTTATATAATATTCGTTTGGTCGGGGAATATTCTTTTTGTTGGGAATATCCATACGACAAGACAATCATTGGTGACCCCCCACAGCGGAAGTATTGTCGTAGTAAAGAAAAGCACGTAATTATCTTTTATAAAAATAACTGGTAAGTGTTACCGTTAAAACCGTTGAACTACCCGATAGTAAAGTAATGATGAATACGCGTGGTTGCATAGTAGCACACGGTATTGATTATTGATGCTTACGTGAGAAGGCATTCAGTTATACTCAATTATTGCTACAGTAATTGTTGCATCATATCTCTCATATTATTGATTCAATTATTGTCACAGTTTTATGTGCATAATATGTTATTTTATTAAATCAATAATTGAGACGACAGAGTTATTAATATTATTAAATTGCAATATTGACAATGTCTAGAAGTTCTGTCAAGGAGAGGTTAGGTAATTGCGCGCCAGTGAGGAGAAATCCTTACCGGAAGGCCCCCTCTTTCTTGGGAACGACCTGGTTGCTAAATATTGTGAGTTATGATATTAATGATGAATAAATTGTGTTAATTAATGATGAAATTGATAGTTCCATTATGTTGGGATTATTAGCGTTAGTGGAAATTGACATTTATTTTGATGATAATTGATGTCTGGGGGTTATATTGATAAATCGGGTAATTTATCGGATAAATAAGCAATTAATTCACATGCTTATATAACTATTTGTTCATATGTGTGTACTATTGATTCACATTCTGGTACTATTAGGGGAGTTGGTGCAAGATTGATAATACTTGCATGACTAAGTTAAAAATGGTGGTATAGATGGAGGTACTATACTGTAATTTGTATTTTCACATGTCTAAAATTATTGATTCACATGATTTACTATTAGGGGAGGTGGTGCAAGTTTGATAATACTTGGATGACTAAATTAAAATTGAAGAAAAAGAGGAAGGTATTATACTGTAATATTTCGAGCCCCAAAATGTTCAATTATTGAAACTATATTTTCCTATAAATAGAAGCTCATTCTTCCTTCATTTCTCACCAATTCACCAAAGTTATTGAGCAATTATTATAGAGAGAAATTATATAGAGAAAGAAGAAGAAAAGTATTCTGCTACTTCACTACTCATATATCCAGTACTCTTCTTCTTAAGGTAAGGGGTGTTATTCTTTCGTATTCATGAAGAGAACTTCTATTATTCCATTCTTTATTATTATGTTGGAATAACCTGTTATTGCGAAGTACCACATACATGATGAAATTCTTCTATTATTCCATTCTTTATTATTACATTTGGAATATCCTCGCCGATGCATATTACTTTGACTGGTTCCATTTATTATTCATTGGAATAACACATGCATGCGATCTATCGCATGCATGGTGATTTCTATTTTATTCCATTCTTTATTATTTCGTAGGAATATCATCATGCATGTAACGTTACTGTGGGACCTGGTTCCATTATTTATTATTCTATCGGAATATCCTATCTGTGCGTTCACGACGAACCTGGTTGCATTATTTATTATTCTGTTGGGCATAACCTTTCTGTGCAATCTATTGCACGCATGGTGAATCTTCCTGTTATTCCATTCTTTATTATTCTGTTGGAATAACATGTTTGTGTGGATTCCCACATGCGTGGTGAATGATACTTTGTATTCATTCCTTATTAAATTGTGAAAATGATATGTATACGTGGATTACCGTATGGCGGGAAAAAATTCATTTGCAGTTTCATATATTCTCTTATACTCAATTGGTTAAAGCTTTGAATTCTATACTCCATGAAATTAGTGGAATATCCTTGATATTTGCGCTTCATCCAATATCTTTTCATGAAAATATTCTTCTTAGCATTCTTGAATTTTACTTTACAAAGAAGTATCTTTCTAACAATTTGGACATTATTGGTTCCTGGATAAACTAATTCTTGAACTTGTTTTATTGAATTATTATGTCATTGTCATGATGAGTTATGTTGGTTATTATGTGAAAACATGAAAGTTTCTTAGAAATCACAAAGGGTTGAAAATCAGATTTTGGTGAAAATGGAACATGAAATTCAATTGACCATATCTCTTATTATATTTTGAATTTTTGAGTGAGGTCAAGTTCTAGAGTTAGACCTATGAGTTTTGTAACTTATCCAAGTGGAATCACTAGAAAAGGTGTTGTATATTTTCGTGTGGACTGATTTTAGCAAAGGAGTCAAAAGCTGCAAAAGAGAAAAATACTACTGCCCAGAATTTTAAAAGGGCTGTTTCAGCCACTTATTTTATGAGAAAAATTATGGCCTTTTGGGACAAGAAAGTATATGGTATAAAGTACCTCCTGTCCAAAAATGAGCTCATTCCGACTTAAAATGAGCAAGTTATGACAATTTCAATATTTAGGTTTTTTCGACGAAAAACGCTATAACCTGAGTTCTATAACTCCGATGACCATGAAATTTAAACTGGAAGCTCACGTTAACATGTGTAAGATCCTGCCAAGATTTGGGAATTTTTGGAGTTAAACTTGAGGTACCTAATTTCTTAAGGAATTAACTAGAAATTGATTTTTGAAAAATAGAAAATGAATTTTAAAAATTCCAAGAAAAATATATGTTCATTATGGGACTATATTCTGCTAAATCCCATAAAAGAAATATTTTTGGGACTGATTTGGTATTTTTTATGAAAATTATTTAGTTACGAACATGTGAGTTAAATATGTTATGTGAAGTAACAAAGTTAGAAAATATGATTTTATGGCTTGGAAATCCTATATAAGGTATACGCAAATTTTTGATAAGGCATTTGATCATTGGTGATGAAATCTTATGAGTATGGCATTTTTGAATGATTAAATGCAATATTTGGTAAAGTATAAACAATTGAAATAAATTGTTTATAAGTTTAAGACGTGATTAAAATATTGTTATGATATTAATAATATTAGAATATGAATTTATTATGTGATTGATAATATTTGGATAAATTTAAAGTCTTTAATATTTATCCTTGTTTTCAGTTGATTAATGTTTATATCATTGTCATCATCCTCATGCTTATATGGTGATAAAAGTTATCTTGGCTTACGTGCAAAGATGGACTGTAGATTATTGAATTGTATATCTTTGGCTTACGTGCAAAGATGGACTGTTGGTTGTTGGTTTTATAGTTGTATATCTTTGGTTTACGTGCAGAGATGGACTTGGTATGATTATGACTAGGGATTATTCAGTATAGTCATGATCATTGATGATTTAATGAATATCCTTTGCCCGTAGTACATGAATGATTCGAAGATGTGGTTTATTTATTAAGCTGAGTCTCAGAGATAAAAATTGATGAAAAACCTTTTTAAATTATAGAAGATAGTAGATTTTATTCTCTACTTGACTTTTCTAATAGATTGCTTGTTCCGCTGCAGTTAAACTTGATGTCTATTGTATTTTATCAGTTTAACATTATTGAAGACTAATGATAATTTATTCTACATTATCTTAGTCATAATATTTCTTACTGGGCTAGTTGAGCACCTTTCTTTCTTTATTCTCTTGAAATGAAATGAGAACGTATCCGGACTAGTCGGGAAGCGAGTGACGGTCGAGATGATAGCATTAGTAGTCCTCACTATTACATTAAATAGTGTGACAATAAATATAATGAGGACTCCATTGGGTGTGGATATTGTCAGATGACAATATTCTTATTAAAACTCTCAGTTTATGTTTCACGTATTTTACGGCAATTTTGTATTATTAAGTTATATTTGAATTCTGTACCATGTATTTGATGACTCAAGATGGGTGATGAATACCTAATTTTGGGGGCGTCACAACAATAACTTTTATTCATTCATCATCTAAAACATCAAAACAATAGCATCACTGCTATTTACATTACTTTCCTGAACTATAACAGTTGCAGGATATCATCATCATCACCTATCCCATTGGTTATCATACCCGAGATTTACATTTTATTTATTTTTAATCATCTTTTAATTACACTTTCTACAATGTCCTACTAAGATATGCTGTAGCGTAGCGATCGCGCTCTTCTTCCATAATTCGAAATATTGTTCGGCGATCTAATACGTATGATGGTAGCTTCTCGAATTGAATCGGATAACTCATAACTCGATCTTGCGTTCGATTGACCACAGTGTTGAATACATTGTTCATTTCTTCCATCTTTCTCCTCTTTACTTGTGCGTCCCTTTCTGCTATTCCGACTCGTTGATAAGCTTCATTGTACGCGACCTCGGCTCTTATCCTTTTCGTAGATTCTTCTTTCAGCTTATTCTCCAATTCTGCAATCTTCTCCATCATTCGCTCGTTCTCTCCTTCAGTGTGGACCAGCTTCTCTTCAACATTGTTCAGTCGTTCTTCTTGATCCTGGATCTCATTATCTTTCTGTGCCATCGAGGTCTGTTGTTCAGCTACTATCTCTCGTAACTCCTCGACAACATCTTGAAGTTCCACGTTGCGATCATACACCTCGTCGTACATACGAGCAGCTAACGAATTAAGTGGACGCTCTTCCTCCTCATCCTCCTCATTCCCCGACTGTGGCTGCTCAACAGGGTCCTCCTCATCTGTCTCTATCTCATCCTCCTTATCAGATACTCTTTCTCCTTTCAACTATTGTGGACCGATTGGAATCTGTTTCCGTGTGATAGTTGTTCCCAAATCACTGAATATCTTGAGGCTCTTCCTCTCTAAAAATTTGGGATCCTTCCTCCCTAGCCATCCTGTCAACCAAATTTTAAGTTTTAATTACTAATCATCACTACTCGACACTCACGAGCACATAAGTTATAATCACATAAGCATATAAGTGTTTTATAACTTTTCTTTCCTAAAACTTCTAGAAGAGTTTATCATAACTATCTTTTCAAAGGTTACTTCCTAAAGCTTTTCCCCCACCTAAGGTTCATAACCTAAAGCTTTGATACCAACCTGTGACACCCCCAAATCTAGGTACTTCATTCCCACAAGATTTGGTGCTCACTATTCATACATTCATACTATCTACCCAAATAAAATAATATTTGAATCATAAAACCTCCCCTTAAATAGGGTTACATCATTAAGTTCAAGAACATCCCAGGGTATCTAACCTTCAAACCTCATTCAAATGCGAAATTAAAATTATAACATTACATCATTAAAATAAAGTCTAAGATCATCATAATAAAAGTCTAACATCATAATCATAACCAAAATTACAAGTCTTTATCATTTGTACATCTTTCCCTTTCCTTTGCTAGTCGAAGGTTCATCTACCTTCTCATCTTTAGCTGCAATGATTATATAAATATGCAAGAGTGAGCAAAAGAATTGCTCACTGGATGTAATAGAGAATTAACATGAGTATAACAATAATAACTGCCAACGAATAGACTCATTAAAACTGAATAGTACTCTAACAATGATAATCAGAAACTAGAATCCAAAATATGGAATATACATCACTGAGGGTCATAAGACCATGAACCATGTCCACAGTTGCAAGTAATCTTTTAACTCCAACTTTAACAGTCATAAGACTATAAGGACTCCTCGTACTTAGGGGGATCAGCCCTTCGTACCATGTATTGTGCACAAACATTTAACGCTACGCTTAAGTTAACCCCTAATAATAATAGGGTTGTTCATCTCAGTATTTAGAGTACAAGTCCGCACCAAAGAAAGTTTGGTTTGGATAAGCTATCAAGGGTAATTTGAAGTTCAACGAACATCAACTAGAGGACTAGTTGAATCAACAGTGTTTGATAATACAACAGTTGATCAATAATAACATAATGTGAAACAATGAATAAGTGTGTTAACCGACTGCATTACTTGATCTCATGCTTAGAAACAACTACAAAGCATAAGTATTGAATGACAATAATAAACCTTGCTTGAATGAAATTAAGCTAGGACTATGAATTATTGAATAAACATTAAGTGATAGCAAGCTGAAAATAAAGCTTACATATCATGAGAATGACTTGTGTCAAGTAAATGAACTATAATAATTCAACATTTGAAATTAGAATTCAAGAAAGCTGCATTCATAATATTCGAATAACAATAATAAAACTTGTCTAACAATAAACAAGTTAGAATGCGTCAATAGGTATTGGACTTCAAACTAGTTTGAATAAAATAATGTCATAGCTAGATTGTCCAAATCATGATTAAGAATACGAAAGTTCATTTAACGAAACTTTAAATTAAGAACTAACTCAACAAAAATGTAAGGATAAAAGGCTTGCTCAATGTAAAAAAATAGAGTTAAAACACTTGCCTTGAGCGTAAGCTATAAAGTTAAACTCACGATCACCTACACATAATTTTAGAACCACACACCTATTAGACATGCTCACATATCGTAACATGTTCATTACCATTCACATTTCAGAAACTCTAAGTGTTATACTTTGCAACACTTAACTAACGTTCATTGCCTAGCTAACTTGCAACATAACACGTTCTCGACTTACTAAACATTTTGCAACTTTGAACTTACTAACCCTTAATTCACTATGTTATGTTATCCTTAACATTACTCATTTAACATGCTAACATAACTTGGACTATATTATGATACTATACCAAATCTGCGAAAGAACAATGCAGTAAACTAGAATCCCAAACCGCAGTATGGCCGTTAATCGCGCCATTTTTCTGCTGCACTGGTAAGTCTGCTGGCACGGTGTTCAGACAGACCACGAGAAGGCTAATGAACAGATGGCAGAGCTTTAGCCCAACAAACACAAATTTCACCCAATAGACAGTAATATCAACACGTAAAATAAATATACCACTATCATAAACATGATTGCTCACATTTACAACCAATTGGAACAATTTAACACCAACTAAAACTATTTTAATTTCTCAAAATTCAAGTTTTTCATAAAACTTCATTTTGATATTAAATCCTAGAAATCATCACTGTGAATTCGTTAGTTGGCCAAATCACCTCATTCAAATTACGTTACGTTCATATCTCAATGAACTACCATATACAAGCTTCAATTTACTATTTAACATAATGATTGACCATCTAAATTGGTACTTACCTAAGCCATACAAAAATACATATACTGACAAATTTTTTTCCTACGTGTAAACGATTTTAACATGCGATTATTGTTTAAACACAATATCTAATCACTATAAGCATGTATAACCACCATAACTTAGTTACACAACAACAATTCAAAAAATATAATTCACAGAGTATAGAAAAACTTTGTCGTAGTTCACATATGTAGACATATACATATATATTATCACAGTTATAGAACATACCTTCAATTACTAAAATAATCCTTGCTAAAAAAATCACTGGAATTGTTCTTCTCTACACAAGCTCTCTCTCAAACTCATTTAACTCTCTGTAATCTCTAAGCTAGCATATAGAATGCGTAAACCAACTGATAAACAACGTAAGAAATATAACTGCTAACCCTTAATACCACTAATTACTAACATCAGTTAAAAGAAACGTATATAAATATAAATATATTATATTTATTATTTTAATTATTTTAATTATTTTATTTATTTTATTAAATTTAAATTTCAAAAATTAGAAATATCAAAAAAGCCATAAGGCTTGTTTGGCAAACCATTTAAAATTAAAGAGTTAAAATACTTAAGCCTTGTTTGAAAAAACCAATTTAAATCCTTTTCAATTTATTTTAATAAACACTTTAATTTATAACTTATAATCACATATTATTTTCATATCCAACATTAACCCATTAAATTAATCACATACTATATTTTAATTAAATAAAGCCTTTTAGCAAATATCACGAAATTATAAATTTTTATTATAACTTTATTTACTAATTTATATACCTTCTAAATTATTAAATCAACACAACAACATAACACCTCATGTTACAATACAAACCTCTAAATTATAAATTAATTTAATTTAGAAAATTATCTAATACATTTAGATTCATCAACATAGCATCACATCCATAAAATATTTATTTAACAATAAACACTTCAGATAATATTTATATAAGTCAATAAATATTTAAATTAAACTTTGAAATTTCGGATCGTTACACGGTCGAGGCGGGTTTTGGTCTCTTTTTCTACTTTTTGCCTAAGTGTTGATCAGTTTTGCCTACAGGCTTATAACTCGGTCTCCGTAAGTCAGAATCGAGTCCTGTAAGTTATAAAGCATGCATAATACCTACACGGTGCTATGTATCTGTTTGCGTGTCCTTACGACGGCGGAGGCGGGTTTGGCCTCTTTTTCAACTTTTTGCCTAAGTGTTGGTCAGTTTTTCCTACGGGCTGATAACTCGGCCTCTGTAAGTAGGAATTGAGTTCCGTAAGTTATTACGCGTGCCTAATACCTACGCGGTGCTATCTTTGTGTTTGTGTGTCTTTACGACTCTCGAGGCGAGTTTTGGCCTCTTTTTCGACTTCTTGCCAAAGTGTTAGTCAGTTTTACCTACAAGCTTATAACTCGGCCTCCGTAAGTTGGAATCGAGTCCCGTAAGTTGTAACGTATGCCTAATACCTACGTTGTGCTATGTATGTGTTTTGCGTGTTATTCACATTGAGTCGAGGCGGTTTTGGTCTCTTTTTCGACTTTTTGCCTAAGTGTTAGCGACTTTTGCTTACGGGCTGATAACTCGGCCTCCGTAAGTCAGAATTGAGTCCCGTAAGTTGTAACGCGTGTCTAATACCTATGCGGTACTATGTACGTGTTTGCGTGTCATTACGACAGCCAAGGCTTGTTTTGGCCTCTTTTTTGACTTTTTGCCTAAGTGTTGGTAAGTTTTGCATACGGGCTGATAACTCGACCTCCGTAAGTCAGAATCAAGTCCCGTAAGTTGTAATGCATGCCTAATACCCACGCGATGCTATGTAAGTGTTTTTGTGTTGTTACGAAGACCGGGGAGGGGTTTGGCATCTTTTTCGACTTTTTGCGTAAGTATTGGTTAATTTTGCCTACGGGTTGATAACTCGGCCTCCGTATATCGTAATCAAGTCCCATAAGTTATAACACGTGCCTAATACCTACGTGGTGCTATGTATGTGTTTGCGTATCGTTTTGACGGTCGAGACGGGTTTTGGACTCTTTTTTGACTTTTTAGCTAAGTAATGGTCAGTTTTGCCTACGGGCTGATAACTCGGCCTCCGTAAGTCAGAATCGAGTCCCGTAAGTTGTAACGCTTGCCTAATACCTACGCAGTGCTATGTATGAGTTTGCCTATTGTTACAATGGTCGAGGCGGGTTTTGCCCTCTTTTTTGACTTTTTGCCTAAGTGTTGGTCAGTTTTGCCAACGGGCTGATAACTCGGCCTCCGTAAGTCAGAATCGAATCACGTAAGTTGTAATGCATGCCTAATACCTACACGATGCTATGTATGTGTTTGCGTGTCATTACAACGGTCGGGACGAGTTTTGGCCTCTTTTTCGAATTTTTGCCTATATGTTGGCCAGTTTTGCCTACGGGCTGATAACTCGGTCTCCGTAAGTCAGAATTGAGTCCCATAAGGTGTAACACATGCATAATACCTACGCGATGCTACGTACGTGTTTGCGTGTTGTTACAATAGCCGAGGCTGGTTTTGGCCCCTTTTTAGACTCTTTGCTTAAGTGTTGGTCAATTTTGCCTACACGCTGATAACTCGGCCTCCGTAAGTTAGAATCGAGTCCCGTAAGTTGTAACGCGTGCCTAATACCTATGCAGTGCTATGTATATGTTTGTGTGTCATTACGACAGCCAAGGTGTGTTTTGGCCTCTTTTTTGACCTTTTGATTGAGTGTTGGTTAGTTTTACCTACTGGTCGATAACTTCAGATCGTATGTCAAAATCGAGTCCCATAAGTATGTAACGTGTCTATCAATAGCGGTGCTATATGCGTGTTGCATGTCATTACGACGACCGAGGAGGGTTTTGGCCTCTTTTTCGACTTTTTCCCTAAGTGTTGGTCAGTTTTGCCTACGGGATGATAACTCGGCCTTCGTATATCGGAATCTAGTCCCGTAAGTTGTAACGTATGCCTAATACCTACGCGGTGCTATGCATGTGTTTGCGCGTCGTTACGACGGCCAAGGCGGGTTTTGGCCTCTTTTTCGACTTTTTACCTAAGTGTTGGTCAGTTTTGCCTACGGGCTGATAGCTCGGCCTCCGTATGTCAGAATTGAGTCCCTTAAGTTGTAACGCGTGCCTAATACCTACGCGGTGCTATGTATGTGTTTGCATATCGTTACGACGGCCGAGACTGGTTTTGGCATGTTGTTCGACTTTTTGCCTAAGTGTTGTTCAGTTTTGCCTACGGGTTGATAACTCGGCCTCCGTATGTTAGAATCGAGACCCATAAGTTGCAACACATGCCTAATACCCACCCAGTGCTATGTATGTGTTTGCGTGTCGTTACGACTGTGGAGGTGGTTTTTGGCCTCTTTTTCGACTTTTTGCCTAATTGTTGGTCAGTTTTACCTACGGGCTGATAACTCGGCCTCCGTATGTCGGAATTGAGTCTCGTAAGGTTTAACGTATGCCTAATACCTACACGGTGCTATGTATGTGTTAGCATATCATTACGACGGTCGAGGCGGGTTTTGGCCTCTTTTTTGACTTTTTACCTAAGTGTTGCTTAGTTTTGTCTATGGGTTGATAACTCGGCCTCCGTAAGTCAGAATCGAGTCCCATAAGTTGTAACACGTGCCTAATACCTACGTAGTGCTATATACGAGTTTTCGTATCATTACGACGGCCGAGGCGATTTTTGGCCTCTTTTTTAACTTTTTGCCTAAGTGTTGGTCAGTTTTGTCTACGGGCTGATGACTCAGCCTCTGTAAGTCAGAATCGAGTCCCATAAGTTGTAACACATGCCTAATACATGCGCGGTGCTATGTACATGTTTGCGTGTCATTACGACTGCCGAGGTGGGTTTTGGCTTCTTTTTTGACTTTTTCCCTAAGTGCTGGTCAGTTTTGCCTACGAACTGATAACTCGGCCTCCGTAAGTCAGAATTGAGTCCCGTAAGTTATAACACGTGCCTTATACCTATGCGGTGCTATACATGTGTTTACAAGTCATTACAATGGCTGAGGCGGGTTTTGGCCTCTTTTTTTACTTTTTACCTAAGTGTTGGTCAATTTTACCTACGCAAACGACAACTCGCCTCACGTATGTCGTAATCGAGTCCCGTAAGTTGTAGCACATGCCTAATACATGTGCGGTGCTATGTATGTGTTTGCGTGTCGTTACGACAGCCGAGGCATATTTTGGCCTATTTTTTGACTTTTTGCCCAAATGTTGTTCAGTTTTGCCTACGGGTTGATAACTCGGCCTCCGTAAGTCAGAATTGAGTCTCGTAAGTTATAATGCATGCCTAATACCCACGCAATGCTATGTATGTGTTTACGTGTTATTACGACGGCGGACGTAGGTTTTGGCCTCTTTTTCGACTTTTTACCTAAGTGTTGGTCAGTTTTGCATACGGGCTGATAACTCGGCCTCCGTATGTCAGAATCGAGTCCCGTAAGTTATAATGCGTGCCTAATACCTACACGGTGCTATGTACATGTTTACGTATTGTTACGACCGTCGAGACGGGTTTTGGCCTCTTGTTCGACTTTTTGCCTAAGTGTTGTTCAGTTTTGCCTACAGGCTTATAACTCGGTCTCCGTAAGTCAGAATCGAGTCCTGTAAGTTGTAAAGCGTGCATAATACCTACACGGTGCTATGTATCTATTTGCGTGTCCTTACAACGGCCGAGGTGGGTTTGGCCTCTTTTTCGACGTTTTACCTAAGTGTTGGTCAGTTTTTCCTACGGGCTAATAACTCGGCCTCTGTAAGTAGGAATCGAGTTCCGTAAGTTATAACGCGTGCCTAATACCTACGCGGTGCTATCTTTGTGTTTGTGTGTCTTTACGACTCTCGAGGCGAGTTTTGGCCTCTTTTTCGACTTCTTGCCAAAGTGTTAGTCAGTTTTACCTACAAGCTTATAACTCGGCCTCCGTAAGTTGGAATCGAGTCCCGTAAGTTGTAACGTATGCCTAATACCTATGTTGTGCTATGTATGTGTTTGCGTGTTGTTACGACGGTCGAGGCGGGTTTTGGTCTCTTTTTCGACTTTTTGCCTAAGTGTTGGCGACTTTTGCTTACGGGCTGATAACTCGGCCTCCGTAAGTCAGAATTGAGTCCCGTAAGTTGTAACGCGTGTCTAATACCTATGCGGTACTATGTATACGTGTTTTTGGCGTTCATGACTGACCAAGGCTTGTTTTGGCCTCTTTTTTGACTTTTTGCCTAAGTGTTGGTAAGTTTTGCATACGGGCTGATAACTCGACCTCCGTAAGTCAGAATCGAGTCCCGTAAGTTGTAATGCGTGCCTAATACCCACGCGATGCTATGTAAGTGTTTTTGTGTTGTTACGAAGACCGGGGAGGGGTTTGGCATCTTTTTCGACTTTTTGCGTAAGTATTGGTTAATTTTGCCTACGGGTTGATAACTCGGCCTCCGTATATCGTAATCAAGTCCCATAAGTTATAACACGTGCCTAATACCTACGTGGTGCTATGTATGTGTTTGCGTATCGTTTTGACGGCCGAGACGGGTTTTGGCCTCTTTTTTGACTTTTTAGCTAAGTAATGGTCGGTTTGCCTACTGGTACGATAACTTTCGACCTCCGTAAGTCGAGAATCGAGTCCCGTAAGTTATAAGCGCCAAAAATACTCACACGCGGTGCTATGTATGAGTTTTCCTATTGTTACAATGGTCGAGGCGGGTTTTGGCCTCTTTTTTGACTTTTTGCCTAACTGTTGGTCAGTTTTGCCAACGGGCTGATAACTCGGCCTCCGTAAGTCAGAATCGAATCACGTAAGTTGTAATGCATGCCTAATACCTACACGATGCTATGTATGTGTTTGCGTGTCATTACAACGGTCGGGACGAGTTTTGGCCTCTTTTTCGAATTTTTGCCTATATGTTGGCCAGTTTTGCCTACGGGCTGATAACTCGGTCTCCGTAAGTCGGAATTGAGTCCCATAAGGTGTAACACATGCCTAATACCTACGCGATGCTACGTACGTGTTTGCGTGTTGTTACAATAGCCGAGGCTGGTTTTGGTCCCTTTTTAGACTCTTTGCTTAAGTGTTGGTCAATTTTGCCTACACACTGATAACTCGGCCTCCGTAAGTTAGAATCGAGTCCCGTAAGTTGTAACGCGTGCCTAATACCTATGCAGTGCTATGTATATGTTTGTGTGTCATTACGACAGCCGAGGTGTGTTTTGGCCTCTTTTTTGACCTTTTGATTGAGTGTTGGTTAGTTTTACCTACGGGCTGATAACTCGGTATTCGTATGTCAAAATCGAGTCCCATAAGTTGTAACGCGTGTCTAATACTGACGTGGTGCTATGTACGTGTTTGCATGTCATTATGACGATCGAGGAGGGTTTTGGCCTCTTTTTCGACTTTTTCCCTAAGTGTTGGTCAGTTTTGCCTACGGGATGATAACTCGGCCTTCGTATATTGGAATCTAGTCCCGTAAGTTGTAACATATGCCTAATACCTACGCGGTGCTATGCATGTGTTTGCGCGTCGTTACGACGGCCAAGGCGGGTTTTGGCCTCTTTTTCGTCTTTTTAGCTAAGTGTTGGTCAGTTTTGCCTACGGGCTGATAGCTCGGCCTCCGTATGTCAGAATTGAGTCCCTTAAGTTGTAACGCGTGCCTAATACCTACGCAGTGCTATGTATGTGTTTGGATATCGTTACGACGGCCGAGACTAGTTTTGGCCTGTTGTTCGACTTTTTGCTTAAGTGTTGTTCAGTTTTGCCTACGGGTTGATAACTCGGCCTCCGTATGTTAGAATCGAGACCCATAAGTTGCAACACATGCCTAATACCCACGCAGTGCTATGTATGTGTTTGCGTGTCGTTACGACTGTCGAGGTGGTTTTTGGCCTCTTTTTCGACTTTTTGCCTAATTGTTGGTCAGTTTTGCCTACGGGCTGATAACTCGGCCTCCGTATGTCGAAATTGAGTCCCATAAGGTTTAACGTATGCCTAATACCTAGACGGTGCTATGTATGTGTTAGCATATCATTACGACGGTCGAGGCGGGTTTTGGCCTCTTTTTTGACTTTTTACCTAAGTGTTGGTTAGTTTTGTCTACGGGTTTATAACTCGGCCTCCGTAAGTCAGAATCGAGTCCCATAAGTTGTAACGCATGCCTAATACCTACGTAGTGCTATATACGAGTTTTCGTATCATTACAACGGCCGAGGCGATTTTTGGCCTCTTTTTCGACTTTTTGCCTAAGTGTTGGTCAGTTTTGTCTACGGGCTGATAACTCAGCCTCTGTAAGTCAGAATCGAGTCCCATAAGTTGTAACACATGCCTAATACATGCGCGGTGCTATGTACATGTTTGCGTGTCATTACAACTGCCGAGGTGGGTTTTGGCTTCTTTTTTGACTTTTTCCCTAAGTGTTGGTCAGTTTTGCCTACGAACTGATAACTCGGCCTCCGTAAGTCAGAATTGAGTCCCGTAAGTTATAACGCGTGCCTTATACCTATGCAGTGCTATGCATGTGTTTACATGTCATTACAATGGCTGAGGCGGGTTTTGGCCTCTTTTTTTACTTTTTACCTAAGTGTTGGTCAATTTTGCCTACGGGCTGACAACTTGGCCTACGTATGTCAGAATCGAGTCCCGTAAGTTGTAGCACATGCCTAATACATGTGCGGTGCTATGTATGTGTTTGCGTGTCGTTACAAAAGCCGAGGCATATTTTGGCCTATTTTTTGACTTTTTGCCCAAATGTTGTTCAGTTTTGCCTACGGGTTGATAACTCGGCCTCCGTAAGTTAGAATTGAGTCTCGTAAGTTATAATGTGTGCCTAATACCCACGCAGTACTATGTATGTGTTTACGTGTTATTACGACGGCGGACGTAGGTTTTGTCCTCTTTTTCGACTTTTTGCCTAAGTGTTGGTCAGTTTTGCATACGGGCTGATATCTCGACCTCCGTATATCAAAATCGAGTCCCGTAAGTTATAATGCGTGCCTAATACCTACGCGGTGCTATGTACATGTTTACGTATTGTTACGACCGTCGAGACGGGTTTTGGCCTCTTGTTCGACTTTTTGCCTAAGTGTTGTTCAATTTTGCCTACGGGCTGATAACTCGGCCTCCGTAAGTCAGAATCGAGTCCCGTAAGTTGTAACACATGCCTAATACCCACGCGGTACTATGTATGTGTTTCCTTATCGTTACGACGACCAATTAAGGTGGTTTTTGAAAGTAGTATGCATATAAGCCAATCATTTTTTGTTGATAAAGCATATACTTTGTAACAATCTTATTCATTTATTAATAAAAAGTATTAATTTATTAAAGGCTTTAAATTATCTACATGATGCTGCTTTATAATATGTGATAAACCCATAGTTTTAAGCAATGCTTTTAGAAATGATGATCATTCTAATGAGATCTAAATTCTTAGAAAGCTTAAAATTAAAATAGTTTCCAATCGTTGGATTACTAAATTAAGGACTAGTGAATCCGGATTGATTGGTACATACGTTGCTTACTCATTGGATGAGGATGATTGATTTCATGATCATTTATGTGGAGACACTAAGGCAAGTATGTAGGTGCTTATTTGAGAATAAGTTCACTGAACGTGGCTCGCTAAGGAATACCTAATGAAGTTTTATTTGCCTGTCAATAGGAATTCTTATAGTGATAGTAGTACAAGTGATCCTTGGACTTGAGATCATCATGGTATCTTGTGTATGATGAATTATACTTTGACTTATTCCTTAAGACCCTTAGGGTATATCAAAGGGTATGCTTAGGTATAATAAGTCATGCATAGAGATAATGTAAGATCAATAAAGAATCTACCGCTTCTAGTAAAAGAAGAGAAATATCCTATGTGATTCGATAAATGACAACCCAGTAGTCCTTGGGCAAGACAGAATGAAATTAGAAATGAGTTTTTAATTTGCATTATTTGGAGTTGTGCATTTAAGAGTCGAAATACATATAATTAAATAAAATAAGACTTGTGATGAATTTATATCTTATATTTAATTGGGTAAATTGTATGGTGGAAGGATTAAATTTTACGGTAACTATTTACTCAAAGGTTCTTTTATGATTAATGTTAAAATCTATATTATCTAGAAAGTTGTTGATCGCTAGGAAGGCTTATCCCTATTGTAGAATAAATATTATTTATTTAAATAAATTAATAGTTTAATTTATTTATTTAAATAAGATTAGAATTGTTCTAATTGATTTATTCACAACCGATTTAATATGGAGAACCTAAAGGGTCACACCATAAAAGGAAGAATAATTATTTAAGAAGTTAATGATATAATCGTAATAATAAATTAAATATATTTAATTTAATCTATGGTGATATAATAAATTAAATAACTTAATATTTATTATTTAATATTTTAGAAATATTGAATATAAATTAATAAGATGAGTCTTATTATTATTATTACTATTATTATTATTTAATTCTTTAAGGAGTTTGAGAATTAATTAATAAAAGTACTCTCATTTATTCCTAATAAGATTAGGAGGCTAATTAATTAAAAGTTTAATTAATTATTCCTAATAAGATTAGGAGACTAATTAATTAAAGGAGTTTAATTAATTAAAATAAAGCCCAATTCCTTAATTGTTAAGGAGGGTTGCTTACATCTATAAATAAGAGGAGTCTTATTATGAGTGTAAAGTTGTTCCTGACTTTTTCACAACATACGTAATTCCAATAGTTGAGAGAGTACGCTCTTTTTCTATGAGAGATAGAAAAACTAGGGTTTTGCGAAACACCTATCTTCTTGAATCTTTCTTTTTCCTTGGTGGATCACCTCTAGAGGCCAAACACTTGGGTGACTAACGTTAATCAAAGAAAGGAACCAAACCCGGTGGATTCAAGTTGAACACGAAAAGATTGGAGGTGAACTTGTACCTAAGAAAGCTCGAAACTTCAAGGGTATGATTCTTGTTCTTCTTATTTTCGTTTAATTAATAATTGTGCATAAATGGTGATCCGGGTATATGGTTTGTAAAGTTTTAAAACTCTGATTTTCACGTTTCCACTTTATTTGTGCAATTTGATTGCGTTCATGAATATTACAAACCTAACAGTGGTATCAGAGCCAAACCTTTATGCGAATTATTAATTATTTTAATTTGATATGTATATTGATATGTGTTTAGAAAAATTTTATTGGGCATAATTTTGTTGTATGAAATTTAATAAAAAAATAATAATAATCCTGCGTCATCCACGATTCCACGTGATTCTCATGAATCAAGGTTACTTGCAGGATGTTAATATGGTAACATGATTAACTTTATATATATATGACTAAACATGTTAGCTAATTCACGTAAATCAAGGAAATAAATGAGTCGGGGATTATATATATGATATATATTAATATATATATATTATCGGTTATTATATATATATATATAATATTTTAATTATTTTATAATTAAAATAAAATTTATTTTAATCTTAAAATAAAAGGTTTATTTTAATTTTAAAATTAGATTTCATGCTAACTAATTAGAGTTGGAATTGGATTCCATGATAACTAATTAGAGTTGAAATTGGATTCCATGTTTCCTTAAATAAAGGAGTTTATTTAGATATGAAATAAGATTTCATATTATTAAAAATAAAGGAGTTTATTTGTGAATATGAAAGAAAATCCGTGTTTCCCTAAATAAAAGAGTTTATTTAAGATATGAAATAAGATTTCATATTACCCAAAATAAAGAAGTTTATTTTGACTTGGAATTGGATTCCATAATTAATTAAAATTAAAGAGTTTATTTTGATTAAATAATTTGATTAAAATAAAATAATTTATTTTATTCAAAATTGGATAAATTAAAATAAAAAGGGTTTTATTTTGATTTAAATTTGGGATAAAAATAAAGAAGTTTATTTTAATTCAAAATTAGATTTTATACTAACTAAATTTGTTCACTAAATGATATCATATATATATATATATATATATATATATATATTGAATGTTTATTATTCATGAGATGAATGTTATTTATTGATGCGTATGGTGATGTGTATGATAATAAATGGGATTGATTATGGACTATTGAACAATGCGATTAGATTTTATTTTAGTTGGATGCATGAATGTATGAGTTTTATTAAATGGGGTTTTGTGTGTAAATCTTCTCTAATTTTTTTCTTAATGTAAATTCTATCTCCTCTATGTACTTCCCTTGATTCTTTGATCAAGGTTTCTATTTATTTTAATAGTTTTGTAATAGAAATAGTTAGAATTAAGTTTGAAAAATTAGAGATCAAGGAGAGAAAAAAAGCGCTTGAAGACCAGTTTGTAATGGAGCAGGGTTTAAATGTAATAGTTATATTTAAATATTAATTCTTGCACCCCTAGGGTTTGACCTTTTGGTTCACTTGGTGGCTCTAGTTAACTAAACTAGAATAAAGTCCATAATCAATCTGGGTAGAATATAATATTCTATATGTGCATGCTTATACTATATATATATATATATATATATATATATATATATATATTATATATTATGCAAACATGCTTCACATGTTAATTAATATGACGCGTATTTTATATATATATATATGCATGCGCGCTAAACAAGATGAGACAAATTAATAACAAAACCCTCAAAGATTTTATATTAAGTTTTAAGCGTTCAAAGATACTTAGAATATCGAACGTCGCCTTCTAGCATGATAAAAAATAATAGATTATCAATTAATTATTATAAGTTTGTTGTGTCACACAAAGCTTATCTTAATTTTTTGAGATGTTAATTTTATCACATTTGATGCTTATAAAGAAAATTGAACAATGTTGTTTTGTTGTGTCACCACAAGGATAATATTTTTCTTTTTTGAATATATGGAGTGCTAGGTTGGACTTAACTTTGATAATTTTGATTCGGATGTGCCACCACTTGATCAAAATAATCTAAGAGGCAAAATATAAAGAGTTGCATAGTTGATGTAATTGACAATAGTTGTCTACCTATTTATTTATATATAGTTTGTTGTGTCACCACAAGGCTATATACATTTGAAATGGGATCTTTATTCTCACTAGCAAATCTTTAATTAGATTTTGCCGAACTATATAAGTGAGGGTAATATAGTTTGATGAAAATAGTAGGAGATACCTGTAAAACCCCAACTTATTATTAATGAAATTTAATTTTCTCTATTTATTATTTTGAAATAATAAGGGTTGATTTGATTAATGTGGATAGTTATGGGTAAAATATGCAAATATTTCAAAATAAACAAGTGGTTATAAAATATTCATTATTGTTTAGAATATATTAAATACGGTACAGGCATATGAAAATGTGTGGGCCCCATAACTGAAAGCGATTGGATGAAGAAAAGCGACAAATATAAGTTGTTTAAAAATAACTTGGCGTAGTTATTACAGATTATCTTTTGTTAAAATACTAAATTGGTTAAAACACAAGAGTACATGGTATTGCACCAATTATTGATTCTTACGTAAGAAGGCACTACTCAATAATGGTTACTGATAATTACTATTCGAAGTATTTTATTGATTTAATAATTCTTTGCGTTGATATTTTATATTAACGTTGTTTGATAATTGTCATTACACGGTATTTTCATTATCAAGCAATAATTCATATTATCTGAATAATATTATTAGAAAACATTATTAGCGATGTCTAGAAAGTTCATCAAGGAGAGGTTTGGTCACCTAATTGTTAGGTTTGTAATATTCAAGAACGTAATCAAATTGCATAAAATAAGCGGAAGCGTGTAAAAATCGAGTTTAAAATTTTACAAACCATATATCCGGATCACCCTTTATGCACAATTATTAATTAAGCGAAAAGATAAAGAATAAAATCATACCCTTGAAGATCGAGCTTCCTCAGTACAAGTTCACCTCCAATCCTTTTCGCATTCAACTTGAATCCACGGGTTTGGTTCCTTCCTTTGATCGGCGTTAGCCACCCCGTATGTTTGGCCTCAGAGGTGATCCACCAGGAGGAATAATAAAGATTCAAGAAAATGGGTGGTTTGGCTCAAACCCTAGTTTTCTATCTCTATAGAAAAGGTGTACTCTCCAACAATTGGAATTATTACGTATGTTGTGAAAAAGTCAACAACCCCCCACCCATAATAAGACTCCTCTTATTTATAGATGTGGGCAACCCACCTTAACAATTAAGGAATTGGGATTTATTTAATTAATTAAATTCTTTTAATTAATTAAGCTCCCTAATCTTATTAGGGATAATTAATTAAACTCCTTTAACTAATTTTCCTTCCTAATCCAATTAGGAATAAATGAGATACTTATATTAAATTAATTCCTAAACTCTTTTAGAAATTAAAATAATAATAATTGTAATAATATTAATAAGACTCCTCTTATTAATTTATATTTAATATTTCTAAAATATTAAATAATAAATATTAAGCTATTTAATTTATTCTATCCCCGTAGATTAAATTAAATATACATAATATATTATTACGATTATGCCATTAACTTCTTAAATAATTATTTTTCCTTTTATGGTGTGACCCTTTAGGTTCTCCGTATTAAGCCGGTTGTGAATAAATCAATTAGAACAATTCTAATCTTATTTAAATAAATAAATTAAATAATTAATTTATTTAAATAAATAATATTTATTCTCTAATAGGGATAAGCCTCCTAGCGATCAACGACTTTTCGGATAATATAGATTTCAACATTAATCATAAAAGAACCTTTGAGTAAATAGTTCTAAGTACAATTCAATCCTTCCACCATCTGATGTCCCAATTAAATATAAGGCATGGAATTCTTTGTCAAGTCTTATTTTATTTAATTATATGTATTTCGATCCTTAAATGCCTGACTCCAAATAATGCAAATTAGAAACTCCTTTCTAATTTCATTACGCCGCCAAGGACTCTTGGGTTGTCATTTATCGAATCACATAGGACATTTCTCTTCTTTTATTAGAAGTGGTAGATTCTTTATTGATCATACATTATCTCCATATACAACTTATTATACCCAAGCATACCCTTTGATATACCCTAAGGGTCTTAAGGAATAAGTCAAAGTATAACTCATCATACACAAGATACTATGATGATCTCAAGTCAAGGATTACTTGTACTACTATCACTCTGAGAATTCCTATTGACGAGCAAATAAAACTCCATTAGGTATTCCTTAGCGAGCCACGTTCGGTGAACTTATTCTCTAATAAGCACCTACATACTTGCTTTAGTGTCTCCACACAAATGATCATGAGATCAATCATCCTCATCGATGAGCAAGAAACAGCGTATGTACCAATCTATCCGGATTCACTAATCCCCGATTTAGTAATCAATGATTGGGAACTATTTTAGTTTTAAGCTTTCTAAGAATTTAGATCTCATTAGAATGATCATCATCATTATTCTAAAAGCATTGCTTAAAACTATGGGTTTATCACATATTATAAAAGCGACATCATGTAGATAATTAAAAGCCTTTAATAAATTAATACTTTTTATTAATAAATGAATAAGATTGTTATAAAGTATATGCTTTATCATCAAACATGATTGGCTTGTGTGCATACTACTTTCAATCTCCCACTTTGCACTAAAGCCGATCGTCATGGTATCTTATACTCTTCTTCTCTAAGTGGCGATTATCCTGCTTTGTTGGATAAGCTTTAGTTAATGGATATGTAATGTTGTTCATGAGAGTCCACTATCTCTATAGTGATTTCCCATCTTTCAATGATTCTAATAATCAAATGAAAGTGCCACAACACATGTTTAGATCAAGATGAGACTTAGGAACTATTCTAGTTACGTAATGAACTTTTAATCCAAACAATCAACTTGCGACTTCATTTATAGCTATATACTTTGTCTTTATCACTAAACCCAACAACTCTTTCTTTGTTTGGAACCTTTCAATTCAACTGCACCATTTTATTCAAGATAACGCTTTACCTTAAAGTGATTTTTTTTACGTCATCTTGGTGCATCACGAAAACTTGAGTCATTAAGCCCTCTAGTTTTAATTTAGACCCACCATGAATATGATCACATCCTTAGTACCCGGTTAAGAACTTTAAGATGTTTTTCAGCGACTCATAGTGAACTTCTCCATAATATGGTGATCGACATCGGTCTCGTACATTTCATTGCATACATGATTGTCACTCATGCGACTCTCTCTTTAAGAGTTTGTGGGGACTATTACGAGAGATACACTCCCATGGCTCATCGACATGAAACATCTCTTGGAGTTTGCCATGCTAAAGCGACTTTAGCATCAAATGAATATACGTTCCTTGGGGTTAAGTCGAGCATCCTCTTAAATCTATCTATATAGATTTTATCCCCAATTAAGATACTCTTCCCAAATCATTCATGGAGGAATGTTTGAACAACTTTATCTTTCTTGATTGTAGCATTGGTATGTAATTCCTCATCCGTAGTATATCAACATATAATACTAGGAATGTCACGATGCTCCCATTGAAATTTTATGTTCATTCTTATTTTGATAAAATCAAACTCTTTTGATTGCCTCATCAAAACGAATGTTCCATAGACTTGCTTGATCCATTTCTACGAGTGTTACAACACTTACCTCCTCATCGTATGTAAGCTGGATCATCATCTTCTATGATGTACCTCATCATCATCATCTATGATGAATCCATACCTCTAGGTATCTTGGTACTATTCAGTTCTGATTCGGTTGTGTACAATGGAAGGTACATCTATCTGAGTTCCTCTTATTTGACTTATAGTGTTTTGTGGTTCTTGAACTCTTCAAGATCTATTATCCTCCCACCTAGCCCCTTCAATGATAAACACCTTTATCTTAGAAAGCGCGTGTTTCGTAACAAACACCTTTTGCTAAGTAGAATTATAGAACATATACCCTAAACTTACTTTAGGATGTCCCACAAATCTGTACATGTCAAATCTTGTCCCAAGCTTATCCTTTGAAACCTTTTCACATAAGTTGGACAACCCCTTATCTTAACATACTTAAGATTAGGAATCCTCCACATCCATAACTTTTATGGAGTCTTGAAATTTGGATTTTGAGGTTACCATTTTTCGTAGATATATGAGCCATTTCTAGGACATTATCTGAAGGATCTTTGGAATGTCGGTAAAATCATTTTGGACCGCACCATGTCCAACAAGGTGCGATTTTTTCATTCGGATACATCAATCAATTATTACGTATCGAGGATGTGTCCATTATGAGAAAACCATTTGAGATGATCTAGAAACTTATTGCACAAGTATTTATTCCTTGATCTAATCAAAGAATCTTAATACTTTGTCAATTTATTTCACTTTTGAAATCTTTGAACCTTTCAAATAATTCACACTTGTATTTAAACAAATACACACATTCGACTCTTTGAATGATCATCTCCTTTTCTTATACTAATTTGTTCGATATGCAAAATTATTTTCAAGTAAGTCAGTATACAAAATTTATTAAGTAATATTTCGAGTTCTATACAAAACATTATTATTATAAATAGAACAACAATTGTTCTTAATTATAATACCAAAAATTTCATTGTCAATGATAAAATGGAAATAATATTTTTAACAAGAAGCTGGAATACAATAACAACTTATTGACTTAATAGATTTTCCCAGTAGGCATTGCTAAACTATAAGTTTCTATGGCTAATATGACAACCTTTGCTTCATTTTCTACACATAGGATTACTTATATTTGTTTAGCTTTTCTACTTACGCTTGGTCCTTCATAAATCTATATTTATGATAACCGAAAGTCGGTATCCAATACCCAAGTAGAACCTTGACTTAAAGAAAATTTTATTTTAAATCATGAACAAATTTGTATTTGTAACCAAAACTTCACTAAGCTTCTTTGGTTAGCCTCTGCAAGATGCTTCTTGCAGTTTCTTTCCAGTGTCCAGGCTTATTGCAGTGGAAGCAAACTCCTTTGCTATCCGTATCAGTTTTGTTCTTATTATCCTTTGTTTTGCCTTTCTATTTACCTTCTTTGAATCGTTCTTCTTTTCAGAAGATCCTTTGCCCCTACTACCGGTAAGACTTGATCTTTCTTGGTTGGAAAGTGACTCTCGACATTTTCAACATGTTAAGCAAATCAGCGAGGCTGATATCTAGCTTTTTCATATGAAAATTCACAACAATTGTGAAAGGAGTCCCGGGAGTGAGTGCAAGATCAAATCTTGGCTCAACTCTCCATCCATGACAAAACCAGTTGTCCTAATTGATCAATCAAATTGATTATGTTAAGAACTTTTTTATGCATACTATAGTGCCATTAGCCATTCTAGATCGGAAGAGCTCCTTAGAATATCGATATCTATCGGTCCTACTTTCCTCACCATCAACTACTTGATGTGCGGGAATATAGTAAAACATCCATAGTTTCATCTTGTATTTGAAGCTCGTTACTCGTGGATGCGAGCATGATGCATTGAGCCAAGTGTGCATCATCTTGCCACTTTCTAAAAGTAGCAATCTCTTCCTCAGAGGCATTATGCGCAACCATTCGAGGATAGGCATATTAAGGACATAAGATAGCTTTTCGACTATGAGAACTATTCTCAAATTCCTTAACAATCCGTTTAATTATGGTTAGGTTAATTTAGCATCTAATATGTTTAGCAGATGATAGTAATTTTAGACATTGTAAAATTACGTAAATGAATTTGTAATTAACAACATTTTAACATACATTCTTTTATTAATTACCAAAATAAATTAGGTCTTGTTTTAAATTGGTATCTCCTTTATTTTCTTCAAACTATATTACCCTCACTTATATAGTTCGGAAAAATCTAATTAAAGATTTGCTAGTGAGAATAAGGATCCCATTTCAAATGTATATAGCCTTGTGGTGACACAACAAACTATATATAAATAAATAGGTAGACAACTTTTGTCAATTACATCAACTATGCAACTCCTTTTCTTTTGCCTCTTAGATTATTTTGATCAGTGGTGGCACATAGAATCAAAATTATCCAAGTTAAGTCCAGACCTAGCACTCCGTATATTCAAAAAGAAAAATATCATCCTTGTGGTGACACAACAAAACAATATTGTTCAATTTTCTTTATAAGCATCAAATGTGATAAATTAACATCTTAAATACTTAATACTTGCCTTGTGGTGGCACAACAAACTCATATTAAATATTTAATACTCTATTAATTTTATCATGCTAGAAATGACGTTCGATATTCCAAATATCTTTGAGCGCTTAGGACTTAATATAAAAATTGAGGGGTTTGTTATTAATTTGTCTCATCTTGTTTTGGCATGCGCATATATATATATAAAATACGCGTTCATATTAATTAACATGGGAAGCATGTTTGCATGATATATATATATATATAGTATAGCGTGCACATATAGAATACTATATTCTACGGATTGATTATGGACTTTTATTCTAGTTTGGTTCACTAGAGCCACCAAGTGAACAAAAAATCAAACCTCCAGGGGTGCAAGAAATAATATTTAAATATAACTATTACATTTAAACCGGGCTCCATTACAAATGGGTCTTCAAACGCTTCTTGCTCCTTGATCTCTAATTTTCAAAATTAATTCTAACTATTCCTATTACAAAACTATTTAAAATAAATAGAAACCTTGATCGTGAGTCGAGGGAAGTACATAGGAGGAGATAAATTTACATTAAGAAAAATTAGAAGGCGAATCTGTACTGTGAGACCCCATTTAATAAAACCTAAATACATTCATGCATCAACTAAAATAAAATCCAATCATATTGGTCGATAGTCCATAATCAATCCCATTTATTATCATACACATCACCATATGCATCGATAAATAACATTCATCTATGAATAATAAACATTTAATATATATATTGATATCATTTAATGGGCAAATTTAGTTAGTATAAAATCTATTTTTGAATAAAAATAAACTCCTTTATTTAAATCAAAATAAAACTATTTTATTTTAATTTATCTATTTTGAATAAAATAAACTATTTTATTTTAATCAAAATTTTAATCAAAATAAACTCCTTTATTTTAATTAATTATGGAATCTAATTCCATATATATATATAAAAAATCTTTAATTAAAATAAACTCTTTTATTTTAATTAATTATGAATCAATTCCATGTAAAAAAAAACTCTTTTATTAAAGGAAACACGGATATTCTTTTCCTATTCACAAATAAACTCCTTTATTTTGAATAATATGAAATCTTATTTCATATTTAAATAAACTCCTTTATTTAAGGAAATTAGGATTCTCTTTCCTATTCACAAATAAACTCTTTTATTTTGAATAATATGAAATCTATTTCATATCTAAATAAACTCCTTTATTTAAGGAAATATGGATTTACTTTCCAATTCACAAATAAACTCCTTTATTTTAGGAAAAATAAAATCCAATTTCAACTCCAATTAGTTAGCATGGAATTTAATTTTTAAAATTAAAGTTAGCATGAAATTTTAATTTTAAAATTATTAAATAAATCTTTTATTTAATATATAAAATATTTTAAAATTAAAATAAAACTTATATATTTTAATATTAAAATAAACCTTTTATTTTAAAATTAAAATAAACTTTTATTTATATATATAATAATTAAGATATATATATATATATATATATATATTAAGTAATATATATATATATATATATATATATATATATATATATATATACATTATATATTTTTAAAATAAAGCGCATGCATCTTTTGAAAAATAAAACAATCAATTCCTTGAATTGTTATCCTTGATTTCGTTTAATTTTTATTTTTTAAAATTAAAGCACGTGGCGTGTTCTTTTAAAAACACAATAACCATCCAATGCGTGAACAATTTGAATAACCATTTTATCGGTTTTCAAAAAAAAATTTTAGCAGGTTTTTTTTTTTTTAAAAAAAAAATTTATACAATAAAATTATGCCCAAATAAATTGTTCTAAACACATATCAATATACATATCAAATCAAAATAATTAATAATTCGCATAAAGGTTTGGCTCGAAACCCTTTATTAGATTTGTAATATTCTTGAACCTTGATCAAATTGCATAAATTAAGCGGAAGCGTGTAAAATCGAGTTTAAAAAAATTTACAAACCATAAAGCCCGGATCATCCTTTATGCACAATTATTAATTAAACGAAAAGATAAAGAATAAATCATACCCTTGAAGATCGAGCTTCCTAAGTGCAAGTTCACCTCAAATCTTTTCGCGTTGATCTTGAATCCACCGGGTTTGGTTCCTTCCTTTGATCAGCGTTAGCCACCCATATGTTTGGCCTCAGAGGTGATCCACCGAGGAATAATAAAAAATTCAAGAAGATGGGTGTTTTGGCTCAAACCCTAGTTTTCTATCTCTATAGAAAAGGTGTACTCTCTCCCAACAATTGGAATTATTATGTAGGTATGTTGAAAAATCAACAACCCCACCACCCATAATAAGACTCCTCTTATTTATTGATGTGGGCAACCCACCTTAACAATTAAGGAATTGAATTTATTTAATTAATTAATTCTTTTAATTAATTAAGCTCCCTAATCTTATTAGGGATAATTAATTAAACTCCTTTAACTAATTTTCCTTCCTAATCCAATTAGGAATAAATGAGATTACTTATATTAAATTAATTCTTAAACTCTTTTAGAAATTAAAATAATAATAATTGTAATAATATTAATAAGACTCCTCTTATTAATTTATATTTAATATTTCTAAAATATTAAATAATAAATATTAAGCTATTTAATTTATTCTATCACCATAGATTAAATTAAATATACATAACTATATTATTACGATTATGTCATTTACTTCTTAAATAATTATTCTTCCTTTTATGGTGTGACCCTTTAGGTTCTCCGTATTAAGCAGGTTGTGAATAAATCAATTAGAACAATTCTAATCTTATTTAAATAAATAAATTAAATAATTAATTTATTTAAATAAATAATATTTATTCTGATAGGGATAAGCCTCCTAGCGATCAGCGACTTTCCGGATAATATAGATTTCAACATTAATCATAAAAGAACCTTTGAGTAAATAGTTCTGAAATGCAATTCAATCCTTCCACCATCTGATGTCCCGATTAAATATAAGGCGTGAAATTCTTTGTCAAGTCTTATTTTATTTAATTATATGTATTTCGATCCTTAAATGCACAACTCAAATAATGCAAATTAGAAACTCCTTTCTAATTTCATTACGCCGCTTGCCGAGGACTCTTTGGGTTGTCATTTATCGAATCACATAGGACATTTCTCTTCTTTTTAGAAGTGGTAGATTCTTTATTGATCATACATTATCTCCATATACAACTTATTATACCCAAGCATACCCTTTGATATACCCTAAGGGTCTTAAGGAATAAGTCAAAGTATAACTCATCATACACGAGATCTTATGATGATCTCAAGTCAAGGATCACTTGTACTACTATCACTCTGAGAATTCCTATTGTGAGCAAATAAAACTCCATTAGGTATTCCTTAGCGAGCCACGTTCGGTGAACTTATTCTCTAATAAGCACCTACATACTTGCTTTAGTGTCTCCACACAAATGATCGTGAGATCAATCATCCTCATCGATGAGCAAGCAGCGTATGTACCAATCTATCGGATTCACTAATCCCCAATTTAGTAATCCAATGATTGGAAACTATTTTAGTTTTAAGCTTTCTAAGAATTTAGATCTCATTAGAATGATCATCATCATTATTCTAAAAGCATTGCTTAAAACTATGGGTTTATCACATATTATAAAAGCAACATCGTGTAGATAATTAAAAGCCTTTAATAAATTAATACTTTTTATTAATAAATGAATAAGATTGTTACAAAGTATATGCTTTATCATCAAACATGATTGGCTTGTGTGCATACTACTTTCAGTAACGTGTGCCTAATGCCTACGTGGTGCTATGGTCGATGCGGGTTTTGGCTTCTTTTTTGATATTTTACCTACGTGTTAGTTAGTTTTGCTTACGGACTGATAACTCGGCCTCCGTAAGTCAGAATCAAGTCCCTTAAGTTGTAACGTGTGCCTAATACCTACGCCGTGCTATGTACTAGTATTTGTATCGTTACAACGGCCGAGGTGGATTTTGGCCACTTTTTCTACTTTTTGCCTAAGTGTTGGTCTGTTTTGCCTACGGGCTGATAACTCGGCCTCCGTCTGTCGAAATTGAGTCCCATAAGTTGTAATGCGTGCCTAATACCTACACGATGCTATGTATGTGTTTGCATGTTGTTACAATGGCCGAGGCGAGTTTTGGCCTCTCTTTCGACTTTTTGCCTAAGTGTTGGTCAGTTTTGTCTACGGGCTGATAACTCGGCCTCCGTATGTCGGAATCGAGTCCCGTAAGTTGTAACGTATGCCTAATACCTACGCGGTGCTATGTATGTGTTTGCGTATCATTACGATGGCCGAGGCGGGTTTTGGCTTCTTTTTTGTCTTTTTACCTAAGTGTTAGTTAGTTTTGCCTACGGGCTGATAACTCGGCCTCCGTAAATCAGAATCGAGTCCCGTAAGCTGTAACGCGTGCCTAATACCTACACGGTGCTATGTACAAGTTTCCGTATCGTTACAACGGCCGAGGTGGGTTTTGGCCTTGTTTTTGAATTTTTCCACAAATATTGGTCAGTTTTGCCTACGGGCTGATAACTCGGCCTCCGTAAGTCGGAATTGAGTCCCGTAAGTTGTAACGCGTGCCTAATACCTATGCGGTTCTATGCATGTATTTGCGTGTCGTTAAAATGGTCGATGCGGGTTTTGGCCTCTTTTTTAACTTTTTACCTAAGTGTTGGTCAATTTTGCATACGGGCTTATAATTCGGTCTACGTATATCAGAATTGAGTCCCGTAAGTTTTAACGCATGCCTAATACATACGCGGTACTATATATGTGTTTTTATGTCGTTACAATGGCCGAGGCATGTTTTGGCCACTTTTTTGACTTTTTACCTAAATGTTGTTCAGTTTTGCTTACGGGCTGATAACTCGGCTTTCGTATGTCAGAATTGAGTCTCGTAAGTTATAACGCGTGCCTAATACCCATGCAGTGCTACGTATGTCTTTGCGTGTTGTTACGACGGCCGAGGTGGGTTTTTGCCTAAGTGTTGGTCAGTTTTGCCTACGGGCTGATAACTCGGCCTCCGTATGTCGAAATCGACTCCCGTTAGTTGTAATGTATGCCTAATACCTACGCGGTGCTATGTATGTGTTTGCGTATCGTTACGATGGGTGAAGCGGGTTTTGGCCGCTTTTTTAACATTTTACCTAAGTGTTGGTCAGTTTTGCCTACGGGTTGATAACTCGGCCTCCGTAAGCCAGAATCGAGTTCCGTAAGTTATAACGCGTGCCTAATACTTGTGCGGTGCTATGTACGGGTTTTCGTCTCATTACAACGGCCGAGGCAGGTTTTGGCCTCTTTTTCGACTTTTTGCCTAAGTGTTGGTCTGTTTTGCCTATGGGCTGATAACTCGGCCTCCGTAAGTCGGAATCGAGTCCCGTAAGTTGTAACGCGTGTCTAATACCTACGCAATGCTATGTATGATTTTGTGTGTTGTTATGAAGGCCGAGGCGGGTTTTGGCCTTTTTATCGACTTTTTGCCTAAGTGTTAGTCAGTTTTGCCTACGGGCTAATAAGTCGGGCTCCGTAAATCGGAATCGAGTCCCACAAGTTGTAACACGTGCCTAATACCTACGTGGTGCTATGTACATGTTTGCGTGTCCTTACGACGGCCGAGGCTGGTTTTGACCTATTTTTCAACCGTTTGCCTAAGTGTTCAGTTTTTGCCTAAATGTTGGTCTGTTTTGCCTACGGGCTGATAATTCAGCCTCCGTAAGTCGGAATCGAGTCCCGTAAGTTGTATCGCGTGTCTAATACCTTCGCAATGCTATGTACGAGTTTTCGTCTCATTACAACGGCCGAGGCGGGTTTTGGCCTCTTTTTCGACTTTTTGCCTAAGTGTTGGTCAGTTTTGCCTACGGGCTGATAACTTGGCCTCCGTATGTCAGAATCGAGTCCCATAAGTTGTATCGCATGCCTAATACCTACGCAGTGCTATGTACTTGTTTGCGTGTCGTTATAAAGGCCGGGGCGGGTTTTGGCCTCTTTTTCGACTTTTTGCCTAAGTGTTAGTCAGTTTTGCCTACGGGTTAATAAGTCGGGCTCTGTAAATCGGAATCGAGTCCCACAAGTTGTAACACGTGCCTAATACCTATGTGGTACTATGTACGTGTTTGCGTGTCCTTATGACGGCCGAGGCTGGTTTTGGCCTCTTTTTCGACTGTTTGCCTAAGTGTTGGTTAGTTTTGCCTATGGGCTAATAACTCGGCCTCTGTAAGTTAGATTCGAGTTCCATAAGTTGTAACGCGTGCCTAATACCTACACAGTGCTATGTATGTGTTTACGTGTTGTTACGATGACTGAGACGGGTTTTGGCCTCTTTTTTAACTTTTTGCCTAAGTGTTAGTCAGTTTTGCCTACGGGCTGATAACTCGGCCTCCGTAAGTCAGAATCGAGTCCCGTAACTTGTAATGCGTGCCTAATATCTATGCGGTTCTATGTACTTGTTTGCGTATCGTTACAATGGTGGAGGCGGGTTTTGGCCTCTTTTTTGACTTTTTGCCTAAGTGTTGGTCAGTTTTGTCTACAGGCTGATAACTCGGCCTATGTAAGTCAGAATTGAGTCCCGTAAGCTGGAACACGTGCCTAATACCTTCACGGTGCTATATACGTGTTTGCGTGTCGTTATAACGGTCGAGGCGGGTTTTGGCCTCTTATTTGACTTTTTACCTAAGTGTTGGTCAGTTTTATCTACGAGCTGATAACTCGGCCTCCGTAAGTTGGAATCGAGTCCGTAAGTTTTAACGTGCCAAATACCTCGCGGTACTATGTATGTATGTGTTTTAAATGTCGTTAAACTACCGATCTTGAGTTTTAGCCTCTTTTTAACTTTTACCTAAGTGTTGGTCGGTTTTTGCTCTGGGCGGATAACTTTCGATCTCTGTAAGTCGGAATCGAGTAACGTATATTGTAACGCGTGCCTAATACCTATATTGTGCTATGTATGTGTTTGCGTGTTGTTACGACGGTCGAGGCGGGTTTTGGCCTCTTTTTTAACTTTTTGCCTAAGTGTTGGCGAGTTTTTACTACGGACTGATAACTCGGCCTCCGTAAGTCAGAAATTAGTCTCGTAAGTTGTAACGTGTGCCTAATACCTACGCGGTGCTATGTATGTGTTTACGTGTTGTTATGACGGCCGAGGTGGGTTTTGACTTTTTTTTTGACTTTTTGCCTAAGTGTTAGTCAGTTTTGGCTACGGGCTGATAACTCGATCTCCATAACTTGGAATCGAGTCCCGTAAGTTGTAACACGTGCCTAATACTTACGCGGTACTATGCACGTGTTTGCGTGTTTTTTCGACGATCGAGGCGGGTTTTGGCCTATTTTTCGACGTTTTGCCTAAGTGTTGGTCAGTTTTGCCTACGGGCTGATAACTCTGCCTCTGTAAGTTGAAATCGAGTCCCGTAAGTCCTAACATGTGCCTAATACTTACACGGTGCTATGTTCATGTTTGCGTGTCTTTACGACTGTCGAGGTGGGTTTTGGCCTCTTTTTTGACTTCTTGCCTAAGTGTTGGTCAGTTTTACCTACGGGCAGATAATCCGGCCTCCGTAAGTTAGAATCAAGTCCTGTAAGTTGTAACACGTGCCAAATACCTATGATGTGCTATGTATGTGTGTGCGCATTGTTCCGAAAGTCGAAGTGGGTTTTGGCCTCTTTTTCGACTTTTTGCATAAGTGTTGGCGAGTTTTGCCTACGGGCTGATACCTCGACCTCCGTAAGTCAGAATCGAGTCCCGTAAGTTGTAACGAGTGCCTAATACCTACGCGGTGCTATGTATGTGTTTGCATGTCGTTACAAAGGCCGAGGCGGGTTTTGGCCTCATTTTTGACTTTTTACCTAAATGTTGTTCAGTTTTACCTACGGACTGATAACACGGCTTCCGTAAGTCGGAAATTAGTTTTGTAAGTTGTGATGTGTGCCTAATACCTACGGGTGCTATGTATGTGTTTGCGTGTTGTTACGACGGCCGAGGTGGGTTTTGGCCTCTTTTTCGACTTTTTGCCTAAGCGTTGGTCAGTTTTGGCTATGGGCTGATAACTCGGCCTCCGTAAGTTGGAATCAAGTCCCGTAAGTTCTTACGCGTGCCTAATACCTATGCGGTACTATGCACGTGTTTGCGTGTTGTTACGACGGCCGCCAAGGCGGGTTTTGGCCTTTTTTCGACTTTTTGCCTAAGTGTTGGTCAGTTTTTCCTACGGGTTGATAACTCGGCTTCTGTACGTCAGAATCGAGTCCCGTAAGTTCTAACCCGTGCCTAAGACCTACGCGGTGCTATGTTCATGTTTGCGTGTCTTTACGACTGCCGAGGCGGGTTTTGGCCTCTTTTTTGACTTCTTGCCTAAGTGTTGGTTAGTTTTACCTACGGGCTGATAACTCGGCCTCCATAAATCAGAATTAAGTCCCGTAAGTAGTGTGCTGTGCCTAATACCTGCGGTGATATATGCGTGTTTTGCGTGTTATTCTGACGGTAGAAGGCGGGTTTTGGCCCTTTTTTTGACTTTTTACTTAAGTGTTAGTCAGTTTTGCCTACGGGCTGATAACTCGGCCTCCGTAAGTTGGAATTGAGTCCCGTAAGTTTTAACATGTGCTTAATACCTACGCGGTACTATGCATGTGTTTTCGTGTCGTTACAATGGCCGATGCGGGTTTTGGCCTCTTTTTTAACTTTTTACCTAAATGTTGGTCAGTTTTGCCTACGGGCTGATAACTCAGCCTCCGTAAGTCAGAATCAAGTATCGTATATTATAACGCGTGCCTAATACCTACATTATGCTATGTATATGTTTGTGTGTTGTTACGACGATCGAGGCGGGTTTTGGCCTCTTTTTGACTTTTTGCCTAAGTGTTAGCGAGTTTTGACTACGGGTTGATAACTCGACCTCCGTAAGTCGGAATCGAGTCCCGTAAGTTGTAACGAGTGCCTAATACCCCACAGCGATTACTATGTATGTGTTTTCGTTAATGATTCTGACCGGAGAAGTGAGTTTTGACCTCTTTTTCGACTTTTTGCCTAAGTGTTACTCAGTTTTACCTACGGGCTAATAACTTTCGGCCTCGTGAAAGTCGAACTAAGTCCGATGAAGATATAGCGTGCCTAGTACCCCACGTTAATGCTATGTACATGTTTACGTGTCGTTACGACGGTCAAGGCGGGTTTTGGCCTTTTTTTGACTTTTTGCCTAAGTGTAGGCGAGTTTTGCCTACTGGTGATAACTTCGACCTTCGTGAAGTCGGAATAGAGAGTCCGTAAGTTTATGCTGTGCCTAATATCTACGCGGTGCTTTGTAAGTGTTTGTGTATCGTTACGACGGTCGAGGTGGGTTTTGGCCTCTTTTTTGACTTTTTGCCTAAGTGTTGGTCAGTTATGCCTACGGGTTGATAACTCGGCCTCCGTATATCGGAATCAAGTCCCATAAGTTGTAATGCATGCCTAATACCTACGTGGTTCTATGTATGTGTTTGCATATCGTTTTGACAGTTGAGGCGGGTTTTGGCCTCTTTTTTGACTTTTTAGCTAAGTGTTGGTCAATTTTGCCTACGGCTGATATCTCGGCCTCCGTAAGTCGGAATTGTGTCCCGTAAGTTGTAACACATGCCTAATACCTACACGGTGCTATGTAAGACTTTGCCTATCGTTACAACGGTCGAGGCGAGTTTTGGCCTCTTTTTTGACTTTTTGCCTAAGTGTTGGTCGGTTTGCTCTGGTACGATAACTTTCGGCCCCGTAAGTCAGAATTGAGTCCCATAAGTTGTAATGCGTGCCTAATACCTACGCGATGCTATGTATGTGTTTGCTTGTCGTTACAACGGCCGAGGCTAGTTTTGGCCTCTTTTTCGACTTTTTGCCTAAGTGTTGGTCAGTTTTGCCTACGGACTGATAACTCGGCCTCCGTAAGTAGGAATCAAGTCTCATAAGTTATAACGCATGCCTAATACCTACGCGATGCTACGTACGTGTTTGCGTGTTGTTACGATAGCCGAGGCTTGTTTTGGCCCCTTTTTAGACTTTTTGCTTAAGTGTTGGTCAATTTTGCTACACGCTGATAACTCGGCCTCCGTAAGTCAGAATCGAGTCCCATAAGTTGTAACGCGTGCCTAATACCTATGCAGTGCTATGTATATGTTTGCGTGTTATTATGACAGTCGAGGTGGGTTTTGGACTCCTTTTCGACTTTTTGCTTGAGTGTTGGTCAGTTTTACTACTGGCGATAACTTTCGGCATCCGTATGTCGAATCGAGTCCCATAAGTTTATAATCGTGTCTAATACCCGATGCGATGTTATATGCGTGTTTGCATGTCATTATGAGGGTCGGCGGTTCTAGCCTCTTTTCAACTTTTTTCCTAAGTGTTGGTCGGTTTACCTACGGTGATAACTTTCGGCCTTCGTATATATCGAATCGAGTCCGTAAGTTAGAACGCATGCCAAATACCAATGCTGTGCCATGCATGTGTTTGCACGTCGTTACGACTGCCAAGGCGGATTTTGGCCTCTTTTTCGACTTTTTGCCTATATGTTGGTCAGTTTTGCTTACAGGCTGATAGCTCGGCTTCCGTATGTCAGAATTGAGTCCCTTAAGTTGTAATGCGTGCCTAATACCTACGCGGTGCTATGTACGTGTTTTGCATATCGTTACGACGGTCGAGGCTGGTTTTGGCCTCTTGTTCGACTTTTTGCCTAAGTGTTGTTCAGTTTTGCCTACGGGCTGATAACTCGACCTCCGTAAGTCAGAATCAAGACCCATAAGTTGTAACACATGCCTAATACCCACGCAGTTCTATGTATGTGTTTGCATGTCGTTACGACTGTCGAGGTTTTTTTTGGCCTCTTTTTTGACTTTTTGCCTAAGTGTTGGTCAGTTTTGCTATGGGTCGATAACTTTCGAACTCGTGTATGTAAATGTCGAGTCCGTAAGTTGTAATGTATGCCTAATACCTACGCGGTCCTATGTATGTGTTAGCATATCGTTACGACGGCCGAGGCGGGTTTTGGCCTCTTTTTTAACTTTTTACCTAAGTGTTGGTTAGTTTTATCTACGGGCTGATAACTCGGCCTCCGTAAGTTGAAATCGAGTCCCGTAAGTTGTAACACTTGCCTAATACCTACGTGGTGCTATATACGAGTTTCTGTATCGTTTCAACGGCCGATGCGAGTTTTGGCCTCTTTTTCGATTTTTTTGTCTAAGTGTTGGTCAGTTTTGTCTACGGGCTGATAACTCGGCCTCCGTAAGTCAGAATCGAGTCCCGTAAGTTGTAACACGTGCCTAATACCTGCGTAGTGTTATATACGTGTTTGCATGTCATTACGACGGCCGAGATGGGTTTTGACTTCTTTTTTGACTTTGTCCCTAACTGTTGGTCAGTATTGCCTACAAACTGATAACTCGGCCTCCGTAAGTCAGAATTGAGTCTCGTAAGTTATAACGTGTGCCTAATACCTATGCGGTGCTATGCCTGCGTTTGCATGTCATTACAATGGCCGAGTCGGGTTTTGGCCTCTTTTTTATCTTTTTACCGAAGTGTTGGTCAATTTTTCCTACGGGCTGACAACTTGGCCTACGTATGTGGAAATCGAGTCCCGTAAGTTGTAGCACATGCCTAATACATGCGCGGTGCTATGTATGTGTTTGCGTGTCATTACGACGGCCGAGGCATGTTTTGGCCTCTTTTTTTACTTTTTGCCTAAATATTATGCAGTTTTCCCTACGGGTTGATAACTCGACCTCCGTAAGTCAGAATTGAGTCTCCTAAGTTATAACGCGTGCCTAATACCCACGCGGTGCAATGTATGTGTTAGCGTGTTGTTACGACGGCCGAGGTGTGTTTTGGCTTCTTTTTCGACTTTTTGCTTAAGTGTTGTTCAGTTTTATGAGCAGGCGATAACTTCGACCTCTCCGTTTGTCGGAATCGAGTCCCGTAAGTTGTAACGCGTGCCTAATACATACGCGGTACTATGCACGTGTTTGCTTGTTGTTACGACGGGCGAGGCAGGTTTTAGCCTCTATTTCGACATTTTGCCTAAGTGTTGGTCAGTTTTGCTTACTGGTACGATAACTTCACCCCTTTGTAAGTCGGAATCGAGCCCGTAAGTTCTACTGCGTGCCTACTACCTACACGATGCTATGTTCATATTTGCGTGTCTTTACAACTGCCGAGGCGGGTTTTGGCCTCTTTTTTAACTTCTTGCCTAAGTGTTGGTCAGTTTTACTTACGGGCTGATGACTCGGCCTCTGTAAGTTAGAATTGAGTCCGTAAGTTGTAACACGTGCCTAATACCTACTGTTGTGATATGTATGTGTGTGTGTGCGTGTTATTCTGACCGGAGAGGGAGTTTTGGCCTCTTTTTCGACTCTTTGCTTAAATGTTGGCGAGTTTTGCCCTACTACGATAACTTTCGGCCTTAAAGAAGTCGAGAATCGAGTCAGTAACTTATAACGATTTGCCTAATACCTACACGCGGTGCTATGTATGTCTTTGCGTGTCGTTATTTACTGACGGACAGCGGGTTTTAGCCTCTTTTTGACTTTTTACCTAAATGTTGGTTTGTTTTGCTTACGGTACGATAACTTTCGTAGCCGTAAGTCGAAATTGAGTCCGTAATTTATAACGCGTGCCGAATATCCATGCGATTGTTATGTATGTCTTTCGCGTGTTATTCTGACGGCCGAGGTGAGTTTTGGCCTCTTTTTTGCTAAGAGTTGGTCGGTTTGCCTCTGGGTTGATAGCTCGGCCGGCCTCGTATGTCGAATCGAGACCCTTAAGTTATGTAGCGTGCCTAATACCTACGTGTTGCTATGTACGTATTTGCATATCGTTACGACGGTCGAGGCTGGTTTTGGCCTCTTGTTCGACTTTTAGCCTAAGTGTTGTTCAGTTTTGCCTACGGGCTGATAACTCGGCCTCCATAAGTCAGAATCAAGACCCATAAGTTGTAACACATGCATAATACCCACGCGGTTCTATGTATGTGTTTGCATATCGTTACGACTGCCGAGGTGGTTTTTGGCCTCTTTTTTGACTTTTTGCCTAAGTGTTGGTCAGTTTTGCCTACGGGCTGATAACTCGGCCTCCGTATGTCGGAATCGAGTCTCGTAAGTTGTAACGTATGCCTAATACCTACGCGGTGCTATATGTATGTATTAAGCGTGTCGTTCTGACAGTAGAAAGCGGGTTTTGGCCTCTTTTTGACTTTTTACCTAAGTGTTGGTTAGTTTTGTCTACTGGTGATACTTTCGGCCTCGTAAGTCGGAATCGAGTCCCATAAGTTATAACGCGTGCCTAATACCTACGTGGTGCTATATACTAGTTTCTGTATCGTTACAACGGCCGAGGCAAGTTTTAGCCTCTTTTTTAATTTTTTGCCCAAGTATTGGTCAGTTTTGCCTACAGCCTTCGTAAGTCAGAATCGAGTCCCGTAAGGTGCAACACGTGCCTAATATCTGCGCGGTGCTATGTACATGTTTGCGTGTCATTACGACGGTCGAGGTGGGTTTTGGCTTCTTTTTTGACTTTTTCCCTAAGTGTTGGTCAGTTTTGCCTACGAACTGATAACTCGGCCTCCGTAAGTCAGAATTGAGTCAGGTAAGTTATAATGCGTGCTTAATACCTACGCGGTGCTATGCATGGGTTTGCATGTCATTACAATGGCCGAGGCGTGTTTTGGCCTTTTTTTTAACTTTTTACCTAAGTGTTGGTCAATTTTGCCTACGGGCTGACAACTTGTCCTACGTATGTCGGAATCGAGTCCCGTAAGTTGTAGCACATGCCTAATAATACGCACGCGTCTTTATGCAAGTGTTTGCGTGTCGTTACGACGGTCGAGGCATGTTTTGGCCTCTTTTTTGACTTTTTGCCTAAGTGTTGTTCAGTTTTGCCTACGGGCTGATAACTCGGCCTTCGTATGTCAGAATCGAGTCCCGTAAGTTGTAACGCGTGCCTAATACCTACGGTACTATGCACGTGTTTGTTTGTTGTTACGACGACCGAGGCGGGTTTTGGCCTTTTTTCGACATTTTGCTCAAGTGTTGGTCAGTTTTGCCTACGGGCTGATAACTCGGCCTCTGTAAGTCGGAATCGAGTCATGTAAGTTCTAACACGTGCCTAATACCTACACGGTGCTATTTTCATGTTTGCGTGTCTTTACGACTGCCGAGGCGAGTTTTGACCTCTTTTTTGACTTCTTGCCTAAGTGTTGGTCAGTTTTACCTACGGGCTGATAACTTGGCCTTCGTAAGTTAGAATTGAGTCCTGTAAGTTGTAACACGTGCCTAATACCTATGCTGTGCTATGTATGTGTGTGTGCGTTGTTACAACGGTCGAGGTGGGTTTTGGCATCTTTTTCGACTTTTTGCATAAGTATTGGCGAGTTTTGCCTACGGGCTGATAACTCGGCCTCTGTAAGTCGGAATCAAGTCTCGTAAGTTGTAACGAGTGCCTAATACCTACGCGGTGCTATGTATGTGTTTGCGTGTCGTTACGAAGGCCGAGGCGGGTTTTGGCCTCTTTTTTGACTTTTTACCTAAGTGTTGTTCAGTTTTGCCTACGGACTGATAACTCGGCTTCCGTAAGTCGAAAATTAGTTTCGTTAGTTGTAACGTGTACCTAATACCTACGCTGTGCTATGTATGTGTTTGCGTGTTGTTACCACGGCCGAGGTGGGTTTTGGCCTCTTTTTCGACTTTTTGCATAAGTGTTGGTCAGTTTTGGCTACTGGCTGATAACTCGGCCTCCGTAAATTGGAATCGAGTCCCGTAAGTTGTAACGCGTGCCTAATACCTATGCGGTACTATGCATGTGTTTGCGTGTTGTTACGACGGTCGAGGCGGATTTTGGCCTCTTTTTCGATATTTTGCCTAAGTGTTGGTCAATTTTTCCTACGGGCTGATAACTCGGCCTCTGTAAGTCGGAATTGAGTCCCATAAGTTCTAACCCGTGCCTAATACCTACGCGGTGCTATGTTCATGTTTGCGTGTCTTTACGACTGCCGAGGCGAGTTTTGGACTCTTTTTTAACTTATTGCCTAAGTGTTGGTCAGTTTTATATACGAGCTGATAATTCGGCCTCCGTAAGTTGGAATCGAGTCCCGTAAGTTGTAACATGTGCCTAATATCTATGTTGTACTATGTATGTGTGTGCGCATTGTTACGACGGTTGAGGTGGGTTTTGGCCTCTTTTTTGACTTTTTGCATAAGTGTTGGCGAGTTTTGCCTACGGGCTGATAACTCGGCCTCTGTAAGTCAGAATCGAGTCCCGTAAGTTGTTATGCGTTCCTAATACCTACGCGGTGCTATATATGTGTTTGCGTGTTGTTACGATGGCCGAGGCAAGTTTTGGCCTCTTTTTTGACTTTTTGCCTAAGTGTTGGTCAGTTTTGTCTACGGGTTGATAACTCGGCCTCCGTATGTCGGAATCGAGTCACGTAAGTTGTAACGTATGCCTAATACCTACGCGGTGCTATGTATGTGTTTGCGTATCATTACGATGGCCGAGGCGGGTTTTGGCTTCTTTTTTGTCTTTTTACCTAAGTGTTAGTTAGTTTTGCCTACGGGCTGATAACTCGGCCTCCGTAAATCAGAATCGAGTCCCGTAAGCTGTAACGCGTGCCTAATACCTACGCGGTGCTATGAGCGAGTTTCAGATCGTTACAACTGACGAGAGGGGTTTTGGCCTCGTTTTGAATTTTTCCATAAATATTGGTCGGTTTTACTACTGGCCGATAACTTCGACCTCAAGTAAGTCAGAATTGAGTCCCGTAAGTTGTAACGCGTGCCTAATACCTACGCGGTTCTATGCATATATTTGCGTGTCGTTAAAATGGTCGATGCGGGTTTTGGCCTCTTTTTTAACTTTTTACCTAAGTGTTGGTCAATTTTGCATACGGGCTTATAATTCGGTCTACGTATGTCAGAATTGAGTCCGTAAGTTTTAACGCATGCCTAATACATACGCGGTACTATGTATGTGTTTTTATGTCGTTACAATGGTCGAGGCATGTTTTGGCCACTTTTTTGACTTTTTACCTAAATGTTGTTCAGTTTTGCTTACGGGCTGATAACTCGGCCTCCGTATGTCAGAATTGAGTCTCATAAGTTATAACGCGTGCCTAATACCCATGCAGTGCTACGTATGTCTTTGTGTGTTGTTATGACGGTCGAGGTGGGTTTTGGCCTCTTTTTCGACTTTTTGCATAAGTGTTGGCGAGTTTTGCCTATGGGCTGATAACTCGGCCTCTGTAAGTCGGAATCGAGTCCTGTAAGTTGTAATGCGTGCCTAATACCTACGCGGTGCTATATATGTGTTTGCGTGTTGTTACGATGGCCGAGGCAAGTTTTGGCCTCTTTTTCGACTTTTTGCCTAAGTGTTGGTCAGTTTTGTCTACGGGTTGATAACTCGGCCTCCGTATGTCAGAATCGAGTCCCGTAAGTTGTAACGTATGCCTAATACCTACGCGGTGCAATGTATATGTTTGCGTATCATTACGATGGCCGAGGCGGGTTTTGGCTTCTTTTTGTCTTTTTACCTAAGTGTTAGTTAGTTTTGCCTACGGGCTGATAACTCGGCCTCCGTAAATCAGAATCGAGTCCCATAAGCTGTAACACGTGCCTAATACCTACATGGTGCTATGTATGAGTTTCCGTATCGTTACAACGGCCGAGGTGGGTTTTGGCCTCGTTTTTGACTTTTTCCATAAATATTGGTCAGTTTTGCCTACGGGCTGATAACTCGGCCTCCGTAAGTCGGAATTGAGTCCCGTAAGTTGTAACGCGTGCCTAATACCAACGCGGTTCTATGCATGTATTTGCGTGTCGTTAAAATGGTCGATGCGAGTTTTGGCCTCTTTTTTAACTTTTTACCTAAGTGTTGGTCAATTTTGCATACGGGCTTATAATTCGGTCTACGTATGTCAGAATTGAGTCCCGTAAGTTTTAACGCATGCCTAATACATACGCGGTACTATGTATGTGTTTTTATGTCGTTACGATGGCCGAGGCATGTTTTGGCCTCTTTTTTGACTTTTTACCTAAATGTTGTTCAGTTTTGCTTACGGGCTGATAACTCGGCCTCCGTATGTCAGAATTGAGTCTCGTAAGTTATAACGCGTGCCTAATACCCATGCAGTGCTACGTATGTCTTTGCGTGTTGTTACGACGGCCGAGGTGGGTTTTGGCCTCTTTTTCGAGTTTTTGCCTAAGTGTTGGTCAGTTTTGCCTACGGGCTGATAACTCGGCCTCCGTATGTCGAAATCGACTCCCGTAAGTTGTAATGTATGCCTAATACCTACGCGGTGCTATGTATGTGTTTGCGTATCGTTACGATGGCTGAAGCGGGTTTTGGCCTCTTTTTTGACATTTTACCTAAGTGTTGGTCAGTTTTGCCTACGGGCTGATAACTCGGCCTCCGTAAGTCAGAATCGAGTTCCGTAAGTTGTAACGCGTGCCTAATACCTGCGCGGTGCTATGTACGAGTTTTTGTCTCATTACAACGGCCGAGGCGGGTTTTGGCCTCTTTTTCGACTTTTTGCCTAAGTGTTGGTCTGTTTTGCCTACGGGCTGATAACTCGGCCTCCGTAAATCGGAATCGAGTCCCGTAAGTTGTATCGCATGTCTAATACCTACACAATGCTATGTACGAGTTTTCGTCTCATTACAACGGCCGAGGCGGGTTTTGGCCTCTTTTTTGACTTTTTGCCTAAGTGTTGGTCAGTTTTGCCTACGGGCTGATAACTTGGCCTCCGTATGTCAGAATCGAGTCCCATAAGTTGTAATGCATGCCTAATACCAACGCAGTGCTATGTACGTGTTTGCGAATCGTTATGAAGGCCGAGGCGGGTTTTGGCCTCTTTTTTGACTTTTTGCCTAAGTGTTAGTCAGTTTTGCCTACGGGCTGATAAGTCGGGCTCCGTAAATCGGAATCGAGTCCCACAAGTTGTAACACATGCCTAATACCTATGTGGTACTATATACGTGTTTGCGTGTCCTTACGACGGCCGAGGCTTGTTTTGGCCTCTTTTTCGACTGTTTGCCTAAGTGTTGGTCAGTTTTGCCTATGGGCTAATAACTCGGCCTCTGTAAGTTAGATTCGAGTTCCATAAGTTGTAACACGTGCCTAATACCTACACGGTGCTATGTATGTGTTTACGTGTCGTTACGATGACTGAGACGGGTTTTGGCCTCTTTTTTAACTTTTTGCCCAAGTGTTATTCAGTTTTGCCTACGGGCTGATAACTCGGCCTCCGTCAGACGCAATCGAGTCCCGTAACTTGTAACACATGCCTAATATCTACGCGGTTCTATGTACTTGTTTGCGTATCGTTACAACGGCCGAGGCGGGTTTTGGCCTCTTTTTTGACTTTTTGCCTAAGTGTTGGTCAGTTTTGCCTACAGGCTGATAACTCGGCCTATGTAAGTCAGAATTGAGTCCCGTAAGCTGTAACACGTGCCTAATACCTTCACGGTGCTATATACGTGTTTGCGTGTCGTTATGACGGTCGAGGCGGGTTTTGGCCTCTTTTTTGACTTTTTACCTAAGTGTTGGTCAGTTTTGTCTACGAGCTGATAACTCGGCCTCCGTAAGTTGGAATCGAGTCCCGTAAGTTTTAACGCGTGCCTAATACCTACGCGGTACTATGCATGTGTTTTCGTGTCGTTACAACGGCCGATGCGGGTTTTGGCCTCTTTTTTAACTTTTTACCTAAGTGTTGGTCAGTTTTGCCTACGGGCAGATAACTCGGCCTCCGTAAGTCGGAATCGAGTAACGTATATTGTAACGCGTGCCTAATACCTACATTGTGCTATGTATGTGTTTGCGTGTTGTTACGACGGTCGAGGCGGGTTTTGGCCTCTTTTTTGACTTTTTGCCTAAGTGTTGGCGAGTTTTTACTACGGACTGATAAGTCGGCCTCCGTAAGTCAGAAATTAGTCTCGTAAGTTGTAACGTGTGCCTAATACCTACGCGGTGCTATGTATGTGTTTACGTGTTGTTACGACGGCCGAGGTGGGTTTTGACTTCTTTTTCGACTTTTTGCCTAAGTGTTAGTCAGTTTTGGCTACGGGCTGATAACTCGGTCTCCGTAAGTTGGAATCGAGTTCCATAAGTTATAACACGTGCCTAATACCTACGCGGTACTATGCACGTGTTTGCGTGTTTTTTCGACGGCCGAGGCGGGTTTGGGCCTATTTTTCGACATTTTGCCTAAGTGTTGGTCAGTTTTGCCTACGGGCGGATAACTCGGCCTCTGTAAGTTGAAATCAATTCCCGTAAGTTCAAAGATGTGCCTAATACTTACACGGTGCTATGTTCATGTTTGCGTGTCTTTACGACTGCCGAGGCGGTTTTGGCCTCTTTTTTGACTTCTTGCCTAAGTGTTGGTCAGTTTTACCTACGGGCAGATAATTCGGCCTCCGTAAGTTAGAATCAAGTCCTGTAAGTTGTAACACGTGCCAAATACCTATGATGTGCTATGTATGTGTGTGTGCATTGTTCCGACAGTCGAAGTGAGTGTAACACGTGCCAAATACCTAATACTTGCATAAGTGTTGGCGAGTTTTGCCTACGGGCTGATACCTCGGCCTCCGTAAGTCGAAATCAAGTCCCGTAAGTTATAACGAGTGCCTAATACCTACATGGTGCTATGTATGTGTTTGCATGTCATTACGAAGGCCGAAGCGGGTTTGGCCTTTTTTTTTGACTTTTTACCTAAATGTTGTTCAGTTTTGCCTACGGACTGATAACACGGCTTCCGTAAGTCAGAAATTAGTTTCGTAAGTTGTAACGTGTGCCTAATACCTACGCAGTGCTTTAATCGATAAAGTTAAAGCTGCTCAAGCTACGGACATAGAGCTGATACGTATGAAGAAGAAAGTGCAAGAAGGAGCTATTCTAGAAGCGAGAATCGATGACAAAGGAATACTTAGATTCAACTCCAGACTTTGTGTTCCTAACGATTCTGACTTGAAGCATAGAATCATGATGGAGGCACACAACACACCGTTTGCAATCCATCCTGGGAGTACCAAAATGTATCATGATATTCGACATACATTTTAGTGGAATAATATGAAGAGAGAGATCGCGGAGTTTATCTCGAGGTGTTTAACTCATCGGCGTGTAAAAGCGAGCATCAGTGCCAAAGGGTCCATTGCAACCACTTGAGATTCCGGAATGGAAGTGGGAACATATTACCATGGATTTCGTTACAGGTCTTCCCAAAGTTTCTCAAGGCATAGATGCGATTTGGGTTATTGTTGATAGATTAACTAAGTCTGCCCATTTCTTACCAATACGTGAGATTTATTCCCTTGAATGTCTTGCTCGCATGTACGTGAATGAGATTGTGCGATTGCATGGCATGCCAGTATCCATAGTTTCGGATCGTGACCCAAGATTCACTTCACGATTTTGGGTTAGCTTGCTAAAGCTATGGGCGCGGATTCTGATTGATTGCATACCATCCTCAAATGGACGGACAATCAGAGAGGACTATTCAAACCCTTAAAGATCTATTAAGACTTTGTGTCCATGATTTTAAAGGAAGTTGGGATAAGTACTTGCCACTGGTGGAATTCTCCTACAATGAGTTATCAAGCAAGTATAGGCATGGCTCCATTTGAGGCGTTGTATGGGACGAAAGTGTCGTTCTCCGATTATCTTTGGGACGAGGTGGGAGAAGCAACGTTGTTGGGACCAGAATTAGTACGCATGACTACAGAAAAGATCCAAATGATTTGACAACGTATACAAACGGCACAAGATCGACAAAAGAGTTATACGGATCTTCATCGAAAAGACGTGGAATTTAATATTGGGGATCATGTATTATTACGTGTGGCACCATGGAAGGGAGTTACAAGATTTGGGAAGAGAGGAAAGCTCAATCCACGATTTGTTGGTCCATTTGAGTTTCTTGACCGAATAGGAAATGTGGCCTATAGACTCAAGATTACCTCCAAGTATGTCTCGTGTTCATAATGTTTTTCACATATCCATGCTTCGTAAATATGTGAAAGACCGAACCATATTATTGCGTTAGAACCGGATGAGATAGTAGAAGATTTAACGTCGAAGAAGTACTGTTAAGATCTTGGATAGGAAAGAGCATGTCCCTACGCACCAAGGTTATACCACAAGTTAAGGTTTTATGGAGAAACCATACTATTGAAGAAATGACACAGGAGTTGGAATCGAAATGAAAGCGAGGTATCCTCACCTTTTGAAACACAGTGCACGTATGTCAATTTCAAGGACGAAATTTCATAAGGAGGGAGGTTGTAAGACCCCAACTTATTATAAATAAAATCAAATTTCCTCTAATTATATTTGTGAATAATAAGGTATTAATTTGATATAATTCTCTCGGTTATGGGTGAAATGTGCAAATTTTGCAAAATATATGCAAGTGGTTATAAAATAATCATTGTTGTCGGGGAATATTCGTTTGGTGGTGGAATATTCTTGTTGTCGAGGGAATATTTGTACGATTGACGCAATCATTTGTGGGCCCCATAATGTAAGAATAAGCTGTCGGATGAAGAAAGCGACAAGTTTGAGTTTTTATAAATAACTACAGAGCGTAGTTATTCACAGATTAACACTTGTTGGAATGCCCGGTGGTTAAAATACAGTAGTACGCGTGGATGCACAGTATTCATGAATTATTGATCCTTACGTAAGAAGGCACTACTCAATAATTGTTACTGATGAATTCTTGTTTAATATTTTATTTTATTGATTCAATAATTCTTTGCGTTGATATTTTATATTATTGTTGTTTCAATAATTGTCCTTTTGATATTTCCCATTATCAGATCAATAATTCATATTATTTGAATAATATTATTAGATAGCATTATTGGCAATGTCTAGAAAGTTCTGTCAAGGAGAGGTTTGGTCACCTAATTGCGCGCCAATAAGGAGAAATTCTTATTGGAAAGCCCCTCTTTCCTGGGAACGGCCTGGTTGTCATAAATGTGATTCTGTAATATTATTTGTGAATAATTAATTATTGATTCATATGATAAAGAAATATTTATTTTATGTGGATATAAATGTTGGATATATTTATTGTGGTTAAAAATGAAGGAGTTAATGTTGAGGTGTTTTATCAGTATTTTTGTTGGAATGAAGGTATTAAAATTAAACCCAGTGTTTTTGAGATATATTGTGTGAGTTATAATTTTTAATCCAAATAGTTGGATCGTTGTAATTTTTGGATATGTTATACATATATAAGTTGAGTATATGTCCACAAATTTTGAACCGTTAAAAATGAGCGTATGATTTGTTATGAATTTTAAGAGGTGGTGATTCGTAAATTAGGTTTATAAATGATTTCGGTGGAAAATTCTAGAATTGAGTGGGCCCCACTTGTGGTTAGTGAAGAAATGTGCTGAATTTTATTTCAAATGTGGTGGGTGGGAATAGTAGCAGGTAAAGCCATCAGGTTGCAGGTCAAGTCTGCTAATATTTTCTTATAAATAGAGGGCTAAGTTAGAATTGAAAATCACACCAGAAATAAGTTTTCTCTCTTTCTCTCTCTAGATTATTGAGTGTATTTTGTGAGTATTTAGATACTTTGTGAGTTTCTATTCATCAGTTCAAGTTTCCTTGACCTTTCATCGATATTAGATCGTAAATCTTGATATTTTGAGGTAAGGGATGTTATTTTCTTCATATATGATATTATTTCTTCAATATCATTACGCCAAGTATTGATCCGAATTTTTATCAAATTTGGAACTTTTTATGTCGGAGTTACTATTCACGATATCTAAGACTATTCACAAATCGACATAATTATTCACCAAAAATGAAATTTTCTACTTTTTGTCCAAGATGTCTATTATGGTTACTATCTTTGATTGTATCCATGTTTTGATCTTTATTTTTGAATTTCGCTTCAAAATTAGTATTTATGAAGTATTATTGATCTTGGATAAACTGTTATACTGAATCCCCTACTATTTGTCCTTCCGTTTCCTTTGGATTCGTTTTCTTTAAAATATTTTTCATCATCCTCGGTCCTAAATGGCGATATTACTAAATATCTTGACTGCGGTCTGTAAAAGATAAATGATTAACTAATGAATATCTTTTGGCCGTAGTCTGCAAAGATGAACCTGGTGTTGAGATGAACAGACTAATTTGGTGATACAAATGAATATATTTGGCTTTGTAGTGCAAAGATAAATATTTGATTAAAGATGTATATTGATTGTTGTTACGGGGATAAAATATTGATGATGGACTTTTAAATCTTAGAAGATAGTAGAACTCATTCTCTACTTGACTCTTACAATGGATTGTTGTTTCACATTGCAGATTGTTGATCTAAAACTTGTTGGCTATTATATTTTATCGATTTTTTCTCGTTGAAGACTAACGATAATTTGTTGTATATTATCTTAGTCATAATATTCTTTCTTTGGGCTAGTTGAGCTCACCTTTTCCTTTTTATTCCATTTTTCTCGGGAGGTGAGAACATAAGCGAGAACTAGTCAATGCAGAGTGAAGTGATGGTTCTAGAAAGATGTTTTAGCGATCCTCACTATTTACGTAAAATAGTGTTTGAATAATTATAACGAGGACTTATTTGAGTGTGGATATTGTCTAGAAGACAATATTTGTATTTAAACTCAAAGTATGGGTTGTCGTATTTTGCACGACAATTGTATTATTGAAGTTGTAGTTTGCTTTCTGTAACATGTATTTGGCGACTCAGAATGAGTGTTGTATACCTATTTTGGGGGCGTCACAACAAGAGTTTAAAGTATCAAAAAAAATAGGTTGAGTAATGAGGGGTAATTTTAAAAAAAATTATCATTAATTCTCTTATATTTGTATAAACATCAATTAATTAAGAATAAATAAAAAATTCTAAAACATCATTTAAATAAGGACGGAGGGAGTATATTATTACCCTTTCTCATGCCAATATATACTTTTTTACTCGTTCATGAAAAAGAAAAAAGAAATAAAGGGAAAGTAAAAGTAAAAAAAGTAGTAATATCTACACAACCACGTTACTTTACTTGAGAGTTGAGATCATGAGTGAATAAAAATCCATTCACAATTCTCCATACTCCACGTCCACGTATACAATAATAGTACGTCTCAATCAAATCCCACACAATGTGTTGGGTCCCCATGCGGACTCACCCCCAATTTGACCACAACCCGACACGTGGCATCCTTCCTTCCTGTGCTTGCGTCAGCAATGGAGGGCTTTGGTTTGCCCACCGATTAAATTCAGCTCGGCGTAAACATTACAGAAAGCGAGAGGCAAAGAGAAGCAGAGAGAAAATTTTAATCGTCCAAAATTTTGCTTCCCCAAATACATTTTTCTCTGTTTAGGTTCTTAAATCTTTGTATAATTTGGAGTAATTGAATTGTTTATTTTATATTTACATTCCCTAATATATAATTGAATTGATTTTTGATGTAATGTAATTGATTTTGTTGCAGGAAATTTTGTCGAGTTCCGATCTCTTTTGATTTTTCTCCGGCCGGATTAATACATTTATATTGAATAATACGGCCGGAGGTGGTGTGTGTATATATATTCGTAGATATGGAGTGGTGGAGCAAGATGACAGTTCCTGTGCGTAAAGCTTGGTTCGGTGTCTCTAAGCGTCTTGGGATTCGCAAAACCGGTAAGATCCGATCAGCTCTGTTAAATGTCATTTGTAATTTCAAGTCTTTTTGTGATTCTGTGTGTAATTGTTGTTGATTTTAGATTTTGTGATGGTGTTTTGATAAATGAGGTTTTAATTTCGTGTTCTAATTCTCTGATAAGTTTAGCAGCTGTTCTTAAATTTTAGTTTGGGGATATACATTCTGTGAATGGTTTCTCTGTTTTGTTGCAAATCCGGATTGTACGTTAGGGATTTAAATCCGGTTTATGCTAATAAGGGAAAAGAAAGCAAAAGGATTGGTAAATGAAGATAAAATCTTATATAAAAGTTTTGGTAGCCCATTCCTCTGAATTCAACATTACTAGTCCTGCAAAGACTGTTAACTTCTCGCAAAAATGATTGTTCTTTCGTTTGTGAAATGATTGTATGAGACAAAATTAACATTAAAATGATGATCTTTGCAAGACATGAGTTATTGATATTTTAAGGCTTTGTTTGGACAGTAGAAGATTAGACGGAAAAGAAATGAAACAAACCGGAAACAATAAAATTTTAAGAATTATAAAATTTTCTACTGGCTTTTAGCATTCTTCTCCATGTTAATTGTTTTCCAAATGATATATTGTTAGACTCATAGTCATATGATTATACTTGGAATTGGAATTGAGTGCCAAATTTTAATCAAATGTCAGTATATAATTGCAAATGTGATTTCTATTCGAATTCCAATTCCATTGTATTGAGTTGCAAAACATAGCATTTTTGTCTTTATTTTCAATTTTTATTGCTCTGTTTGGTTCTTTCCCAGTTTAACATAAATTGATATGTTAATTTGTTGAGCTAATTAAATAATCAGGCACTAGCTATATAAGCAGGTACTTCTCATGCTATAATGGCTTGGTCTTTATCATATATGTTTTGAAATCAATGAGCAGCACTAACTGTCTGCATCACAAGTTTAAAAGTTTTTGATGCGTCAGTCACTTGTTACTTTAATATATATATATATATATATTTTGTGTGTGTGTGTGTGTGTGTGTGTGTACGTGTGTAAATAAGTTATTGTTAATTTGAGCTACTAACATCTAACCTGCTACAATATGAATGGTTCAAATTGTTATGCTTTCTTTTTCGATTAATTATTAATAAGTTAGCACCTCAGACGTGCTTAGATTGTCATGATTGATGGTTGGATTGTTGTTGGATCTAACTTAATTGCACTGCTTGAATTAATGCCCTTACATGGCAAAAAAAAAATCATTTTAGAAATATGCAGTATTTTTTTTATGTATTAGCAACCACTGTGTGCATGCCTCGATTTTGACAAGATATTTCTTTATTTACATAAGATATTACATCATTGCAAAATAACATGGGCTACTAGCAACATAATCATCTTGAGCAGGCCTAGCGGCCTCCTTAGCTGGCTCAACCTTGACACCAGTGACAGTGTAGTTCGTGTCTCACCAGCCAACTAAGCAGTACCCAGTACATAGCACCCCTAAGTGGAAAAATTGTCTAACAATAACAAAAAGAATAGGGGAAAAACTTAAATATGAATATCTAGATTACCCATGCTTAGTGGAATGACTAGAGGCAGGGCATGCTCTACCTAATTTCTTGCATTTGGTAAAATTTTCTACTTCTTTTTGAAAAATTTTACATATCCAAGTGGCAACACGTTATATAAAAGAAGACATAAATATAGCAAGATAAATCAAAAATGAGTGTCCCATTAGTTTTGCTCTGTAGAATTTGTTATCAATTTGCCTATGTGCCTAACCAGTTTAAAAATCATTCATCATACATCTGCTGTTTTTTTAACTTTTATATACTGTTGGGATTTTTTGTTAAGTTTGTAGATTGGATGACTTTGATCGTGTTTTTTGGGAACTTACAGGCCTTTTGAAGCTGCGCCATGATGTGAGAACTTGCGAGTACGAGGATGTGCATGTGCTATGGGATCTACTGAAGAAGAATGAATCGGGGGTTGCTAGATCTGCTGTCAGGAGCAAAAAGGGACACGTGTGGAATATTTTCAGATGGGACAAGCAGGCTCCATTTTTCTCCCGAAGGGTCTGAGCGGTTTTGTTGCCCTTTTGAGCTAACAAACTCAAATTCCCTGTGTCCAAGGTATGAACATGGATTTTGGTGATTAAATATAATAATAGCTAGCAAAAGGGAGGAACTCATTGTATATTATGTAGTTGCTTCTCTCTTTGAACGCTCATATGTGCATTGATATGCTTAACTCTTCAATTCTCAATGCTTCATCTCCTATGTAATAAACTATAGTATGTAAGCATATAGTGTTACATTTTAGATCTATGTTTCTTCTATATATTTTATATAAATTCATTATAATTGTATAAGTATACTCTTTTAGCACTTGCTAATGAGGTTTAACAATCAGGTTTCAAATTTTATTGAGCTGATTCTCTATAACTATCCGCCATCTGGTTATTAACATGATTGTCAAATCATTTCTTACAAACTTGGTGAAATAATTTCAGGTAAATGAATAATTTGCATATGTAATACTATATAAGATCTGTCTGGACTATGCACGGATGCTTCTGCACATCATTATTCCTGTACTAAAACATTTGCGACAGCCAAACTCTCAAACTCCGAAAAAATGCTCTTGTTCCTGCTTGTGGGAATTTGTGGATTTACATTTTTATGTTCCTTTTTTCTTTCTAGGCCATTGTTAGATTGTCAAGATTTTTTCTTCTGTCAAATATGTCTGGACGCTGCATGAGTCTACTTGCATAATTTGCATTACAAGTGAAAATTGCATGGCATAATTCGTTTTAGATTTTTGAACAGATGGCTTTCAAAAAGGCTCAGTAGATGGTATGTAAATAGTTTTCTGCATGGTGAGATGTATGTTTTATCAAAGCTTTCGTATGAAGATTGAAACTGACACAGCAAAAGATTGGTAAATGAATAGAAACAATTTCAGAATTGAATTTATATAATTTTGTAATCACATGAATTTACAGTGGGATAAATTGGCTAAGCAGTCATAGTAATTTGAAATTTTTTAAATAACAAGGTATTGTTGTTTCTCAAAATCCTAAAAGAGCAAGAAAGGTGGTTGAATAGATTCTTAAAAAGTTTTCTGTTTAAATAAGTATTATCAGATTATAAAGTAAGCAAGTTAATTTAAATATTCACATTATAAATTAAGCAGTATAATATTTGTTTGAAAAATCCCTTCAAAGATTTAAAAGAATTCTTAGTTTTGAATTTAACACAAGTGGAATTAAGTCACAAATAACTATAAAGACTGCAGAAATTTAAGTGCGAAAATTAAATGAGAAGTATAAATTTTTAAGTGGTTCGGAGTACAAAAATTTTTTAGTCTACTTTTCTATTCTTCAAATAAGAAATTCACTAAGGATGATGGTGATCACTTAGATCAGTTCACTAAAAACTATTATAATTGATGAATCACTTAAATTCATTCAAATCACTAAGACTTGGTATTTGTCACTAAGAACTCTTTTAAGTCACTTAGACTTAGTTATAAGAAGGTCACTAAGACCAAAGAATCACAAAGAGAATAAGTAATTTTGAGGTGCTGTTAAGTGGCTTTAAGTCCAATGAAGAATGACTTAGTAGCAGAACAAGATTTTCATTTTCGTAGAGTATAGCTTTTTGAAAGTTGTGCAACAATTCAAATCTTGATCGTGTTCTTGTTACTGTTGGATTGAATCTGCGTGCCTTTTATAATTCTCGAGATTTTCCCTTTAGAAAGTTGTCGTTACTCATTTATTGCTTCGATCCTAGAAGATATTTGGTTGTTGACTTTTAGAGAGGATGTGACTTGCTTTCGGCTCTGATATGTAGCATCAGACTTCTACAGTGACAATCATGTGGGTGTTGTCACTTCACCGAACTAGTTGTTAGACACAATTTGATTTGATCTTCTGTTGAAACTTAGGATGTTTATCAACTATCTTGGAATCTTCACTCTACAAGTCTTCACATTGTCGGTCCATTGTTAGAGCTGACATACTCTACGATTTTCCTAATCGTAGAGTTTCATGGTGGTCGTAGAGTATCAGATTAATTCGACTCTACAATCTGCTCGCTCTACGATCTTTAATGTACTCTACGATCTCTGTCTTATCTTACGATCTTTGAGTAGACGTTGCGATCTTCAATTAACTTTACGATATATGAGCAGACTTTGTGATCTTCAATTAGATTTACGATCTCTAAGCAGACTCTGTGATCTTCATTTTGTCTTATTATCTCAGAGCAGGCTATGCGATCTTTATTTTGCCTTACGATCTCTAAGCAGAATCTACGATATTGATCATTATGATCTACGATCGTTCGATCGTCTAAACAATTTTACGATCGTGTAATTTTCTATAGTATATACATTCAATTCATTAATATAGATTTAAATCTTATACTCTTAAATCCTTTTCATCAATTTCATTTTAAGGATTTCACAAAAATTATTGGTTACAAATGTACATTATCTCGTCATCATCAAATCAAATATGCATTTATCCTAACATATATAACTTTGCAAACACACGAATTCACAAAATGAGATAAATTGACTAGGCAATCATAATAATTTGATAAAAATCTAAATAATAAGAGTTTCCCCTGAAACAGTCGAAATCATCCTTTAAATACTAAATAATAAGTTGGAAACCCTAATTATGAAAGGAATGAAAAAATTATGAAAAAACCAAATAAGTCCAAAAACTAGTTAAATTTTGAAAGGGCCCAAACATATATTTCCCGACCTCTTTTGGGCTTAAAACATCGTTCGGCATAAGGCAATGAATATTGTAGCTTTCGTCGCTAGATTCGATTTGATATATTGAGTCCCGTAATTCTAAACGGATCAAAAGTTATGCTAAAAATAAAATCAATTCCTCTTGAGCTTGAGATTTCTTCCGCTCCTTCCTTTCTGCATTGTCAGAAACTTATTACAAGTTCTACCTGCAGATCAGGGTGTTTATGTTTTTCACTTCGCCTTAGACTTTGAATCTAAACTATTTCTTTTGTCTTTTTTTTTAGTATGTGCTTTGGATTTAAAACTTTTGCTAGTGATATTGAGAACTTTTGGTTGCTTGAGATGGTGTAGGGTAGTTTATAGTTCTTTTGTCAGAGGAATTTCTGCTACCATCCATCACTTTTGATCTCTGGTACATCAACACAACCTAGACTTTTTCGGGTCTAACTTTTTCTTATTATTTGTATGTAATTACAATGTTGGGGCATGATTATTTGGGCTCGAATGATAAGGTGGGCCATGATTATTTGGGCTCGGATGATTCGGTGGGTCATGATCCACGTGGAGGAAGTCTCCCCACATAGGAACATATTTTAGCAGTTTGAGAACTTTAAGGAATCTAAGATTCCTAATTATATTTGATTTCTAACTCTTGAGAAAAGTGTCAGGATAAAATCTGACTTTCTTCCCTTAAGAAGATTTAGTTCAATCCCATTAAGGAATTTGTCCTAATGAGGAATCCTATTTCTATACGGGGAAGGACATGTAGAGGATGTGTGATCATTATAAATACAAGGATATACTTTGGATATCTGGTAGACACACAATTTACTATTATTTTCTAGCACTAAATACCTCCATTATTAAACCTTGTTCAGTCTGTACTTATTCTCACACTGGAGCTATCTCTCGGCGGCCCAAGCTATCAAGCTTCATGTGTGATTTTGTTTCTGTACAAGATTGGACGCGTTTTTGGTGATTGAGGCGCGTGAAAAAATCTTGGCGTTAACATTGGCGTTAGAAGGAGGGCCGTTTAGTGCTAGGAGTTTTCAATCACAAGGAATTTGATTAGGATTAATGGCGACAAGTAAGACAGTTTTCGGACACAAAAAATCAATTGCAACCCCATCTGCTTGGCCTAGGGGTTCATTCAAGGACAAATTAAGCCTATCTAAAGAATTTTGGATAGGCTCGGACCCCACAATTATCAGTGGGTAAGAAGAATTCTCAGGCGGCTGAAGTCATGGGTCGGTTGTTCTCAACGACAAGAAAGGAAAAGGGACATGAGGATCGCGTCGAGGGCATTCTGTCCCGAACGCATACCCAAGAGGATAAGGACTCCATGTGAGACAACCGGGATACCGGGAAGTTGATCTTAGCCAGAAAGGTTCAGGAGAACGAGAATGCCACTAAAGCCTTCCACATTCAGCGTAAGGAGTTGGATGCACAGTTGGCACTGCTGAACGGAGAGGAGGTATCTTCTACGCTTAATCGTTGCCAGGAAGTATTGTCTGGGAACCGATCCAGGACATATCGTTCAGACGGTTCTCAGCAAGAAAGGAGCAGGCGCCGAAGCCGCCAGCAGGAAAAGAGCAGGCATAGAAGCCGCTCTCAAGACAAGAACAGGCGTAGGAGCCTCTCTTATGAATGAAGTAGTGAAGACAGAGGAAGGGACGAATGGAGAAGGTGAGAAGCCACTCCAAAATCCAGAGATCGGGATAGGCGAGACTCATCCCATGGGAGAAACAAGACCGAGGCACTTACCCGGAGGTTGGCAGAACAGGAGAAGACACTAGTGGCCCCCAATCAGGAGGAGACTCTGATTAACCCAACGCCACCATTCTTTCCAAAGATAGATAGAGTTCGGGTCGATCCGAATAAAAAGGCCCAACACATGGAGAGTTACGATGAATCTGTATGAGCATAGCCAGACATATGACCGGCTGATGAAATACTATGACTAATTTGATGCCTCCAAGTGTCATATATTTATTACTACTTTGAGGAAGGCAATGGATGACATTGTTAAAGCCGACCTCAATCTCATCATAGAATGAGCTCTATGATCAGTTCCACAGTCGCTTCGGGAGCAACAAAAGGAAGGGAAAACCTACCAGTTCCCTGGTTAAGATCCGAAAATATTTTGATGAGAACCTCAACCAGTATGTGAAGAGATTCCGAGAAAAGGTCGGGCAGGTGAGGCAATTGGATGCGCATTTGTCCCTCGAATATTTCCAATCAGGATTGAACGTGGTGAGGTCCCAAAAATTGGTGAAGAATCTGATGTTCAATATTTTGAAGGACTTAGTAGAGGCGTATGACAGAGCCGAGGAGTTCATCGTGATTGAGGAGACAATGGGCAGTCTGAAACTAAATGTTGTGGAGAAGCCGAGCGATCAAGACATGAATAACAATCCCCAGTCAGACAATAATTCCAAAACAGATTACCAATAGAAGGATTATAATAACGGGGGTTCTGGAGGATGTAAGAATCGAGAATTTCATGAATAAATAAATTTCTTTATATAATAAGAAAATAAATATTTATTGGAATATAAATATCGATGTGTTGTGAGATGAGTAATTCAATTAATGTGAATTGAATTTATATGAGAATGGAGAACTTTGAAATGCCTTGTGTGTCATAAGAATGAAAATTTGAATGATTTAATAAATTTAAGAAAGGGATAATTAATTATTATTAATTGATATTGTGAATAATAGAATACTAATGAGTAAAGTAAATTACATAATTGAGTGTATAGTATGGCAAAATGATAGAATGGATATACTAATAATTAAACGGAGAGAGAAATTACTGAGTCTGAGAAATTCCTAGAGTGGCGCAAATTGCTGCCACTCTATCTTATCAGAACTAGCATAAATTTATTTGGTAGCAAGACTTGGAAAAATATTTTCACGGAGTGCATGAGTTATGAAGGTGGTGTATTGACATTAATGGGTAAAATAGTGGAACAATTAACATTATTATTAATGTTAACATTATTATTAAATATTATTTCATGTCACTATGTGTAATGTGGGTAGTAGTAACATATAATTATTTACTGCACAAGATTAAATGAGGTGTGACATTTAATTGTGGTTAATGATATACAAAAACTATACGGTGAAGATAATTAAATTATAAATAAGTTTTGTTACCACATCATGTGTGATGAGACAATTAAATGTGTACTCTAAAATATGGGAATAAATAAATATGTACTATTAAAATATTTATTTCAATACTGAGGTGTAAGTAAATAATAAAAGGAGATATTAAATTGTTAGTGACCAATTAAATGGAGTCCATACATATTATAAATATTAATTATGTGAACCCAATGTACATGGATTATATGATATGGGTTTATATTAAATCCCTAACTTTCCATTTTGTAGTAGCATTAACACATTGAAATTACATTTTAGAAGTTTAAAGAACCAAACTAAGCTTTATTGCTGGGATTTAAACCGTGTCCCAAAATCAGTGACCCTAATCAGTACATGAATAGTAACCTAACTTTATATTGCATGAAAATTAGTCGACAGTTAAGAGCTAGGATTAGCAGTGATGATAGCTACAAGGTGGGCAGTTGGCCAACTTCAGTATACCCAGTGTTTTCTCCCTTTCTCCTTTGAATCAAACCATGGAGGAAGAACATTAACTGGTTATACATTTCTCTATATAAAGTACCCTTCCTTCTCATTTTTCTGTTGCTTGAAATTGTCTGCTAAGTGTAAACTGAGAGTGTGAGTTGCTGAGCAATAGAAGAAGTATAATCAGTGTGTGAGGAATTCAATTAAGCTTCAAGGAGGTATACATTCTATTTTGTGTTCTTGAATTGAGTTTTGTTAAATTCTTGAAATCTCTTGAAATTCTCTGTCAATTAGTATGAAATAATATGCTATCAAGTGTTTATGAAGTTTGTATGCATGAATAGAGTCTCTAAGAATGAATTAAGTGTGATTGATTGAAAGGAATTCGAAGTAGGATGATACTCTGCAAAACATAGTATCTCACTACATAATTGATCTAGGAAGGAAGAAGCCTTGTTGTCTTTATCCCAGAAACCGTATCTGGTTTTGTTGATCGTATGTTATTTCTAACTTGATATTAACACCTAAACATGCATGATAAGAAGTATAACATGTTGTTTAAATATTCCTTAAGAGATAAGAATTGTTTAACATGATTTAGTAGGAGATTTATAAAAAAACCTTAAAGTTTTGAAAATAAACTTTGATGGAACTCATGTTCTACAAATTCTGAGCTTGATGGTATATACACATGGCTGATTCCGAACATAAATGAGCATGATTTAGGATTTATAGTTCCTTTGTTCATGACCAACTTGTTAGGCTTGGTGTTAGAGAACTTTTTCAAAGAAAAGCTTGACATATCAAAGCAAATATGCATGAATATTAGATGATGTATTTTCTGACCTTGTGAAGATGTTAACATGACTTAACTACACCTGATACATGCTTTAAAGATGTCTTGTATGTGTTAAATTGCATTGTTCAAGTTTAGAATGATTTTAAAAGCAAACTCGGATGTGTTTTCAAACTAACATGCATTTGTGTGAGTAGTTAAGTACTGAATATTGAAGAAGGCATGTTTATGTTCATTGTGTCTCTAAACATGATTCTTATGTGTTAGATATAATGGAAGTAACCAAACATGAGTATAAGCATGTTTTAAAGCGATAAACAATGCTAGTTATGAATAAATAAATGAGAACACATATGAGCATGCGTAATACAGACTATGTGACCTCTATGTGGACATATGGCCAAAGTTATAAGGCATTGTAATTACATGACCTTATTGTGCTTTAATTCCGTAGGAATCATAAACTAAGATATGTAAAAGTGAACGTAGGATGGTCATATGCTTATGTCAAGTCATCTAGCATGTATGCATGTTAAGTGTAAGTGATTAGGTATGCTAGAGAAGGGGACAAAAATAGGAAATGCAAGGCTCAACCATGGTCTGGCCAGGGGACAGCGCAGCTATGCCGTCCCTAAGCCTAACCAGGGTGCAGTTGCGCCATCCTGCAATAAGTTCTGCATTCTGTTTGTGGTATGAGGTTCAAGGCATGCTTATATTGTTACTTTAACATGTATTATATGACTAGTACACAATCCAATGTGTTAAAAAGCATGCTAGATAATAGAATCGAATGTTTAATGAGTGATTATAACTTTCAAATATTAAGATCAAAATATGTTTGTGAACTATAAAGCAATGATTAGAAAGCGATGTTATTTGACTTCATGGTGACTTATAAACTGATTGTGTGTTATGATTATGTAAGATATGTGATGTAGTATATATAGATTATACAACTAAGATGGACGTTTATGTAGGTGTTTTAACTTACATATTATGTTTGAGTATATGTAACTATTGAATATCCTATACGAATAACTATATTATGTTAGGATTTGAAAAGTGTTGATAAGCTATACTTTGGTAAACTACGCTTGAGGCAAGTACTCGAACCCTACTCTTTATTGAGCATTACTTGAGCTTGTACTATTATTGGTTGTACAAGTAAATTTTTGAAAGTATGATTCATATCTCATGACTTAATACTTTGTAGTGTAAGTGGTTTCAAACCTTGAGTTCGAACGATAATTGTTCCTATATATACTGTGAAAGAAATCTGTCTAAGTCATTACTTCGGCTATACTATTGATATTTCATCGAAAGATATCCAAACCAAATTAACTTGGTGCGGACTCTTATAACTGAGATGAACAACCCTCTTGGTAGGGGAATTATATATTTATTGGGAAATTTACATGCGCACATGAGAAATTTATAATTTGTAGGATTATCAATTTATTACTGTTAATTCTAGGAGAAGTTCATAGTCCTTAGTGTCTGCTCAGTATTCATTACTTTGAAATCTTGAATTGATTAATCGTTGAATATTATTGATATTTTCTGTTCATAACGACTATTGTTGAGAATCATTGATACTTCTTGCTATCTTTGAACTATCATTATTGTTGTACCCTTGAGAAATATAAAACTACATTGAACACCCTTATTGCTATATTACTTGCTGGGCAAAATTGTTGCTCATCCTTGCTTTCCTTAAAACTTTTAGTTAAGGCAGAATGTGGTGAACCCTCTGGCAAGGACAAGGGTAAAGAGAAGGTTTTGGAGTAGTTAGTTCCATAATACTATGAATGTAATATTATTCTGTTGTAGAAGAACTTATTGATATTAAGCTATGTTTAATTAAGTTGTATTGTATTAGTAACGGTTGCGAGACTTTGGGACTAGAATAATTATGTTATAACAATATAATTTATTCTATTATTCCGTTGTGTGAGATTTTGATTTGTTATTAGAGTTAGTACGTGACAACCAAATTTGAGACAAGTGTGGTCTTAATTTAGGGGCGTCACAGAGGAGGCCGTCCACCTTTCTCGAATCGAAGGGTTAATAAGGTGTTCACCCCACTTAACACGGATCGAGCCATTATACTGGATCAGATTAGGTATAAGTCATTCTTTAAACCATGTCCCAACAACACTCGTCCGAAGAGGGGGAACCAGAATAAATACTGTGAGTATCATCAAGCCGCTATACACACCACAGAAGTATGCAAGAACTTGAAAAGGTTGATTGAGAAGAAAATTTAGAGTGGTGAGTTTGTTCAATATGTTGCAGGGCGTAAAGGTACAAGAAAAAGATAGAATAACTATCAAAATTCAACTCCTCTGCCAAAACCACACCCTGATCAAACCCAAGTGGCCCGCGGGATAGTAGATATGATCACAGGCGGTGGGTCGAGTGTAATGTTGGCAGGGAAGAAAAGGTGTGGAGTTTTGGACTCGGTAATGTTAGTATCTGAGAAGCCTGCCAAGAGGGATCGATTATTCCATGGCATGGTAATTTTTTTTACTGATGAGGATTACCCATCGGAACCCATTGAGCCACACAAAGGGGCGTTAGCAATCACTGTACAGGTGGGTTCAATGGATATGAGATAAATCATGATCGACAACGGCTCTTCGGTTAACATATTATACGCCCATGCATATCAGAGGCTGGATTTGGATGGCAAAAAGATGGAGGTCGGGCAAAAACCTACACTGTACAGGTTCAGTAACGATCCGGTTCGGATAACAAGGACGATCGAGTTTCTAGTTATCTTTGGGACGACTCCTCAGTAGGTGGAAATAAATGTTAGGTTTTTTGTGGTACATGTGTATTACAGGCAGTAACCTCAATTCCCCACTTTAAATTGAAATTCCCTAAGCCGAATGGGGTTGGTAAGGTCAAAGGTGACTTGGACATGGCCAGGAGGTGTTACCGAAATTCATTAATATCTTTTGGGGTTAGGGTCAACAAGCAGAATCTGGCCATGGAAATTGAAATGGAACCATTCACTGAAGGAAGTACGGAACCCCTTGCCTTGTCGACTGAAGAGACAGTGGATATTGAATTGATCCTGTAATCCCCTTGAATTTTACAAACAATATTAAATAAATAAATAAATTGTTTGAATATTTATTTTGAAATGCATATATATTTATGTGTCTTGGAAATTAATAATTCAACTTAAATTGAGTTAAGCATGTAACAAGTATGTGATGTGGTGGAATTAATGAAAAGCTTATATTTAGTTTATGTGTTATGCCTAGTGTGGCATAATGATAAACTAAGTAATTATTTAATTAGATTAATAAAGGAATGATTTAATGATGTGTTGAACGAAGTATTATTTTAACTGATTAACTGTTATGAGCACTTTTCATGGTTTGGACCTTGCTTTAGAAGCGAGTTCTGGTTTGGTATCGTCATGGGGTGGCGCAGTTGCCGCCACTTCGATCAGATAAACCCAATATAGATTCTTGTGATGACCAATCCTTGAATAATTATTTTTCTTGCTTCATGCATTAAATATAATGTGGGATATCTAGAATAATAATATAATGTATATAAAAGACTATATAATAAAAGTAAGTTGAATTATGTAGTTTACTGAGTAGTATAAAGGAGCCTTGTGTGGCATTATAATACATAGTGAGTTAATTAAATTTGAATTTTAAAATTATGGGAGAAAGTTAATTTTTAGGAAATAAACATTTAATATTAATATTTGAGTATAATTGAAATAAAAGATTTATGGAAAATAATGGGTTATTAGTACCCAACTGAATTATATTCTAACCTAATTTAAATATTATTTTGATTAACCCAATGTACATGGATTATATAATTATGTGTATATGTGCCCATAACTTATCACAAAGTAATAATATTAACTCATTAAAATTTCACTTGTGAGCCCAAAATGAATTAACCTTAGTATAACTAGTAGTCATTTTAATAACACAGTATGTAAATAGGGCTTGTCCCATATTCAATGTCCAATTTCTCCTAATGGAGTTTCCACAGATAAATTAAAGTTTAATTTCTCCGGAGTCAAGTTTAAACGTTGAGCACAAGTAGGAGAAATAAATGAATGGGTAACACCGGTATCTAATAAGGTATAAACTTCGCAAGAATTTATAATTAACTAACCCGTGTTAACTTCGTTCGGGTTCCTCGCATTCTGACCAGTCACGACAAACGCTCTTCCAAGAACCATTGACTTTGACTTTTTCGGGACAAACATTTTGAGTTACCATCCCGGTGGATTGGGTTTATTCTGCATAATCTCGGCGATATGACCTTCTTTTCCACAATTATAACATACCTTGGAAGGTTGTGAGCAGTTTGGACTTATGTGTCCCTCTACTCCTTGATCAGTAGCATCTAACTAGCGGTCTTTCTCCTCCTCTAAAATTTGTTCTTCGGTGTTGGTGCAAGCGTCTTCGTCATTGTTGAATCTTCTCTTTTGAAATTTCCACTTGACTCACCTTTCCTATTATCTTTGGCCATGATTACCACCGAAGTGGTTACCATTTCGGCATGATAATTTCCTCCACGATGGTTATCATTGTTAGATGACCATCGCTAATTTGCATCTGATTATCATCGAGTTGTTGGTCATTATTCTTCAATTGGTGACTCATTAGCGCTCCAATAAGCGAGCCCTATTCACAACATCCGAATATAAACAAAGTTTGTGAGAAATGAGGTATTGACGTATTTTGGGTTTCAAACCTCGCAGAAACATTTGCGTCATTCTCTCCTCATTATCAACCAAATGGGATGCAAATCGGGACAACTCGGCAAACTTAGCTTCGTACTGCGACACGTTCATATTGTTTTGCTCCAGCTTGATGAACTCTACCTCCTTCATGTGATGAATACTTTCGGAAAAGTACTTGTCGTTGAACAATTCTTGGAACTTCTCCCAAGACATCTTCAATGCGGCAGGCTGAGTACGCTTTACGGATTCCCACCAATAATCTGCCTCTCCTCGCAACATGAAGGTGGCGAAATGAACCTTTTGCTCCTCTGAGCATCCCAAGACATCAAATATCTTAGTGATCTGCTTTATCCACGTCTCTGCCGTAAGTGGTTCTGGCTTTCCCAAAAACTCCGGCGGTCCTAAATCCTTGAACTGTTTAGCGGTGACCATCCGTGAGTTGCCAGTGTTTCCACCTGCATTTTGAACAGTAGTCTCTCTTGTTTGGTTTTGCATGAATTCTAGAAAGTTCCTAAACATACCATCGTTCGTCATTTGGTCGGTGTTATTGTTTACAGGAGGGTTATTACCTTCCTTATTCTGGGTATTGATCAGTGGTGACTCAACGGTCTCATGTGCTCCATTGCTTATCTCAACATCTTCAGATGCCATTTTACTGTCACAAAACAATGGTTAATTGACATGCCACATATTATCCCTATATTCTGACCGACCAATTAAATAACAAATAAGCTTAGGTATGACACACTAGCGAAGGATTTACTCGTCTGTTCCCTCCTAGTTCTATTCCCCGATCTCCGCCAGAGACCATATCTTTAAGCTCGGATACCAACTGTGACGCCCCCAAAATAGGTCCATTCCACAACCCATTCTGAGTCACCAAATACATGGTACAGAAACAACTACAACTTCATTATTACAATATAAAAACTGTGAGTTTAAATACAAATATTGTCATCTAGACAAAATCCACACTCAAATAAGTCCTCATTACAATTATTGATACATTATTTTATAAAATAGTAAGGACTACTAAAACAACTGTCTTGAACCATTACTCCACACCCCGACTAGTTCCCGCTATATTCTCATCTCCTGGGAAGAAAAATGGAACAAAAAGGAAAAGGGTGAGCTCAACTAGCCCAGTAAAGAATATTATGACTAAGATAATGTACAACAAATTATCCTTAGTCTTCAACAGGAAAATCTCGATAGAATACAATAGACAACAAGTTTTAGATCAACAACTGCAGCGGAAACAATAATTCATTAGAAGAGTTAAGTAGAGAATGAAATCTACTATCATCTACGAATTTAAAAGTCCATCATCGATATTTTATCCCTGTAACATCAATCAATATACATCTTGAATCAAATAGTCATCTTTGCACTACAGGCCAAAGATATTCATCAGTCGGTTATGTTCATCTCAACACCTGTTCATCTTTGCACTACGGGCCAAAGATATTTGTTAGTTCCCAGAGGGCACAATAGATCTAGAAGGGGGGGGGGGTTGAATAGATCCTTTTTATTTCAAATACTTTTCTGGTTAAAGTTATATTGTTCATATTTAAGTATATGATAAACATAAGAATCTTTTCAAGCACAGGGAAATAAGTAAAAGATCCCCTTCATTGATATATCCATAATCATTCATACATTGTTCGTAGAGTAATTTTAGTTGTAAGCAGTTGAAACATACATAGCAGTTATAGCAATTATAGTACTTAATGTAAATGACATAATATAAAAGACACAAGGGGTTTTAAGTGGTTCAAAGACTCAAGCTCCTAATTCACTCTTCTGCTTTCAACTAGCTGGATTTCCACTAAGGAAGGGCAGCACCCTGAATCTCTACGATTCCTTCAAGGCCAGCAGCCTTGGGACTTCAGTTCACTAAGAACTCTTCAAGGCCAGTAGCCTTGGAATTCCTCTAGTTCCCTAGGAACTCTTCAAGCCCAACAGGCTTGGAACTTCGTTTAGTCCCTCCGAAAAAGGACCCTTTGGCCCTACATTGTTTAGTCCCTCTAGACAAGGACCCTTTGGCCCTGCTTTGTTTAGTCCCTCTAGATAAGGACCCCTCAGGCCCTGGCTTTGTTGAGTTATTTGTTTGTTGTTGTTGGAGTCGGTGCTGAGCTGCTAAGATGTCTTCATGCTCTGAATATCTTCTATGCTTAGCATCTTGGCTTGATCATCCTTGAAGTGCAGCTGAGTGTTGCATGATGCTCAGCTTCTTAGGTTGCTCAACTACACCGGATGACCCCTTGATGAACTGCCTTGAAGATCATTCTCCTTGGTACTTAATGGCTGCACATGAGAGGCTTCTAAGATGACTGTAAGCACTTCTGTTAGGTACTTAGAAGCTATCTCATGCTTGACACCAAGATGGCTTTTGTGATCTCCCTTCTTGCTACTCGATGCCTTCTCATGATGGACTTGCTAAGATGACCGTAAGCTCTTCTCTATTGTACTTAGAGTCTTCCCATGATGGACATACAGATGGCATGATGCTCTCCTTTCTCTCGGCAGTTCAGAACACTCTTCATGTAGTAGAACTCTCACATCTACATAGTATAACTCATACTTCTACTTCTTTCTTAATCTGACTTCTGAGTGTTCTTGGTGGATCGTAGAGTAAGCCTTCGGACTCACTATCACATGGTTTAGATCAGTCCACCTTCTCTCCAAACTCGACAACTCCAGCAGCTTTTGATCTTTGAAGCTCTTTCTCATTTATACTTCTTCCCAATCCTTCCATTGGAAAGTAACCGTTGAAGGCTATTCAAATGTCTTCACAGATCTCAAGTTGTTTGATGTAGACTGCTTGATGTGATTTGTCATACTTTTTACGATGTCATATTTCATTGTTTCACCTACTACCTCGCCGATGTATCACTTTACTGTCTTGGGCAGGTTGAAGACTTTATTTCTTCTGATTTCTAGATCAGAGGTTGTCCTTTTGCATTGATGCTCTCAATAAGCACTTGTCCGAATATTACCCGTTAGATTGAACCATTGCCAATGCTTCAGTCTTCAGGTATTCGAACTCTATGATTCTGATGCATGTCTTTAAGGACCTGATCGTAGTGTCTTGTTGATTGTTTCTCGTTGACTAGTAGAGTTAACACTACGATCCTGAAGAGTGTTGATTAGATCTTCAATGTAGAACACCTCTTCCTTGTATTGTGTAGTGCTTTAATACTTATGTTTGTTTCGACTGTTCTCAGATACTGATGGCCTAATTCCTTGCTCTAGTCCCCTTCTGAACATCAAGACACTTCAGATTTGTGGCGCGTCCAGCTTGCTTTCTCCTTGTGATCTCCCGTTCACTTATCATCAATGAACTCGACCGCACTTAATCACTTTAGCTTTTTCTTGAGAGGTGACCCGGTATCTCGGTTCACCTTCCATCAGTTCCTTCTTTGTTTGGCAAACACTACGATCTTGGTTGCTTCCAAGATCGTTGTCTTCTGTACACTTGATAGCTACTGCATAAGCTGACTTTCCTTAGTCAGCTTCTGAAGTATTCTTTGGATCTCCTCGTGGAAGACTTCATCACGAATGACCTTACACCTCAATCTTAATGCTAATTAGGTTTGTGCTGAGATCTTATGTTAGCCTGCATGCCATTCGTTGAGTGCTCTCTGGTTCCCTTACTGTGGAATTCATCTTTGTAGTGCCAACCAGAGGCTTCGTATCTTTGGATATTCTGGGAGTGCTCATTCGTTGAGAACCGTATCTGCTCTACGATTTTGACTTAGCATTGTGAGCACTTCTGTTGGAGTCATAGTTCTGCACTCTACGATTCAGCTTCGGCTGTGCAGACACTACGAACCCGAGATCAGATATTGACACTCTACGATTTCTGCCTTGTGCCTGTTGTCTTCATCTGATCTTGTTCGACTACGATCTCTGCATATAATCAATAGACTCTACGAACTCAGAGTGTGATCTACGATCCTTGACTTGGCTTCGGCATCAGTAGACTCTACGACTCCGAGTGTAGTCTGCATTTCTATTTTTGGCTTCGGCAGATGACCGGTCGGCTCGTAGGCAGGTTGTCTTTACGATTCTGAACATGACTTCCTCAGCACACTACGATCCCGAGGAATCTCTTCTCGATACACTACGATCCTTCTTCGTTTCCCCTGGCAGTCGATGAACTCCGAGATCTACTATCTTGCATACTCCTATTCTGCCTCGATAGCTCCCGAGTTAACCTTGACTCACCTGACAGACTACGACTTCTGGTGCAGTGCTCGATGATCAGACTAGCCTATCTATTACATTATAAGATCAACCTAACATGCTTGATCTCTCTATCTTTATAGTCCTTGTACATCTTTTCTTTTTAAGGACTTTACAAAGCTGTCTTTCTTATGTAGGATCAACCTAACATATTTGATCAATTCATTCTAAGTCTTTGTACACATATTTCTATTATCTATCGGAGGACTTCTGACTTTTCTTAATGCAAGCATACTTGCATATTATTCATTCATATACATATATATCATAATCAAATCATATATAAATAGGAATAGCATTCTCATGCTTATTCCTGACAATCTCCCCCTATTTGATTATGACAAAACAATAAGTGCGTATGCATGTTATGAATGAATCTTATATACAAATGAGAAGTCAGATTTCTAAAAGCGATTAATCATGAATGTCATTTATATTGATATGGCAATTTATACATTAAGACATTCTACATCCTGGATCCAGAACATTCCTAACAGATTAGAGATGTACCTCCTTGGCTCCATGTGTGTTTCCAGGATGCTTGTTGATCAGCTACTCATCTGATTGGACTTCTTTTTCTTGCTCCCTTTCAGCATCTTTCTGATCTGGCTCCCCCTCAGACTCTACTGTCTTCTTCTTTGACTTCTTCTCTCTTGTCCCTCTGCTCTTCTTCGAGTGCCTCTTGCTCCTCTTCTTTCTATGCCTCTTTTTCTCCCCCTTTTTGTCATCAATCATTTGAGAGAGCTGCTCCATGTTGGACATAAGCTGCTTCATTAGGTAGGAGGAGTTGGCAACTTCAAACTTTAGTTCTTGCTGGCCGAGCTCAAGTTGTACTGAGAAGGTCTGCCTCATATCATCAATCTTGTTAGAGAGGGCTTCGATCTGCTCTGTATTGGCCTTCTGAATTTGTAGAGCTTCTGCCTTCTGATCTTGGATGGCCTTCTGATATATGTTATCTCTCTCTTGGAGTTTGAGAGATACATCATCCAAGATAGCTTGAAGCTTGTGCTGGAACGAATCATCTCCTGCTGCTGTCTGCTTTTGTGATTCTTCAGTGAGCATAGATATCTTCTTGCTTAGATCATCAGAGCTCTTCAGTAGTTCCTGCTTCAAAGTAGTTTGATCCTCTTGATTGGCAGCTTCAGATTGAGCAATGTATTGGACTCCACGATTTTCATCTTTGGACAAATTTTCAAATGTTTGGATAATCTGAACAATCGTGGAATACCAATTGCTTGTGGAGGATGATGGAGTGTCTGATAGTAGTGCTTGATCATAAGGAGGCTTCTGGTTTTGGACTTGAACATCATCAGTAGTAGAGTGGACAGACTCTACGACCAGCTCCTTGGTCATGACTCTTCTTCCTTCAGAATCCACTCTACAATCATAGGGGATATAGAGATTCTCAGCCTGTCGATAGACCTTGAAGTGAGGCTGGTTTGTTATCATCTTGGTAGCATAAGTTTTCACCCTTAGAAAGTTTTGGGCTACTAGTTCCATGCTTGGAAAGGTCTTGTAACACCAGCTGAAGTAACTTCCATCTCCTTCAGTAAAGGCCTTCAGCCAAGGCATTGATTGGAAGTGTGGCGACCCCAAATCCAGGTACTTGAAACCCGAACTCGGTGCTTCACGATACCATTTCTATAAGCTGAATAATACAATAATAATAATACATTCAAACTTAATTTACATACATCAAAGTTTACTTCCCAGGTACGAGACCTTCAAATACATTCCTTACAATACTTGAATAGATACCAATACTAACTATAACCATTAACTCATAATATAACTCATTCGAACAGCTTCCCTTTTTCCATTGTTCGTGCCTGAGCCTTCAGGTTGCTCATACATAACTGAAAACATTTAATTTAAGCAAGGATGAGCATTTGAGTTCCCAACAAGTAATAGCAATTATATATATAAGCTGAAAGAATATAAGTATTCTCTTTACATAACACTTCTACAACGAATTGAAAGTTGTGAAGTAATCTGTACTGATAAAAAATTCACATAACAACTCTCTTTCAAATTCTTTAAATTTGGCTCTGACTCTAGCCTTGAATAGGGTTTAAGAAACATACTATGAACATTCTTTTTCATTTTCGAAAAGGTTTAGCAGAAATCCATCCTCAAACCGTCATAACGTATGGGCACGGAGGGTGATCAGCCCCGTTGTACCTTGTATTGATCAATACTACATAACTTGAACGAAATTCATCGCTCACTCTATCCGCCTTGGGCGCAAAAATTTCCCATATAGGGATGTTCATACATGTTTGGTTCCAAACCCGAAGGTTTTTAATCTTGCTCAACAATAACATGTAATTCAACATATATATATACGGGTAATTGACAAAGGTGTATCAACATGTGAATAAATACCATGATTATCCAAGTGGGGACACTTGTATAACCATTTAAAAATTAATGAACAGAATATATATTTGAGCTAACATGTTGATAATCAAAGAGTACATAATCTGTACAGGAATAGAATAATTCTGAAACTTCTTACTCATGTCCATTGCATAAAGGAAATGCAAAGGTAAGATACTTGCCTGATTCGCTGATTACAAATCTCAACTTAGGTTCTATCTCTTTATATCACAACCTATCATTAATCAGATTAGTCGTTCGATTAGAACAATATATCATAACACATAGTACTGTCTATTACAGTCAGCACATAGTCTAATCACATTATCACACATCTCTAACAGTCATTACATCATAAACGATCATTAACATAGTCAAATATCTAAGTTCAGATAAATTTCTGACAATTGTCGGTGTACCGACAGCTTTATCGGGTAAATACTGAGTCTAAGACTCTTATTCTGTACCTCAACATCTGTAAATATCAGTCATTTTATTTCTAATCATTTTCGAAATTTCCAGAAATTGAAAAATTTAAAATAATTCAAATCTGTCGCTAAAGGGGCCTATAGTGACATAACTGTCGCTATAGGTGTTCTTCATCAAATCCAGAACTTCATAACCGGTTCTCAAGTCAGCTAGTTTGACCGGCTATAACTTTGTGTGTGTTGGGTTTCTAAGTCTGTTCTTGGTCAGATCTTGTAGAGGAAATACAAGACTACAATTACCATCATGCATTTTCAAACATCGGAATCATAATTAAATGATTTAAACATTAAACAATTCCATTATCATTAATAGTTTAATTAATACTAAACTATTAATGGAACCATTGCCAAAATATAAAAGTTATTTATAATAACTCAAACTATTTTTAAAACATTTATATTACCCAAATAATTACCATTAATATTTAAATATTAATGTACTATTTATTCAAATATTAAAAGTCATTAATTATAACTTAAAATATTTTTAAATCCTTAATATCCTCTTTAAATGGTTTTAAATAAATAAAACCATTTTAAAACTATTTATTTAATAATAATTATTAAATAAACTAAATATCATTAATATTTAATTATTAATAAAATTATCATTTAAATATTAAAAGTTATATTTTATAACTTGAAATATTTTAAATACCTTATTTACATTTAAAATGATTTTTATAATATAAAAATTATTTTTAAACTAAATTATTTAATATAATCATTAAATAACTTTAATATCATTAATAATAATTAATTAATGAAATTCATCACAAAATATTAAAAGTCATCACAAATAACTCATTTACATAATCAATTCCAATCCAAAATAAACATAGTAAACTAACTAGTTTATTAACAAAACTAACTAAACTTCAAAAATTCAAACTTTAACTAACAATTAAATACAATATTTAAAATAATAACATTACAAAAACTAAATAAGAAACATACTCGAAATTACAAATTTCACAAACTGAATATGCACTTCCACACCAAAATTTAACTAAGGAGATCTTTATAAAAAGTCCTCCCATAACAAAGCCTTTCTCAAAAATTGGAGGCCTTATTATTGGTGAATGAAACAAAGGCCAAGCCCTTCTATTTATAGTTTTAGAAAATGGTGAAGTTCTCAATTTAGTCGATGTGGGACTTGGTTTAAACTAATCTTTCAATAGCTCACTTTGCGATTTTCTCACGCCTTACTCATTTATCAGAAAATTCCCAACTTTGGATATGTTATACATGGTATACCAGAGTATTTTTAAAAAATATAACCCAGTAATTTCGGATCTCTTAGGAAGCCTAAAACAGACCCCAAAAATGTCCACTCGCAACCGTTTTTATCTATTTCTCAGATTTACCCTCTTTCGCTAAAACAGTCATAACTCTTTCGTTTTAAAACATTTTTAGACGATTCTTGAGCCCACGCAAAGCTATCTTCCGCGAATACAACTCTTCCCTACTGACTTGTTTCCAAATTCCTAACACATCAGCCCAGAAATTCCGTTCAAGTGGACTGCACCGCACTTGTTGGACAGTTTTGACACTACTACTTTGAAATGTCATAACTCTCTCCTCCGATATCAGATTTAGTCCATTTCGGAGTCTATGGAAAGCTTATTCAGTGTACTACAACATATCAAAAGCCCAGACCTTTTAAAGCACAAAAAGTGGACGAGAATGCCCTCATTACAGACTGCCCAAAAACAGTTTATCATGATCGGTCAACCATGTTTGACCATCTATAACTTCTAATCTATACATGATATGGACTTGATTCTTTTTGCAGATTAAAGACCACATAACAAGCTACACATAACAACTTAAAAACAACAAAAATCATGATCGATCAAAGATCTATAAGCTCTGACATTTGACGAAAAATCACAGAAATGAAATTTTCCAAATTTCTTAAATCTTCAAATTCGTGTACTTTGATGTTATGGGTGTTTGATTTATCAACCCATATCATCAATTAACATCCTATTACACAACTTTAAACAATAAATTGCATCAAATAACATCGAATCAAAGGATTTCTAGGTTTAGTGTTCGTATACCTTTTTTTGCCAAAAATTCTTGGTTCTTGCTTCTGATTTGTTATGGGTGATGGTTGGGCTTTGTTTAAGAGTGTATGGGCAAGATAATTTTGTAGCTAAGAGCTTGAGAGAGTATAGCTAGAAGCTTTGGAAAATTTTAGTGTGCAAAATAATGTTAACCCTCTTTAATCTATTTATAGGGCAATTAAATGCCTTGGATGCTAGAATTGAATGAATCAATTGATTGCTAGCTGATAAAATGGTAGGGTAAGCATGTTGGGCATTATTGTTGCAAGATTCCATCAACAATGTAAGTAATAATACACTAATAAGCCAAAAAGGGTATTTTGGTCATTTCATGTATAATTTCAAGGGCAATCTTGTACAAGGCAATTAAATGTAATATTTAATCACTAGATTTAATTCTTACAATTTACCAATTAACTTCTATCCTTTGGTAAATTAAAACACTTATACAATAACATCGAAATTAAACCCAGTAATTAAAATTAGGGTTTTCTATAAAAAATTTAGGGTTCTATAATTAGGGTTTCTTAACGTCATCAATTAGGGTTTCTAATTGACCATTAAAGTTCTTTAATTATGTGTGTATGTTACTAACACAGTCGTTACAGTTTCTAACTTCAACCGGTTAGGGTTATAATAATTAGGGTTTGTCCTAATTATCGACGTACAATAGTAATTAGGGTTTCTTCTAATTACCGATATTCTTATACACAGTAACTTCATATACACAGTCACTACTTAGTCATATCTCATAACTGAGTTTAATAATTAGGGTTTCACAGCACGATAATATGCTATGACCTAATTGACCGTCATTACTCAATATTATCTGTCCGCACATACACAGTACATAATTATGGTACTGTAAAATCATTATATAAATAATATAATATTATTATTCTCATCTCTTGATCACAATCCCAATCCAGGGTTTGGATCTCATATCTGACTTATTCTTCGTACACAGCATCAATAATCAAGTTAAAATAATTAACTTAAATAGTCTGGACAATTCATATAATAAAATATTTATTATATAAATCTAATTATCACTTCATATATTATTTCCAATCATGTTTTCATGGAAAATAATTAATAAAAACATTTCGGCTTACAGAAATTTATTACCATATAATTTGTGGTAATTAATAATTCCAAAATTATTTCTAATTTTTCAAGTAATAAATATATTCGCATTTATCGTTCACTTTACTTGACACTTAGTCTTGTCATTGAATAAAAAAATAAATTTATACGCAAAATTTCTTATTTATTTTATATAGAAAATCTCGGGTTATTACAGGAAGAACCATTTCATCAGCAAATCATCAGGGTTGTAGAGAATGGTTAAGCAGTCTAGCTCCATGTTGTTCCAGTTCTTGACTAAGTCAGAGGAAGTCATTCTTGTTACTCTGAGCTGTTCACCTCCATGGTTTACCCATACATCGGGGAGGAGTTTTGATGGTTCATTGGGAGCTTCTACCACAATTCTCTTGGTAAATCTTGCAGGTGAGAGAACAGGGTGAAGTTACGAGTTTTTGATTCACGATCTTGAGTTGGAATCATTTCGCTTCTTCCTTATCGTAACCGTAACTGCGTTTAGATCGACCTTCAGAGAGAGGTCTTCTTGCTACATTTCATGTTCGAGAACCTTCTTGATCATTTTAACATGAAAATCCTTCTTCTTTGAAGTTTCATTATCGTAACCTTCTTGACAAGTATTTCCTCGATTTTCTTCTTCTTCTGCGGCTTCATCTTCAACACTTTCTCACGGGATACTGGACTCATCATCACTTAATTCGATGATGGCATTTGATTGGCCACTGTTCCTTTTGGAGGCAAATTGGGCTTGCAGCCTGTAGCTTCTCCTTCTTCGTGGAGGTTCAATTATTGGAGAAACTGACTCTTCTTCTTCTTCTTCAGGCTCTGACTCCTCTTGCTCAACAAACATACTTCTTTGGAGTTCAGCACTTGCAGGGGCAGATTCTTCTTTCTTGGACTCATCACTTTCTGAGCCATCATGAGAGCTTTCTGGATTGGAGGGGACATTTTCATCTTCTTCTTGAGTAGTATTTTCTGACCCATTCTTTGGGCTCGTTGGGGCAGTGGCATTTGGGGATGCGCTTTGGTCACTTTGACTTTCTTTTTCATCATCAGAGTGGCTTCTTTGAGAATTGGCCATGGGGCTTTGAGCACTTTTCTTCATCAGCAGTTTCTGCACTTTCTTTCATCACATCAGCTTCATTCTCATTGCTGGATGCTGACTGTGGGGACTGGACCACATTTTCAATTTCTTTCTCTTCTGCTGACTCTACGTCTCTTTCTTCAGCAGATGTATTGATTTGAGAAGCTAAGGCTGATTTGTCATCCACCTTAGCTTTCTTGCTGACTGACCCTTGAAGCAACCTGCTACTTCTTCTTTTTGTGGTTTCAACAGTTTGGGCCTTTCCTTCTTTATCCTTGTTCATGGAAGAAACTCTCCTTGGTGGGGCCTGGGCTTTCTTAGCATTACCAGCTTTCTTCACCACTTTTGATTTCTTCCTAGCTGGCGTGATTTCAGCTGCTGCAGAGTCACTGGACTCAGAGCTCTCTGTCTTTATTATCTTCCTCTTCTTTGCAGAGGCTTTCTATCTTTGCTCCAATTTATCGACCTTTTGTTTTCCTTGGGGTTCTTCTTCCAGTTCTCAAATAACTATGGAGACATCACCTTGTGCACATTCAAGGCTTCTCCCTCATCATCCTTGATTTTCCCTCCTAGTTTCTTCTTCAGAATGATACTTAGCAACCTCCCGTGAAATACCTTGGTCAGTGGCTTCTTCTCAGCCTTCTCTACCCACTTAGAGATTTGATCAAAAAAAATGGCTCCAAAGTCAATTTGTTTCTTCAGAACTATAGTTGACATTATCTTCAGTTTTTGATCAATCACCGTATCATGTGCAGTGTTTTTACACAGTATGCACTTTCCTACAATTTCAGCAAGGAACTCATACTCTTCAGGGAACTTTTTTTTCTTCATGTCTTTAAATCTAGGGTTTCTTTGGTATCCCATCAACTCCTTCTCTTGCTCAATGTTGACATCTTCAAGGTTCTTCAGCCCTTCGCTAGGGAAACCTAGGCATTAATTAAGGTCAGAAGATTTCAGCTTCAAAATCTGACCTTTGACCTTGGTAGATAGAGTTCTAGAGTTTATGGAGACGTTTGAGTAGAACTCCTTAACCAGGTCAATGTATACACGAGTACTTGCCTCGAGACATTCTGAAAACCCAGCTTCCTTTACGAGTCTAAGTATGTCCCTGAACTTCTTCTCAGATTTCTCAAATGATTTGGTTCCAAGCTGAATGCCGGTGATAACTTTCCAGTTCTCCATTTGAATCGTTCGAAGACTGTGGGTGTTTGATTTAGAGATCTTTATGCGAGATGGCTGACTGAGATTTGGTAAGGCTCTAGAGGGTTAACTGATTTTGCTTTTGAAAAGCTTTCTAGGGTTTTGAAAATGGGAGGGAGAAAGATTCGATATCTTTTGGTAACTGTCTGCAGATTTAAAATCGTCTTTATGGCAGTTCCTTCTAATTCTACATACTCAGTGATGTGTCAACTGTCCATTGGTTGCACGTTGCCCAGTAATGAGCTGTAACTCCCCACAACTTTTCAGTTATTTGAAGAGTGGACATTTAATTGACGTGGCTTTGACCGTTGACCTTTTGATTCGTAGAGTGGAATGATGAGGCAGCTATAGACTCTACGATTTCCTTTGTTGACTCAACGATCAACTTCTAAGAGATGCTGCAGTGGATGGCTTTGTCTTTCCTCCTTACTTCGATGCAGCATAGCTCAATCACTGATGTATTCGAACTTATCTCCTCAACTTGAATGGCTTAGCAGATGTCTCATTCTTCCGGTTCCTTGTGAACTGGTGTACCCTTTGATAGGACTACGATCGTTGAGTTGTCCTCTATGATCGCTGAGGTTGCACTACGATCGTTTAGTACTCTTCAGACTCAACTCTACGATCGTTGACTGACTTGGTTCTTCTGAGATGAACTAGATCAAGCATTCCTTCTGGGATAAGGTAGCTCATGAAGGGCCAACCTCTTAGAGTGAGCTAAGGGTCATGTTTGTCCCTGAGGTGCTTTCCAGATGAAGTGCTATGGCAATGATTTGCAATAACATCTCATTAAACCTATTCTGATGGGGAGGTCTTTCTACCAGCTCTGGATATCTGCATTGCTGAAATCGTGGTGTCCTTCTGCTCTTACACTACGATCATGTGTTTGATCGTAGGAACTTCACAATTATGGATTGGGTGGCTGAAGGGTTATCAGTAGTACGTTTTGAGACGTTTCTACTAACTATGGATCTTCATTTGGTTCATCAGCCACAAAGTTTTGGGACTCTGTAGCTGGTACATCTCATCCAGGTTTAATAGTGATGTTATTCCTTAACAGATCACTGCTCCCCCATTGTTGATGATGTCTTCTCAGATAGATGTGATTCCTTCTTCATCTGCATTTGAAGGCTGCCCAGCATTTTTCCTTCTGATTGGAATCATCATCATTGCTTAGTTATCCTTGTATCGTAGAGATGAGTATTTTCAGGATTGATCACTCTACGATCATTTGGACAGAACTACGAACATAGTCTTCTTTGACAGTCCTTTGTTTTGAGAAGTTCTGCTTCGTAAACAACTCCTTTTGTCTTAAGCTCAAAGATCTTCTGTTGTGAGCTTCCCTTGAGTATCCTTTCCAAAAAGCATGTCTTTCTTGATATGGGCACATAGAATCCTCTTTATCTTCTGTTTCATGGCATGCTCCCATATACAGATTTGCAGCCATGTGAGCTCTATTTCGGTTAGCTCAGAGGGTCTTTAAGGATAGGCTTGGACATATAGGAACCTTATCAGACTCATCTCTGAACAGTCCTTAGCCTTCTGCTGGTTAAGTCCTATTGAATGAAGTCTTCTGCTTCAGCATTCCTTAGTGTGGTCAGACTGACCAAGTACCTACATGTTTAAGTATATTTATACTTTTGGTCCCCACTGTTGAATGCGTCCTGCTAGGTTAGTTTTCTAAACCCTTATTCCTCTTAACTGGATAATCATCATGTTTATCACCAACAGACATATTCATGCGCATACAACTATCTTGAGATAATACATTTTTGAGATGCGTGATGGTGAGTATGTGTAGGATTTGACAATTAATGACACATTCTTTATCTATGATGGTTTCATCATTTACTGGGTTATGTTCACAATGTTTAAGTGTTCACAGAGTGTGAATCAACTCTACTATTTATGAGTATCTAGTTGATTTATGGATGTGACCAGTTTCTACAAATCAGCAAGATCCTCTTGTAGAACTGATCATTCTCTGTGTGTTGTCAAACACTTAGAACATAGGCTTGTACACACAAACTAGCACATCAGCAATGATTACTTAACATAAAATTCATTTGGTCTGTGATACTCTTATGATCTATTTCAGATTTTCTTCAAGATGTCATCTTCAGCCTAAAACTTGGTTAAAGAGAAAGTTTGTAGATATTTGAATTTTCCATCTTCAGACTACTTTCTCTCTTCACCTTTTTAGGTAGATTGTGATTTCTTGACAGAATACTGTCATAGTTCATAAGATGGTGCAAATATGATGTATACATTAGTAATGGTGAGGAACCGTACCTTTTTACTGCCAGTTTCTTAACAGTCATTTACCTAAGATATACTGAGTTCAGGTATTGATGTGCCTAGCTTTTACTTTTGCTCCTTTCGGCTTAATGCTTTTGTTGGCCTTTCATCAATCAGTCGTGGTCTTGAAGATGTAGATCAAGAGAGTCGTAGCATTAAGATCTTTGACATCTTTGAGTTTACAAAGATAACACCCATTTGTTGGTTGGTCACTCATAAGTTTGAGAAGATCTTCTTTCTCCTCTCGATCAGCATTTCTTAGTACGCGTGACCTCTTCATCTTTCAGGCTGATGAATGCTTTACTCTTTGTCACTGATGTCTCTTGCTCTCTTTCTCTCGTCTGGTCTTCAGACTACAAGATTGACTGCAGGTTAGGATTGGTCTTGTTGATATAGCAATCAAGGATATGGACCAATCTGAGTAGCTACATGTGTATACACATTTTTACTTATACATAATATTTCCAACGTGTGAACTCTTCTGCATATAACAAGTTACTTACTGCTAAACTAAGTTTAGAACAATGTTAGTGCCTGGGATCAGACTCAAAGCGATTAGCTTTTGAATATAGCATGAGAACCTGCTCTGATACCAATTGTTAGTTCCCAGAGGGCACAATAGATCTAGAAGGGGTGGTTGAATAGAACCTTTTATTTCAAATACTTTTCTGGTTGATGTTGTATTGTTCATATTTAAGTATATGACAAACATAAGAATCTTTTCAAGCACAGCGGAATAAGTAAAAGATCCCCTTCATTGATATATCCATAATCATTCATACATTGTTCGTAGAGTAAGTTTAGTTGTAAGCAGTTGAAACATACATAGCAGTTATAGCAGTTATAGTACTAATGTAAATGACATAATATAAAAGACACAAGGGGTTTTAAGTGGTTTAGAGACTCAAGCTCCTAATCCACTCTTCTGCTTTCAACTAGCAGGATTTCCACTAAGGAAGGGCAGCACCCTGAATCTCTACGATTCCTTCAAGGCCAGCAGCCTTGGGACTTCAGTTCACTAAGAACTCTTCAAGGCCAGCAGCCTTGGAACTCCTCTAGTTCCCTAGGAACTCTTCAAGCCCAGAAGGCTTGGAACTTCGTTTAGTTCCTCCGGACAAGGACCCTTTGGCCCTGCTTTGTTTAGTCCCTCTGGACAAGGACCCTTTAGCCATTCTTTGTTTAGTCCCTCTGGACAAGGACCCCTCAGGCCCTGGCTTTGTTGAGTTGTTTGTTTGTTGTTGTTGGAGTCGGTGCTGAGCTGCTAAGATGTCTTCATGCTCTGAATATCTTCTATGCTTAGCAGCTTGGCTTGATCATCCTTGAAGTGCAGCTGAGTGTTGCATGATGCTCAGCTTCTTAGGTTGCTCAACTACACCGGATGACCCCTTGATGAACTGCCTCGAAGATCATTCTCCTTGGTACTTGATGGCTGCACATGAGAGGCTTCTAAGATGATTGTAAGCACTTCTATTAGGTACTTAGAAGTTATCTCGTGCTTGACACCAAGATGGCTTTTGTGATCTCCCTTCTTGCTACTCAATGCCTTCTCATGATGGACTTGCTAAGATGACCGTAAGCACTTCTCTATTGTACTTAGAGTCTTCCCATGATGGACATCCAGATGGCATGATGCTCTCCTTTCTCTCGGCAGTTCAGAACACTCTTCATGTAGTAGAACTCTCACTTCTACATAGTAGAACTCACACTTCTACTTCTTTCTTGATCTGACTTCTGAGTGTTCTTGGTGGATCGTAAAGTGAGCCAGTCACTATCACATGGTTTAGATCAGTCCACCTTCTCTCCAAACTTGACAACTCCAGCAGCTTTTGATCTTTAAAGCTCTTTCTCATTTATACTTCTTCTCAATCCTTCCATTGGAAAGTAACCGTTGAAGGCTATTCAAATGTCTCACAGATCTCAAGTTGCTTGATGTAGACTACTTGATGTGACTTGTCATACTTTTTCTGACGCTGCAGTCTACTGTTTCACCTACCTTGTCAGATGTATCACTTTACTGTCTTGGGCAGGTTGAATACTTTATTTCTTCTGATTTCTAGATCAGAGGTTGTCTTTTTGCATTGATGCTCTCAATAAGCACTTGTCCGAATATTACCCTTCAGATTGAACCGTTGCCAATTCTTCAGTCTTCAGGTATTCGAACACTACGATTCGGATGCATGTCTTCAAGGACCTGATCGTAGTGTCTTGTTGATTGTTGCTCGTTGACTAGTAAAGTTAACATTACGATCCTGAAGAGTGTTGATTGGATCTTCAATGTTGAACACCTCTTCCTTGTATTGTGCAGTTCTTCAATACTTCTGTTTGCTTCGACTGTTCTTAGATACCGATGGCCTAATTCCTTGCTCTGGTCCCCTTCTGAACATCAAGACACTTCAGATTTGTGGCGCGTCCAGCTTTCTTTCTCCTTGTGATCTCCCATTCACTTATCATCAATGAACTGACCCTGCACTTAATCACTTTATCCTTGCTCTTCAGAGGCTGACCAGTATCTCGATTCACCTTCCATCAGTTCCTTCTTTGTTTGGCAAACACTACGATCTTGGTTGCTTCCAAGATTGTTGTCTTCTGTACACTTGATAGCTACTGCATAAGCTGACTTTCCTTAGTCAGCTTCTAAAGTCTTCTTTGGATCTCCTTGTGGAAGACTTCATTACGAATGACCTTACACCTCAATCTTAATGCTGTTTGGGTTTGTGCTGAGATCTTCTGTTAGCCTGCATGCCATTCGTTGAGTGCTCTCTGGTTCCCTTACTGTGGAATTCATCTTTGCAGTGCCAACCAGAGGCTTCGTATCTTTGGATATTCTGGGAGTGCTCATTCGTTGAGAACCGTATCTGCTCTACGATTCTAACTTAGCATTGTGAGCACTTCTGTTGGAGTCATAGTTCTGCACTCTACGATTCAACTTCGGCTGTGCAGACACTACGAACCCGAGATCAGATATTGACACTCTACGATTTCTTCCTTGCTACTGTTATTTCATCATCCGATCTTGCTCGACTACGATCTCGCATATAATTAATAGACTCTCTACGAACTCGAGAGGGATCTACGATCCTTGACTTGGCTTCTTCGATCGCAGAGACTCTACGACTCTGAGTGTAGTCTGCGTTTCTATTTTTGGCTTCGGCAGATGACCGGTCGTCTCGTAGGCAGGCTGTCTCTACGATTCTGAACATGACTTCCTCAGCACACTACGATCCTGAGGAATCTCTTCTCGATACACTACGATCCATCTTCGTTTCCCCTGGCAGTCAACGAACTCCGAGATCTACTATCTTGCATACTCCTATTCTGCCTCGATCGCTCCCGAGTTAACCTTGACTCACCTGACAGACTACGACTTCTGGTGCAGTGCTCGACGATCAGACTAGCCAATCTATTACATCATAAGATCAACCTAACATGCTTGATCTTTCTATCTTTATAGTCCTTGTACATCTTTTCTTTTTAAGGACTTTACAAAGCTGCCTTTCTTATGTAGGATCAACCTAACATATTTGATCAATTCATTCTAAGTCTTTGTACACATATTTCTATTATCTATCAAAGGACTTTACAGCTTTTCTTAATGCAAGCATACTTGCATATTATTCATTCATATACATATATATCATAATCAAATCATATATAAATAGGAATAGCATTCTCATGCTTATTCCTGACAATATTCATCAAGAAATCATTCATTTTGCACTACAGGCCAAAGACATTCAGTTATATCATCATTTATGACTGAGGATGATGAAAAATATATTTTAAAGAAAACGAATCCAGTGAGACAAAAGAACAAATAGTAAGAATTTGTACTTCGGTTTATCCATGTTTAAAAATACTCCATAATAAACTATTGTGGAGCAGAATTCAAAAATAAAGATAAAAACATAGATCCAATCAAAGATAGAAACCATAATGTATAATCTTAGATACGTAAAAGAAAATTTAATTTTTACGTGAATAGTGTAAATGATTCGTGAATAGTCTTTAGTATACGTGAATAGTAACTCCGACACTTAAATTCCACAAGAAAAATCATCATGTTTCGTGAATAATACTCGTGAATAGTAACTCGTGAATAGTAACTCGTGAATAGTAACTTATGAATAGTAACTCGTGAATAGTAACCCCGACATGAAAAGATAAGAATTTCACAAGAAAAATCTTACCAATATTCCGGTATAATGATATTGAAAGAAATAATATCATTTATAAAAAAAATAACATCCCTTACCTCAAAAAGACAGTACTTCTGACTGGAATACTAGATATAGTGCTGAAGGGAACTTGCACCTTATAGCAACACTCAAAGTATCAAAATACTCACAAGAATACGCTCGATAATATAGAGAGAGAAAACTTCAGTTTCTGGTGTGATTTTCAATTCTAACCTAAGCACCCTATTTATAAGAAAATACTTAGAACACCAAAGCAGAAAATTTAATAAAATATTATTATTATTATTAAAATTCATACGCCCACTTTGAAATTCTGAATTCAGCATGCTTAACAACAAGTGGGGCCCACCAATCATACAAATAACGTTTTTCATAAAAAAATTATTTAAAACTTCAAAAATTAATTATTCTGGAACTTCGAAACTTCAATAATTCATAATAAATAGCCCTTTTATCAGAAAAATTCGAATCTCATGTCCTTTGCATAGGAAATTCCATTCTCTACAACTTTATAGAAGAAAGTTTTTCCAAATTCCAAACAGAAATTGACCGAAATCCACAAACGGGCAATTTTACAAGCTATAATCAAATTTCAGTCAAGAAATGGGGTCCACCAACATGAAAAACATGTTTTAAATATTTATTGCAACAAAAATACTCTTCCTCCTCATATACTCATATATCCCATATCCATTGTAAAAATATCACCATTATTATATTATTAAAATATAATAATATATTAAATGAATTATTTTATCGAGAAAAAGATAAAATATTAATTTTCAACAATTGTCACATTAAAATTTTCTCCATCTATATCCACATAAAATCAATATTTTCCTCATCATATAAATCAATAATTAATTATTCACAAATAATATTACGTAATCACAATATCGACAACCGTGTCGCTCCTGTGAAAGAGGGGCTTTCAATAAGGATCTCTCCATCGACGGCAAGCAATTAGGTGACCAAACCTCTCCTTAGATGCGAACTTTCTAGACATTGCCAATAATGTTATCTAATAATATTATTCAGGATAATATGAATTATTGCTCCGATAATAGAAAATACAGTGTAGTGACAATTATTGAAACAACAAGTAATATAAAATATCAACGCAGCAATTATTGAATCAATAAAATAAAATCTTGAAATATTTATTGTAATAATTATTGAGTAGTGCATTCTTACGTAAGAATCAATAATTGGTGAAATCTGGTATCTTCTTGTCGCAACAACGCGTAGACATCGTGTTTTAAGCACCTAGGATATTCCAATCAGATAATTGTAATAACTACGCCGTTATTTATAAACAACTTATACTTGTCGTTTTTTTCATTCAATCGCTTTTCGTTATGGGGCCCGCAAAAGACTGCGCCATCGTATGAATATTCCCCGACAGCAAGAATATTCCACAACCAAACGAATATTCCCCGACAACGATGAATATTTTATAACCACTTGCTTATTTGAAATATTTGCGCATTTTACCCATAACTAACCACATTAATCAAATCAACCCCTTACTATTTCAAAATAATAATTAGAGAAATTAAATCTTTATTTATAAAAAGTTGGGGTCTTACATTGTCAATTAAATACTATTAATTCTAGCAGGAGTTCTTGGTCCATAATGACTACTCAGTGTTTAATCTTCTTTAAACCTTTAAGTATTGAAACCTTTGAATTTTGTTGAATATCTTTTAGTCCATAGTGACTCTTATTTCTATTCAAAAGTCAGATTTGGAACAATTAATAATTCTTTCTTCCAATATTATTCTTTTAAATTATTAAACTATCATTTACCGTTATACCATTGAGATTATGAACTTTATATACTTGTTTACCCTTATTTCTATATTACTTGTTGGGCAAATTTGTTGCTCATTTTTGCTTCCCTAAAACATTTCAGTTAAGGCAGAACAATGCAGTACTTCAGGGAAGGATAAGGGCAAGGGCAAGGCTATGAAGTAACTTTAGTCCTTTATACTAGAAACGTGTTGTTATTATGTTTGTAATCAGACTTAATTGGTATTATATATTAAGTTATGTGACCGTTTAAGTTATGTATTAAGATCGTCATGGTTGCGAGACATTAGGATGGGAATATTTATATTATGTCAATGTAAATCATTCTATTATTCTGTTGTTTGAGATTTTAGTTTGTTATTTGAGTTAGATCGTGAAGCACCGAATTTGAGATATAAGTGTTTGAATTTAGGGGCGTCACAGGCCCCGGGGAAGAAGGATAAAATAGTCAAGATTGGCATAAGGTTACATGAACCCTTTCGAACAGGACTGATCGATCTGCTTTGGGTGTATGCAGATATTTTTGCTTGGGTTCCCAGTGATATTGTAAGACCCCAACTTTTATGAATACATATGAATTTTCTATAAATATCATTTTTGAATATTATGGAGTGAATTTGATATAATGTTATAGTTGTGGGTAATATTTATAAATTTTGCAAAGTATGCAAGTTGTTATATTATATTCGATTGGTCGGGGAATATTTGTTTTAACAGAGAATATTCGTACGACGGCACAATCATTGGTGGACCCCACAACGTAATTATTGTCGGATTGAGAAAACGACAAGTTTGAGTTTTATAAATAATGGCATAGTTATTCTGCAGATTAACTATGTTGGAATACTGACGGTAAAAAATATAGTAATGTCGCGGGGTTAAAATAAAGATAGCGCGATAGATTACTGCGGTATTTTGAATTATTGATTCTTACGTAAGAAGGCACTACTCAATAATTGTTACAGTAATTACTGTTCAATATTTTATTTTGATTCAATAATTTCTGCGTTGATATTTTATATTTTTGTTATTTCAATAATTGTCACTGCACAGTATTTTCCATTATCAAATCAATAATTCATATTATTTAAATAATATTATTATATAATATTATTGGCAATGTCTAGAAAGTTCTGTCAAGGAGAGGTTTGGTCACCTAATTGCGCGCCAGTAAGGAGAAATCCTTATCGGAAAGCCCCCTCTTTCCTGAGAACGGCCTGGTTGTCATTATTGTGATTCTGTAATATTATTTGTAAATAATTAATTATTGATTTATATGATAAGGAAATATTTATTTTATATGGACATAAATGATGGATAGGAAAATATTTATTTTATGTGGTTATAAATGAATAAATTAATGTTGATGTGTTTTATCAGTATTTTATCGGATTATAGGTATTAAAAAATCAAATCGGTGTTCTTAAAGCTCTATTGCGTGAGTTATAATTTTAATCCGACCGTTGGATCGTTGTGATTTTTGGATATGTTATACATATATAAGTTGAGTATATATCCACAAATTTTGAACCGTTAAAAATGAACGTATAATTTGTTATGAATTTTAAGAGGTGAGTAATTCGAAAATTAGGTTTATAAATGATTTTGGTGAAAAATTCTAGAATTAAGTGGGCCCCACTTATGGTTGGTTAAGAAATGTGCTGAATTTTATTTTAAATATGGTGGGTGGCAATAGTAGCAGGTAAAGCCATCAGGTAGCAGGTCAAGTCTGCTTCGGCGTGCTAACATTTTGAACCGTTAAAAGTTAACGTATGATTTGTTATGAATTTTAAGAGGTGCTAAAAATTGTCCGTTTATGGAATTCGGATATTTTCTGTTTGGAATTTGGAAAAACTTTCTTCTATAAAGTTGTAGAGAATTCGATTTCGTGTGGAATGGACATAAAATTCGTATTTTTCTGATAAAAGGGCTTTTTATTATGAATTATTGAAGTTTCAGAAATTAAAATATTTTTATTAAAAATATGGGTGGGCCCCACTTTTGGTTGTTGGGAAAGATGGCTAATTTTAGTGGGCCCCACTTGTGGTGGTTGAATTTTTTCAAATACATGTGCGTAGAAATTTTTTTATTATTATTTTAGTCTCCTATGGCGTTCTAGCATTTTTCTATAAATAGGCTCTTAAGTTAGAATTGAAAATCACACCAGAAACAGAGAATTCTTCTTCTATAATCTTGAGCGTATTTCTTTAGAGTTTTAGAAAGCTTTGAGCGTAGAAAATAGTGAAAGTTTTCTTCAAGAATATCATCGCTATACCAGTTGGAATACTTTTCTTTTCAAGGTAAGGGATGTTATTTTTGTTCAATATTCTCTTGAAATAATATTTTCTTCCATACTCTGTAGTATGTATGTAATATTATTTCGTTTCAGATTTCGAATTCTATACTCGTTTGTTAAAATTTTGGCTTCTATACTCCATGAAATTAGTAGAATATCCTTGATATTTGCGCTTCATCCAACATCTTTTCATGGAAATATTATTCTGAGCATTCTTGATAAGTTTGAACCTTTTCATGCTGGAGTACTATTCACGGGGTTACTATAACCGAAGTACTATTCACGGGGTACTATTCACTCAAGTACTATTCACCCGGGGGTATTATTCATGATAAAAATTGATTCGTTTTCGGTCCAAATTATTTTTGGTACAATATTATTTTTGAATTTTACTCCACAAAGCAGTATCATGTTGATAATTTGGACGTTATTGATTTTTGAATAAATTAAATTATAAATCTTTAAAATTTATCCTTGAACTTGTTTTTATTGAATTCTTATATCATTGTCATCATCCTCATGTTTATATTACATTGAAAGTCATTTTTGTATTGTGAAAGTCGTAGATGGACTTGGTATAATTATGACTAGGGATTATTCAAAGATAATCATGGATCGTAATGTTATAAATGATGTGGTAAAAGTCCTCATTGACCGTAGTGCATTGATGGACAGTTGTTGGCATGATCATGACCATTGATGAATACACGAATATCATTGGCCCGTAGTGTATGGATAGTTTATGGTCGTGATACTAATAAATATCCTCGGTCGTAATATGGGGATGATGTGGATTATTTATTGTCGATTCTCAAATGATAAAAGTGATGAAAACCTTTTAAATCATAGAAGGCAGTAGATTTTATTCTCTACTTGACTCTTCTAATGGATTGCTTGTTCATTGCGATTAAACTTGATGTTTGTTATATTTTATCAGTTTAACATCGTTGAAGGCTAACAATAAATTATTACGCATTACCTTAGTCATAATATTTCTTCTTTGGGCTAGTTAAGCTCACCCTTTTGCTTTCATTGTTCTCTTCAGGAAATGAGAACGTAGCCGGGACTAGTCGGGGAATGGAGTGACGGTCCAGATAATAGCATTAGTAGTCCTCACAATTCTATGAAATAGTGTGATAATAAATGTATTGAGGACTCCATTTGAGTTGAATACTGTCTAGAAGACAATATTCGTTTTAAAACTCTCAGTTTATGTCTTGTCGTATTTAACACGCATAGTTGTATTATTAAGTTGTATTTGAATTTTGTACCATGTATTTGGCGACTCAAGATGGGTGATGTATACCTATTTTGGGGGCGTCACAGATATGCCAGGAATTGATGAATCATTGAACAAAGCAATTTGCAGCGTCGATCCCGCTAGGGAAACGATTCGGTCAGAGAAAAGGAGAATATTTTTCCGGAGAGGCGAAGATTATAGATGATGAGGTGGCCAAGTTGTTAGAAGGCGATTTCATTTTGAAATAGATTATCGAGTGGTTAGAAAACTTGGTTACGGTTGAAGCGTAAGCGAGAAGTGGAGGATTTGCATCGACTATACGGATTTGAACAAGGCTTGTTCGAAGGATTTCTATCCACTTCCCCATATCTACCAGTTGATAGACGCCATATCGGGGTACACATTTTTGTGCTTCATGGATGCCTTTTCGGGATGTAACCGATTTTGATGTATAAAGGCGGATATCCTGAAGACGGATTTTATAACGCATCGGGCAATCTATGCTTACAAGAAGATGACGTTTGGACTATTGAATGTCAGTTCTACTTACCAAAGGATGATGAATTACGTGTTTCAAAAGTAGTTGGGTCGAAGCATGGAGGTATATGTAGACGACATGATTGTCAAAAGCATATCAGTTCGGGAACATTTGGATGACTTGGAGGATTGCTTCCAAATCGTTTGACATTATAACATCAGGTTGAACCTAACGAAGTGCACTTTTGGCCTCGGCTCGAGAACGTTTTTGGGTTATCTGGTGAGTAAGAAGGGGATAGAAGCCAATCCATAGAAAATCAGGGCAATTATGGATATGAAATCTCCCCAATTTATTTAAGGATGTTCAGTGTTTGACATGTCAGATTGCGGCATTAAGGAGGTTCATGTCCAAATCAACAGAAAGGTGTTAGGTTTGTAATATTCATAACGCAATCAAATTGCAAAATAATGCGGAAGCGTGTAAAAATCAGAGTTTAAAAATTTACAAACCATATACCCGGATCACCCTTTATGCATAATTATTAATTAAACGAAAAGATAAAGAATAAATCATACCCTTGAAGATCGAGCTTCCTCAGGTACAAGTTCACCTCCAAATCCTTTCGCGTTCAATCTTGAATCCACCGGGTTTGGTTCCTTCCTTTGATCAACGTTAGCCACCCAAATGTTTGGCCTCTAGAGGTGATCCACCAAGGAATAATAATGATTCAAGAAAAAGGGTGGTTGGCTAAACCCTAGTTTTTCTATCTCTATAGAAAGGGTGTACTCTCCAACAAATTGGAATTATGTCGTATGTTGAAAAAGTCAACAACCCCCTCACCCATAATAAGACTCCTCTTATTAATAGATGTGGGCAACCCATCTTAACAATTAAGGAATTGGGTTTTATTTAATTAATTAAATTCTTTTAATTAATTAAGCTCCCTAATCTTATTAGGGATTATTAATTAAACTCCTTTAACTAATTTTCCTTCCTAATCTAATTAGGAATAAATGAGAGTACTTATATTAAATTAATTCCTAAACTCTTTTAGAAATTAAAATAATAATAATTGTAATAATATTAATAAGACTCCTCTTATTAATTTATATTTAATATTTCTAAAATATTAAATAATAAATATTAAGCTATTTAATTTATTCTATCACCATAGATTAAATTAAATATACTTAACATATTATTACGATTATGCCATTAACTTCTTAAATAATTATTCTTCCTTTTATGGTGTGACCCTTTAGGTTCTCCATATTAAACCGGTTGTGAATAAATCAATTAGAACAATTCTAATCTTATTTAAATAAATAAATTAAACAATTAATTTATTTAAATAAATAATATTTATTCTACTGATAGGGATAAGCCTCCCCTAGCGATCAGCGACTTTCCGGATAATATAGATTTCAACATTAATCATTAAAGAACCTTTGAGTAAATAGTTACTGCATCAATTCAATCCTTCCACCATACAATGTCCCAATTAAATATAAGACATGGAATTCTTTGTCAAGTCTTATTTTATTTAATTATATGTATTTCGATCCTTAAATGCACAACTCAAATAATGCAAATTAGAAACTCTTTTCTAATTTCATTACGCTTTAACCAAGGAGGACTCTTGGGTTGTCATTTATCGAATCACATAGGACATTTCTCTTCTTTTATTAGAAGTGGTAGATTCTTTATTGATCATACATTATCTCCATGTACAACTTATTATACCCAAGCATACCCTTTGATATACCCTAAGGGTCTTAAGGAATAAGTCAAAGTATAACTCATCATACACAAGATACTATGATGATCTCAAGTCCAAGGATCACTTGTACTACTATCACCACAGGAATTCCTATTGACAGGCAAATAAAACTCCATTAGGTATTCCTTAGCGAGCCAACGTTCAAATGAACTTATTCTCTAATAAGCACCTACATACTTGCTTTAGTGTGCGCACACAAATGATCATGAGATCAATCATCCTCATCCAATGAGCAAGCAACGTATGTACCAATCTATCCGGATTCACTAATCCCCAATTTAGTAATCCATCGATTGGGAACTATTTTAGTTTTAAGCTTTCTAAGAATTTAGATCTCATTAGAATGATCATCATCATTATTCTAAAAGCATTGCTTAAAACTATGGGTTTATCACATATTATAAAACAAAGATCATGTAGATAATTAAAAGCCTTTAATAAATTAATACTTTTATTAATAAATGAATAAGATTGTTACAAAGTATATGCTTTATCATCAAACATGATTGGCTTGTGTGCATACTACTTTCAATCTCCCACTTGCACTAAAGCCAATCGTCATGGAATCTTATACTCTTCTTCTCTAAGTGACGATTATCCTGCAACATTGGATAAGCTTTAGTTAATGGATATGTAATGTTGTTCATGAGAGTCCACTATCTCTATAGTGATTTCCCATCTTTCAATGATTCTAATAATCAAATGAAAGTGCCACAACACATGTTTAGATCCAAGATGAGACTTGGGAACTATTCCTAGTTACAGTAATGAACTTTTAATCCAAACAATCAACTTGCGACTTCATTTATAGCTATATACTTTGTCTTTATCAATAAACCAAAGAACTCTTTTGTCGTTTGGAACCTTTCCAATTCATCGCACCATTGTTCAAGGTAACACTTTACCTTAAAGTGGATTTTTGATTCGTCTTGGTGCATCGAAAAACTTGAGTCGTAAAGCCCTCTAGTTTTAATTCGGACCCACCATGTTTGCTCACATCCTTAGTCTTGGGTTAAGAACCTTAAGATGTTTTTCAACATCTTTGGTGATCTTCTCTAGAATATGACCGATCAACATCGGTCTCGTATATTTCATTGCGTACATGATTGTCATTCATGCGACCTCTCTTTTCAGGAGTCTGTGGGGACTATTAAGAGAGATACACTCCATAGCTCATCTACATGAGACATCTCTTGAGTTTGCCATGCTAAACGACTTTAGCATCAAATGAATATATCGTTCCTTGGGTTAAGTCGAGCATCCCTGTTGTATCTATCTATATAGATTTTATCCCCAATTAAGATACTCTTCCCAAATCATTCGTGGAGGAATGTTTAGACAACTTTATCTTTTCTTGATTGTAGCATTGGTATGTCATTCCTTATCCGTAGTATATCAACATATAATATTAGGAATGTCATGGCGCTCCCCATTTGTCCTTTTGTACACACTAGGTTCATTCTTATTTTTGATAAAATCAAACTCTTTTGATTGCCTCATCAAAACGAATGTTCCATATTTGAGAAACTTGCTTTAATCCATTTCTCGAAAGTGTTACAACACTTACCTCATCGTATATAAGCTGGATCATCATCTTCTATGATGTGTACCTCATCATCATCATCTATGATGAATCCATACCTCCTAGGTATCTTGATCTTATTCAGATTACGATTTATTTGTGTGGTACAATGAGTCTATCTATAGGTTCCTCTTATTTAACTTATAGTGTTTTGTGGTTCTTAAACTCTTTAAGATCTATTATCCTCCCACTAGCCCCTTCAATAATAAACACATTTATCTTAGAAGGCAGCGTGTTTCGCAACAAACACCTTTTGCTAAGTAGGATTATAGAACATATACCCTAAACTTACTTTAGGATGTCCCACAAATCTGTACATGTCAAATCTTATCCCAAACTTATCCTTTGAAACCTTTTCACATAAGTTGGACAACCTCTTATCTTAACATACTTAAGATTAGGAATCCTCCCTGTCCATAACTTTTATGGAGTCTTGGGGCTGGATTTTGAGGTTACCTTTTCGTAGATATGCAGCCATTTCTAGGACATGATCCTAGAAGGATACTAGAATGTCGGTAAAATCATTATGGACCGCACCATGTCCAACAAGGTACGAATTTTCCATTTAGATACATCAATCAATTATTACGTATCATGAGGTGTCCATTATGAGAAAAACCATTTGAGATGATCTAGAAACTTATTGCACAAGTATTTATTCCTTAATCTAATCAAAGAATCTTAATACTTTGTCAATTTGTTTCATTTCTGAATTCTTTGAACCTTTCAAATAATTCACACTTGTATTTCAGTAAATACACACATTCAACTCTTTGAATGATCATCTCCTTTTCTTATACTAGTTTGTTCAATTTGCAAAATATATTTTTCACGTAAATCAGTATACAAAATCAATTAAGTAATCTTTCGGTTCTATCTGAAACATTATTATTATAAATAGAACAACAATTGTTCTTAAATATAATACCAAAGATTTCATTGTCCAACAATAAAATGGAAATAATATTTTAACAAGAACTAGAATACAATAACAACTTATTGACTTAATAGATTTTCCGTAGGCATTGCTAAACTATAAGTTTCTATGGCTAATATGCAAAGAACCTTTGTTACATTTCCATTTATAGGATTACTTATATTTGTTTAGCTTTCTACTTCTGCTTGGTCCCTTCATAAATCTATATTTATGATAACCAAAGTCGGTATCCAATACCCAAGTAGAACCTTGACTTAAAGAAAATTTTATTTTAAATCATGAACAAATTTGTATTTATAATAGAAACTTCACTAAGCTTCTTTGGTTAGCCTCGCAAGATGCTTCTCATGATTTCTTTCCGGTGTCCGGGCTTATTGCGGTGGAAGCAAACTCCTTTGCTATCCAAATATCGCTTTTGTTCTTATTATCCTTTGTTTATGCCTTTCTATATACCTTCTTTGAATCGTACTTCTTTTCAGAAGATCTTTTGGCCCCTACCAAGAAGACTTGATCTTTCTTGGTTGGAAAGTGACTCTCAACATTTTTCAATATGTTAAGCAAATCGGTAGGGTGATATCTAGCTTGTTTATATGAAAAATTCACAACAATTGTGAAAGGAGTCCGGGAGTGAGTGCAAGATCAAATCTTGGCTCAACTCTCCATCCATGACAAAACCAGTTGTCCTAATTGATCAATCAAATTGATTATGTTAAGAACTTTTTTGTCTGCATTTATAGTGCCATTGGCCATTCTAGATCGGAAGAGCTCCTTAGATATCTCGATATCTATTAGTCCTACTTTCCTCACCATCAACTACTTGGCGTGGCAGAGTAGTACAGTAGAAGTATCCATAGTTTGGTGTGGTTGAAGCTTGTTACTTATGGATACGAGCATGATGCATTGAGCCAATGTGCATCATCTTGCCACTTTCTAAAAGTAGCAATCTCTTCCTCGGAGGCATTATGCGCAACCATTGCGAGGATAGGCGACATAAGGACATAAGATATCTTTTGACTATGAGAACTATTCTCAAATTCCTTAACCAATCATTTTAATTGATTCGGGTTAATTTAGCATCTAATATGCTTCATGATGATAGTAATTTTAGACATTGTAAAATTACGTAAATGAATTTGTAATTAACAACATTTTAACATACATTCTATTATTAATTACCAAAATAAATTAGGTCTTGTTTTAAATTGGTATCTCCCACTATTTTCTTCAAACTATATTACCTCACTTATATAGTTGGCAAAATCTAATTAAAGATTTCTTTGGTGAGAATAAGGATCCCATTTCAAATGTATATAGCCTTGTGGTGACACAACAAACTATATATAAATAAATAGGTAGACAACTTTTGTCAATTACATCAACTATGCAACTCCTTTTCTTTTTGCCTCTTAGATTATTTTGATCAAGTGGTGGCACATCCGAATCAAAATTATCCAAGTTAAGTCCGACCTAGCACTCCATATATTCAAAAAGAAAAATATCATCCTTGTGGTGACACAACAAAACAATATTGTTCAATTTTCTTTATAAGCATCAAATATGATAAATTAACATCTTAAATACTTAATACTTGCCTTGTGGTGACACAACAAACTCATATTAAATATTTAATACTCTATTAATTTTATCATGCTAGAAAGGCGACGTTCGATATTCCAAATATCTTTGAACGCTTAGGACTTAATATAAAAATTTGAGGATTTATTATTAAATTTGTCTCATCTTGTTTAGCGTAGCATGCACATATATATATAAAATACGCAATATATTAATGAACATGCGAAGCATGTTTGCATAATATATAATATATAGTATAAGCATGCACATATAGAATACTATATTCTACCCGGATTGATTATGGACTTTTATTCTAGTTTGGTTCACTAGAGCCACCAAGTGAACCAAAAGGTCAAACCCTAGGGTTGCAAGAAATAATATTTAAATATAACAATTACATTTAAACCCGGGCTCCATTACAAACGGGTCTTCAAGCGCTCCTTGCTCATTGATCTCCAATTTTTCAAAATTAATTCTAACTATTCCTATTACAAAACTATTTAAAATAAATAGAAACCTTGATCGTGATCGAGGGAAGTACATAGAAGAGAGATAGAATTTACATTAAGAAAAAAATTAGAGAAGACGAGGTACGCAGACCCCATTTAATAAAACCCATACATTCATGCATCCAACTAAAATAAAATCCAATCGCATTGGTCAATAGTCCATAATCAATCCCATTTATTATCATACACATCACCATATGCATCAATAAATAACATTCATCTTATGAATAATAAACATTTAATATATATATTGATATCATTTAATGGGCAAATTTAGTTAGTATAAAATCTAATTTTGAATCAAAATAAACTCCTTTATTTTAATCCAAATTTAAATCAAAATAAAACTATTTTATTTTAATTTATCTAATTTTGAATAAAATAAACTATTTTATTTTAATCAAAATCTTTAATCAAAATAAACTCCTTTATTTTAATTAATTATGGAATCCAATTCCATGTAATAAAAAAAACTTTAATTAAAATAAACTCTTTTATTTTAATTAATTATGGAATCCAATTCCATGTAAAAAAAAATTTATTAAAGGAAACACGGATATTCTTTCCTATTCACAAATAAACTCTTTTATTTTGAATAATATGAAATCTTATTTCATATTTAAATAAACTCCTTTATTTAAGGAAATTAGGATTCTATTTCTATTCACAAATAAACTCTTTTATTTTGAATAATATGAAATCTTATTTCATATCTAAATAAACTCCTTTATTTAAGGAAATATGTAATCCAATTTCAACTCCAATTAGTTATCATGGAATCCAATTCCAACTCTAATTAGTTAGCATGAAATTTAATTTTAATATTAAAATAAACCCTTTTATTTTAATATTAAAATAAATCTTTTATTTTAAAATTAAAATAAACTTTTTATCTTAATTATAAAATAAATGAAATTATATATATATAATAATAATAATAACCGAAACTTGATTATATATATATATATATATATATATATATATAATAGCCGAAGTTCCTTTTTGTTAAAACCGTGCACATGTTAAAGCATATATATATTATAAACATGTTAAACAAGAACCCATCCTGTATTATATCAGGATTCACGTTTGTGAGCCAGCGAATCAGCAGTTCATACACGCGAAGTATGTTTTTATTGAATTCTTATATCATGTTGATAATTTGGACGTTATTGATTTTTGAATAAATTAAATTATAAATCTTTAAAATTTATCCTTGAACTTGTTTTTATTGAATTCTTATATCATTGTCATCATCCTCATGTTTATATTCTGTTGAAAGTCATTTGTGGCCTGTAGTGCATAGATGGACTTGGTATAATTATGACTAGGGATTATTCAGTATAATCATGACTGTAATGTTATAAATGATGTGGTAAAAGTCCTCATTGACCGTAGTGCATTGATGGACAGTTGTTGGCATGATCATGACCATTGATGAATACACGAATATCATTGGCCCGTAGTGTATGGATAGTTTATGGTCGTGATACTAATAAATATCCTTGGTCGTAGTACAGGGATGATGTGGATTATTTATTAAGCTGATTCTCAGCGATAAAAGTGATGAAAAACCTTTTAAATCATAGAAGACAGTAGATTTTATTCTCTACTTGACTCTTCTAATGGATTGCTTGTTCCGCTGCAGTTAAACTTGATGTTTGTTATATTTTATCAGTTTAACACTGTTGAAGGCTAACAATAAATTATTCTGGCATTACCTTAGTCATAATATTTCTTCTTGGGCTAGTTAAGCTCACCCTTTTGCTTTCATTGTTCTCTTCAGAAATGAGAACGTAGCCGGGACTAGTCGGGGAATGGAGTGACGGTCCAGATAATAGCATTAGTAGTCCTCACAATTCTATGAAATAGTGTGATAATAAATGTATTGAGGACTCCATTTGAGTTGAATACTGTCTAGAAGACAATATTCGTTTTAAAACTCTCAGTTTATGTCTTGTCGTATTTAACACGACAGTTGTATTATTAAGTTGTATTTGAATTTTGTACCATGTATTTGGCGACTCAAGATGGGTGATGTATACCTATTTTGGGGGCGTCACAGATATGCCAGGAATTGATGAATCTGTTGTGAACAGGCTGCACGTCGATCCTGCTAGGAAACCAGTTCGGTAGAAAAGGAGAATATTTTCCCCGGAGAGGCAGAAGATTATAGATGATGAGGTGGCCAAGTTGTTAGAAGCTGATTTCATTTTTGAAATAGATTATCCCGAGTGGTTAGAAAACTTGGTTCTGGTTCAGAAGCAGAACGAGAAGTGGAGGATTTGCATCGACTATACGGATTTGAACAAGGCTTGTTCGAAGGATTTCTATCCACTTCCCCATATCTACCAGTTGATAGACGCCATATCGGGGTACACATTTTTGTGCTTCATGGATGCCTTTTCGGGATGTAACCAGATTTTGATGTATAAGGCGGATATCCTGAAGACGGATTTTATAACGCATCGGGCAATCTATGCTTACAAGAAGATGACGTTTGGACTATTGAATGTCAGTTCTACTTACCAAAGGATGATGAATTACGTGTTTCAAAAGTAGTTGGGTCGAAGCATGGAGGTATATGTAGACGACATGATTGTCAAAAGCATATCAGTTCGGGAACATTTGGATGACTTGGAGGATTGCTTCCAAATTGTTTGACATTATAACATCAGGTTGAACCTAACGAAGTGCACTTTTGGCCTCGGCTCGAGAACGTTTTTGGGTTATCTGGTGAGTAAGAAGGGGATAGAAGCCAATCCATAGAAAATCAGGGCAATTATGGATATGAAATCTCCCCAATTTATTTAAGGATGTTCAATGTTTGACATGTCGATTGCGGCATTAAGGAGGTTCATGTCCAAATCAATGTAAAGGTGTTAGGTTTGTAATATTCATAACGCAATCAAATTGCAAAATAATGCTGAAGCGTGTAAAAATCGAGTTTAAAATTTACAAACCATATACCGGATCACCCTTTATGCATAATTATTAATTAAGCGAAAAGATAAAGAATAAATCATACCCAAGAAGATCGAGCTTCCTCAGGTACAAGTTCACCTCCAAATCCTTTCGCGTTCAATCTTGAATCCACCGGGTTTGGTTCCTTCCTTTGATCAACGTTAGCCACCCATATGTTTGGCCTCTAGAGGTGATCCACCAAGGAATAATAATGATTCAAGAAAAGGGTGGTTGGCTAAACCCTAGTTTTTCTATCTCTATAGAAAAGGTGCGTACTCTCCAACAAATTGGAATTATGTCGTATGTTGAAAAAGTCAACAACCCCTCACCCATAATAAGACTCCTCTTATTTATAGATGTGGGCAACCCACCTTAACAATTAAGGAATTGGGATTTATTTAATTAATTAAATTCTTTTAATTAATTAAGCTCCCTAATCTTATTAGGGATAATTAATTAAACTCCTTTAACTAATTTTCCTTCCTAATCCAATTAGGAATAAATGAGAGTACTTATATTAAATTAATTTCTAAACTCTTTTAGAAATTAAAATAATAATAATTGTAATAATATTAATAAGACTCCTCTTATTAATTTATATTTAATATTTCTAAAATATTAAATAATAAATATTAAGCTATTTAATTTATTCTATCACCATAGATTAAATTAAATATACTTAACTATATTATTACGATTATGCCATTAACTTCTTAAATAATTATTCTTCCTTTTATGGTGTGACCCTTTAGGTTCTCCATATTAAATAGGTTGTGAATAAATCAATTAGAACAATTCTAATCTTATTTAAATAAATAAATTAAACAATTAATTTATTTAAATAAATAATATTTATTCTACAATAGGATAAGCCTCCTAGCGATCGGCGACTTTCCGGATAATATAGATTTCAACATTAATCATTAAAGAACCTTTGAGTAAATAGTTACCGCATAATTCAATCCTTCCACCATACTAATGTCCCAATTAAATATAAGACATGGAATTTCTTTGTCAAGTCTTATTTTATTTAATTATATGTATTTTGATCCTTAAATGCATAACTCAAATAATGCAAATTAGAAACTCTTTTCTAATTTCATTCTCGCCTTTGCCAAGGACTCTTTGGGTTGTCATTTATCGAATCACATAGGACATTTCTCTTCTTTTATTAGAAGTGGTAGATTCTTTATTGATCATACATTATCTCCATGTACAACTTATTATACCCAAGCATACCTTTGATATACCCTAAGGGTCTTAAGGAATAAGTCAAAGTATAACTCATCATACACAAGATACTATGATGATCTCAAGTCCAAGGATCACTTGACTACTATCACCACAGAATTCCTATTGACAGCAAATAAAACTCCATTAGGTATTCCTTAGCGAGCCACGCTCAAATGAACTTATTCTCTAATAAGCACCTACATACTTGCTTTAGTGTCGCACACAAATGATCATGAGATCAATCATCCTCATCCAATGAGCAAGCAACGTATGTACCAATCTATCCGGATTCACTAATCCCCAATTTAGTAATCCATCGATTGGGAACTATTTTAGTTTTAAGCTTTCTAAGAATTTAGATCTCATTAGAATGATCATCATCATTATTCTAAAAGCATTGCTTAAAACTATGGGTTTATCATATATTATAAAACAGCATCATGTAGATAATTAAAAGCCTTTAATAAATTAATACTTTTTATTAATAAATGAATAAGATTGTTACAAAGTATATGCTTTATCATCAAACATGATTGGCTTGTGTGCATACTACTTTCAAAAGGTGCCTACTATTTTTTGACACATTGAAGGGGCCAAAGAATGGAATTTTTTTTTAGTTGACTTCAGATTGCGAGGATGCTTTTTAGGAAATCAAACAATGTTGATCTTTGGCACCTCTACTGATGAAGCCGGTGCTTACGGATCATCTATACTTGTATTTGGTTGCTAGTTCGTTGGCAGTAGGAGCGATCTTCGTTCGGGAGATGAGAGGAAAGTAGTTGTTAGTCTACTACGTTAATAATGCTCTTCGGGATGCAGAGACCAGGTATTCGAATTTGGAGAAGTTTTCATATACTTTAATCATAGCCAGTAGGAAGTTTCCACATTACTTTCAAGGTTGGCTCATCGTGGTGTATACGGATCAGCCTTTAAAGATGATTTTGAATAAACTAGACTTATTGGGGAAACTTGCAGCTTAGGCTATGGAATTAACAAAGTTTATTCTGGAATATCATCCTCGGACGACGATTAAGGGTCATGCCTTAGCCGACTTTGTGGTGGAGTGTTTCTTTTTTGAACCAGATTTGGTTGATGAACTTAAGGTGGTGAGTTCGGTCTCGGATGGTCAACAAGTTCAGGCTTCATGGACTTTCTATGTGGATGGATCGGCAACCTCAGATGTCAGCGGTGCAGGGGTACTACTGACAAGTCTAGAGGGTTTTAAGGTACAATAGGCTATTCACTTCAGGTTTAAAACGACAAATAATGAAGCCGAATATGAGGTGATTTTGGCAGGATTACAATTGGAAAAAAGTCTTAAGGTACAAAGGTTGGTGATCTTCAGTGACTCGCAGCTTGTGGTCAAACAAATTTTAGGGGAATATGAGGCTCGGGGGGCAATGATGATGAAGTACCTTGCCGAAGTCAAAAGTCGACTGCACTTCTTCAATTTATATACTTTTTAGAGAGTTGACAGGTCGAACAATGACAGGTCGAACAACACTGTTGCTGATGCTTTGGCTAGAATAGCCACGACGGATGTGAACACTTTCAGCGGGTTAGTTTATTTGGAGGTTCTTTGCAACACCCCCAAAATAGGTCCATTCCACCCAACCTATTCTGAGTCGTCAAATACATGGTACAGAAAACAACTACAACTTTATTAAAACAATTATCGTGCAAAATACAACCACACCTTTCTATACTGTTTAGGGAGAATCTCTACAGCTAGAGACCACCGTTTTATTCCCATGTTATCCCCACTCGACCCAGCTACACTTTTATTACCTGAAAGGAATTGTGAAGTAAAAGGGTGAGCTCAACTAGCCCAGTGAAGAATATCATTACTAAAGATAATTAAATTATCAATATCCTTCATCAGTAATAAATCAGAGATTTAGAACATATGGTAGATGATAAACCTTTTCAACCATAGTTGCAGCGGAATGAACAATCCATTAGAAGAGTCAAATAGACCATAAAGTCTATTATCTTCTCCATGTTAAAAGTCCACCAACAAGGTTTTATCCCTATAACATCAATCAATAGTTCATGTCCACAATCATATGAATAACTCATAATTATAATTGTGGTTCTAAATTCCTCTTCGCACCCAAGACGAAGATACTTTTCATTACCTGTCTTTACCTAAAACATCAAAGATCATGGTTATACCAAATCACTGTTCCTGTTCATAATTATACTAATAAATCCATCTTTGCACTACGGGCCAAAGATATTCTTCAACAGACCATCTTTGCACTACATGCCAAATATATTCAACAACTGGTCATCTTTGCACTACAGGCCAAAGATATTCAACAACAAGTCATCTTTGTACTATAGGCCAAGATATTAATATCTCAAAGAAATACATAATCATTTCAGAATTTATATAAACCATAATTATAACTATGTTGATCAATTCACCTTTGCACTTAAGCTAAAAATATTCAATTGTAAATTCAATGGTCATGATCATACCAGTCAACGATTCAACTTTGCACTACTGGCCAAAGAGAACCCATAGTCATTATCATACCAATAATCTACCCATCTTTACACTCAAGTCAAAGAGAAATGTCATCACCAGGATTATAAAAATGTTATATATGATAATAAAAACTATATGCTCAAAACACGGATTTAATTTTAAGAGTAAGATTCATAAATCAACGATAATTTGGTCAGAAAAAGAAATCAATTTTATCATGAATAGTACCCCATGAATAGTAACTCGTGAATAATAACTTATGAATAGTAACTCGTGAATAGTAACTTATGAATGGTAACTCGTGAATAGTAACTCAACATAAAATGATTAAGTTTCACAATAAAATTCATATCAATATTTATAACACCTTAATCCAAATGTTATAAATCACTTAATAATCTCATAATCAAATATTATAATAATATTTTAATCATTTCTTAAATAATTTATTTTAATTATTTACACTTTTCTACATAATGCATTTAATCATCCTAAAATGCCAAACTCATAAGATTTCATCACCAATAACCAAAACCCTCATCAAAAATCTGCATATACCTTATATAAGATTCTCAAGCCATAGAATCCTATTTTCTAATTTTCTTACTTCACATAACATATTTAATTCATTTACTCATAACTAGTCCATTTTCATGAAAAATACCAAATCGCCTCCGTAAAATTTTTTTTCGGGATTTAGCGTAATATAGTCCCATATTGAACATATATTTTTCTCAGAATTTTTAAAATTCACTTACTATTTTTCATATTGCCAAAATTGCCGAATATTTAGACATTTATCATAAACTGTACTTTTGTCCAAAAATTCCGAAATTTACAGAGTATACTTCTATTATATACATGTACTCCCAATAAAAATTTCACCAATTTTGGAGTTAACCACAAGGAATTATAAGGGTTTACTTTGAAAATAGTCTTTTCCCATAAAATTCATAACTCCTAATCTATACATCCAAAAATCGTCATTTTTTGATACAATCTAAAAAACTCATCAAATTATCTTTTTAAATTTTTCCAGAATTTTTGAGGGTCAGAAAAATTACGAAACTGAAAAACATAATAACCCTTACAACCCCTTACCTCAAAAGAGCAGTACTTCTGACTGGAATATCTGAGGTAAAGCCAAATGAAACTTGCACTGAATAACCACTTTCAAAGTATTAAATACTCACAAAAATACGCTCGATAATATAGAGAGAAAGAAAACTTGTTTCTGGTGTGATTTTAAATTCTAACTTAGTCCTCTATTTATAGGAAAATGTTAAGACGTCAAGCAGACTTGACCGCCACACGATGGCTTTACTCTTTACTATTGTCACCCACCACATTTGAAATAAAATTCATCACATTTCTTCACCAACCACAAGTGGGGCCCACTCAATTCTAGAATTTTCCACCAAAATCATTTATAAACCTAATTTCTGAATCAGTCACCTCTTAAAATTCATAACAAATTATACATTCATTTTTAACGGTTCAAAATTTGTGGATATATACTCAACTTATGTATGTATAACATATCCAAAAATCACAACGATCCAACGGTCCGAACAGAATTATAACTCACGCAATAGAGCTTTAAGAACACCAATTTGATATTTTAATACCTCCAATCTGACAAAATACTGATAAAACACCTCAACATTAATTCCTTCATTTATAACCACATAAATAAATTCATCATTTATATCCACATCAAATAAATTTTTCCTTATCATATAAATCAATAATTAATTATTCACAAATAATATTACAGAATCACAATTATGACAACCAAAGCCGTCCTCAGAAAGAGGGGCTTTCAATAAGGATTTCTCCTTAATGGTATGCCGCAATTAGGTGACCAAACCTCTCCTCGATGTAACTTTCTAGACATTGACAATAATGCTATCTCATAATATTATTCAAATAATATGAATTATTGATCCGATAATGAGAAATACTGTGCAGCGATAATTATTGAAACAATAATAATAAAAAATATCAATGCAATAATTATTGAACCAATAAAATAAAATATTGAACAGTAATTACTGTAACAATTATTGAGTAGTGCCTTCTTACGTAAGAATCAATAATTCAAAAATATTGTGCAAAACCACGTGCTACTGTGCAACCACGCGTATTACTGTATTTTAACCACCGGGTATTCCAACAGTGTTAATGGTAACGATTACGCCGTTATTTATAAAAATTCAAATTTATCGTTTTCTTCATCATCCGGTTATTATTCTATGGGGCCCATAAATGGTCGAGTCAGTGTCATTTAATATTCTCCGACAGAAAGAATATTCCATGACCAAACGAATATTCCCCGACAACAATGAATATTTTATAACCACTTGCTTATTTTGAAAATTTTGCACATTTCACCCATAACCAAAGTATTATATCAAATTAACACCATATTATTCACAATAATAAATAGAGGAAATTCGATTTTATTCATTAAAAAGTTGGGGTCTTACAACCTCTCCTCCTTATGAAATTTCATCCCTGAAATTTACATACCTGGTATTTCGAAGAGTTGAGAATACCTTGCTTTCATTTCAGATTCTATCTCCCCGGTCATCATGATTTCTCCATTGCTCATCTCTTGTATTTCAGATATCATTCTAGAATACAGCTTCAAAACAAAGGTTAACTAACGCATCATCATTTGTTAACTAATCAAGTAACAAAAATCAGCTTAGGTAGGACACACTAGCGAAGAATTTACTCATCTCTCCCCTGCTAGTTCTATTCCCCGATCTCCGCCAGATATCATATCCCTAAGCTTCGATACCAAATGTAACACCCCCAAAATAGGTCCATTCCACCCAACCTATTCTGAGTCGTCAAATACATGGTACAGAAAATAACTATAACTTTATTACAACAATTGTCGTGCAAAATAGAACCACACTTTTCTATACTGTTTAGGGAGAATCTCTACAGCTAGAGACCACCGTTCTATTCCCCTGTTATCCCCGCTCGACCCAGCTACACTTTTATTACCTGAAAGGAATTGTGAAGTAAAAAGGTGAGCTCAACTAGCCCAGTAAAGAATATCATTACTAAAGATAATTAAATTATCAATATCCTTCATCAGTAATAAATCAGAGATTTAGAACATATGGTAGATGATAAAACTTTTCAACCATAGTTGCAGTGGAACGAACAATCCATTAGAAGAGTCAAATAGACCATAAAGTCTATTATCTTCTCCATGTTAATAGTCCACCAACAAGGTTTTATCCCTGTAACATCAATCAATAGTTCATGTCCACAATCATATGAATAACTCATAATTATAATTGTGGTTCTAAATTCCTCTTCGCACCCAAGACGAAGATACTTTTCATTACCTGTCTTTACCTAAAACATCAAAGATCATGGTTATACCAAATCACTGTTCCTGTTCATAATCATACTAATAAATCCATCTTTGCACTACGGGCCAAAGATATTCATCAACAGACCATCTTTGCACTACATGCCAAATATATTCAACAACTGGTCATCTTTGCACTACAGGCCAAAGATATTCAACAACAAGTCATCTTTGTACTATAGGCCAAGATATTAATATCTCAAAGAAATACATAATCATTTCAGAATTTATATAAACCATAATTATAACCATGTTGATCAATTCACTTTTGCACTTAAGCTAAAAATATTCAATTGTAAATTCAATGGTCATGATCATACCGGTCAATGATTTAACTTTGCACTACTGGCCAAAGAGAACCCATAGTCATGATCATACCAATAATCTACCCATCTTTACACTCAAGTCAAAGAGAATTGTCATCACCGGGATTATAAAAATATTATATACGATAATAAAAACAATATGCTCATAACACGGATTTGATTTCAAGAGTAAGATTCATAAATCAACGATAATTTGGTCAGAAAAAGAAATCAATTTTGTCGTGAATAGTACCCCGTGAATAGTAACTCATGAATAGTAACTCGTGAATAGTAACTTATGAATAGTAACTCATGAATAGTAACTCATGAATAGTAACTCAATATAAAAAGATAAAATTTCACAATAAAATCCATATCAATATTTATAATACCTTAATCCAAATGTTATAAATCACTTAATAATCTCATAATCTAATATTATAATAATATTTTAATCATTTCTTAAACTTATAAATAATTTATTTTAATTGTTTACACTTTTCTACATAATGCATTTAATCATCCTAAAATGCCAAACGCATAAGATTTCATCACCAATAACCAAAACCCTCATCAAAAATCTGCATATACCTTATATAGGATTCTCAAGCCATAAAATCCTATTTTCCAATTTTCTTACTTCACATAACATATTTAATTCATTTACTTATAACTAGTCCATTTTCATAAAAAATACCAAATCAGTCTCAGAATTTTTTTTCTGGGATTTAGTACAATATAGTCTCATATTGAACATATATTTTTCTCAGAATTTTTAAAATTCACTTACTATTTTTCATATACAGGGTAACTTCTATTAAATACATGTACTCCCAATAAAAATTTTACCAATTTTGGAGTTAACCACAAGGAGTTATAAGGGTTTACTTTTAAAATAGTCTTTTCCCATAAAATTCATAACTCCTAATCTATACATCCAAAAATCATCATTTTTGGATAAAATCTAAAAAACTCATCAAATTATCTTTTTAAATTTTTTCAGAATTTTTGAGGGTCAAAAAAATTACGAAACTGAAAAATATAATAACCCTTACCTCAAAAGAGCAGTACTTCTGACTGGAATATCTGAGGTAAAGCCGAAGGAAACTTGCACTGAATAACCACTCTCAAAGTATTAAAATACTCATAAAAATACTCTCGATAATATAGAGAGAAAGAAAACTTGTTTCTGGTGTGATTTTCAATTCTAACTTAGCCCTCTATTTATAGGAAAATGTTAGCACGCTGAAGTAGACTTGGCCTGCTACCTGATGGCTTTACCTGCTACTATTGCCACCCACCACATTTGAAATAAAATTCAGCACATTTCTTCACCCACCACAAGTGGGGCCTACTCAATTCTAGAATTTTCCACCAAAATCATTTATAAACCTAATTTCTGAATCAGTCACTTATTAAAATTCATAACAAATTATACGTTCATTTTTAACGGTTCAAAATTTGTGGATATATACTCAACTTATGTATGTATAACATATCCAAAAATCACAACGATCCAACGGTCAGATCAAAATTATAAGTCACACAATAGAGCTTTAAGAACACCGATTTGATATTTTAATACCTCCAATCTGACAAAATACTGATAAAACACCTCAACATTAATTCCTTCATTTATAACCACATAAATAAATTCATCATTTATATCCACATCAAATAAATTTTTCCTTATCATATAAATCAATAATTAACTATTCACAAATAATATTACGTAATCACAATTATGACAACCAGCCGCTCCGTGAAGAAAGAGGGGCTTTCAATAAGGATTTCTCCTTAATGGCGCGCAATTAGGTGACCAAACCTCTCCTTGACAGAACTTTCTAGACATTGTCAATAATGCTATCTCATAATATTATTCAAATAATATGAATTATTGATCCGATAATGGGAAATACTGTGCAGTGATAATTATTGAAACAATAATAATATAAAATATCAACGCATCATTTATTGAACCAATAAAATAAAATATTGAACAGTAATTACTGTAATAATTATTGAGTAGTGCCTTCTTACGTAGGAATCAATAATTCAAAAATACTGTGCAAAACCGTGTGCTACTATGCAACCACGCGTATTACTATATTTTAACCACCGAGTATTCCAACAGTGTTAACGGTAACGATTACGCCGTTATTTATAAAAATTCAAATTTGTCGTTTTCTTCATCCGACAATTATTCTATTATGGGGCCCACAAATGGCTGCGCCGTCGTACGAATATTCCCCGACAGAAAGAATATTCCACGACCAAACAAATATTCCCCGACAACAATGAATATTTTATAACCACTTGCTTATTTTGAAAATTTTGCACATTTCACCCATAACCAAAGTATTATATCAAATTAACACCATATTATTCACAATAATAAATAGAGGAAATTCGATTTTATTCATTAAAAAGTTGGGGTCTTACATTCTTGATGCTTCAACTGTATAAAGGACAGAAGTCTTGGTAGTGGAACGATCAGATAGTTGGCTCAAACCTTACTTGGATAGCAGATGGCGTGTTACCTTTGGATCAAATACTAGCCAAGAAAATTAAATACCGAAATACGCACTTCAGGAGGTTCACGAAGGCATCTGTGGTAATCACAGGGTTATTACTGGCCAAACATCTTTTAGGAGGCGAATGAGTATGTACAGAAGTGCTTAGGTGCCAGTTGAATAACCATGTTCCTCATCAGCTGCCTAAAGAATTGTAATCAATTTTTTCCTCGATCCCATATGCAGTGTGGGGAATCGACATCTTCGATCTGTTACCGAAGGCAAAAGGGCAAGTCAGCTTTGTGGTCGTGCCTATCGATTAAATAATCAAGTGGGTAAAGGATACACCCCTTAACTCAATCATCGAAAAGGAGTACTGTTTGAAGTTTCTAAAGGAGTTTGTTGTTTTTCGGTTCGGAATTACTATGACAATATTTTCGGATAATAGAAGACAGTTCGTATGGTCTAAATTCGAAGAGTTTCTAAGGGATTTGGGAATCCAACATCGGAAAACATCAGTTGCTCATCCTCAATCTAATGGGCAGGTAGAGGTTATCAATCAGAACCTCTTAACTGGAATTAAAACAAAGCTAGATGAGGTCAAAGGAAGGTGGCCTAAGGATTTTATCAGTATTTTATAGGCATATCAAACTACTCCTAGGACAACGATAGGAGATTCGCCATTCAGGTTGGCCTATGGGACTGATGCCCTTGTTCTATTTTAGATTGGGTCTCCTTCACTTCGGGTTAGCCGATTTAAGGAGCTATATAATGATGAAGGTATTCGCCTCAATCTTGATTTGTTGGAGGAGGTTCGAGAATTGTCCTTGGTAAGACTAGCAATCTACCATAGGAAAATGACCAAACATTATAATTCGGGGCTAAAATTGAGGAGATTTGAATTCGGAGATCTGGTTCTTCGAGAGGTGGAGGCGCCGTCGTCCCAAAACCTCGAAAAGCTAATACCCAACTGGGTGGGACCCTATGAGGTTATTGAAGTGCCGAAGCCAGGAACTTACCAGCTTCGAGCAATGGATGGAACATAAATAAAAAATACTTGGCATGCCAGGAGGCTTAAGAAGTATTATCAATATTGTGTGTTAAGTATTTTTTTTTTATTATGATTCTGTAACATTTTTCTAAGTTATAAATAAAATAAATATTTTATTTTGTTCAAAAATTTATATATTCATTGATCATTGAAATATTTGTACATCGGGAAGATAATTACATTGGAAAATTACTAAAAATATTTATCAAAGTAGAAGTTCCGCCTTAAGCTTTGGCCTCGTCATTAGAAGAGTCCAAGATAGAAGGATCGAGGCAGGAAGCCTGTATTCTCACTTTGTCTTTGTCTCGAGCACTTTGGTAGCCGTCACCGAACTGTTGCATGACTTCTTTTGTCAATTCAGGAGACTTCATGTACTCTTGAAAATCTGGTGTTAGCCGCTTCGGTTAGAGGAGGACCATGAGCCTTGTAATCGGCAAACTCCTTTCCCAAGGCGTTATGGAGGCCGATCATTCCCTTGGTATCTTCATGAATCTTCTGGACCTAGTCAAGTATATCTTGATTGCAGTTCTTCGGGCCTTCATGTTCCTTTTTCATTTCCTAACAATTAGTCAAGAGAACCTTTCGGCATTCTTAACCTTCTGAGACTTTCAGCTTTTTGGCCTTCTGCTCGCTTTCTAACTCAGGACAGTAAAAAGAAGTGTTGACATATATGCTCCTTTCTTTTTCATAGCCAGCCATGGCAGCTTGCTTATTGTACCCTAAGCGTTCGAGCTCGGCCTCTAAGCGTTGGATTTTGGCCACTATTTCTTTTTCCCTTTCGTCAGCTTGTTGGAGCCAACGTAGGATTTGGGTGAAGACTGCAACTGACTATAAGCAAAGAATACAGAGGGTTAGAAGTGCAAGACTATTTGGTGGGTTTCTATCAAAGAAGGGGGAAAAATGCTTACACGACCTTGATGCATGATGCCAGCATAAATAAGTTCTTTGAGAATTACGTCTTCAAACCTTTTTTCATCGGCAAGAAGAACAAAGTTCTCAAAGAGTTCGTGTGGGTATTCTTTGGGGTCTATTGGCTACAACGCCATTCTTGACCGAGCCTCTTACATTTAGCTGATGGAGGGTTCGGTTCATTGAGGTGATTGAGGGGGAGATTGGAGTTTGGGTGATTGTTCTTTACAAGGTTTTTTAGTTGGAGGGAGTCTTCAGACTCTTTTCTTGTTGTGTTTTGGGTTTCGATTGTCTCGCTAGTTAGTGCCGGGTCAAAGATGATTACTGGGGATTTGGCAGAAGGAATGACTTCGGGTTGGGGACTAGATGGTCCCGAAGGAATTTTTGTTGTTATTTTAGCTGTGGATTTTTAATGTCTTTGTTTCACTTGGAGAAGGTTGGTTCTCTCGGAAAGTGGCATGTCTAAGGGGATTTTTTATGTGAAGGATGGTGTTGGGATAATAGTGGGGGGGGGGGTTCACTCATCGGGACAGTCGAGATAGGTTGAACAATAGTTGGGGTTTCAGTGGTTGTTTTTTGTGGAGTGTTGGTCTCGAAAAAAGAAGTTAGTAGGGTTTGGTTAATGTCAGGTGTTGGACTTGGTTTGATAAGAGACTGTGCGAGAAGCACACAACTAAGTCAGAAGGGAAATTTGATATAGTACGATTTAATTGAAAAGTTCAGGACATACATTTATGGTTGTACAACCAAGTCTGGTTGTTCATGAGCTTGAGGCCCCATTCTTTTTGATGATTTTTACCAATTATTCGAAATGTTTCTGTGATAATTCCCCGATGACTACATTCGGTCGGGAGGCTACGACCTAATCGGGAATTAGATGGGTATTAGGGTCTCGGATGAATTAAGAACCACATTGAATGGCATCCCTTATTGCTTGAAGAGGTCTTCATCAAGGATCGTTTCTCGATCACTCGGCTCTGTTGTTTGTTTATTTGCAGGAGTCCTGATTCCTTGGATCAGCTCATGGAGAATAAGGGAAAGAAACGGTCAATGGTAGGGGGGACACTAAATTCATGACAAAAGGCAATGAAGGAGACGGTATATATATAGGAGTTTGGCACCATTTGGGTTAGACCAACTCCGATGAATCCTAGGAAGGTGATGATGAAGGCATGGAAAATAAGGCAGACCCTTAATTTGAGGGTGGTAAGGGTAATAGGAGTCCACACATTGGGTCGATGGTACATTCGTTCGGTGGGGAGTACGGCTTGGAGGTCGTAAGTCGCTAGAATACGATACAGTTCTCGTATTTCAACAAGGTTAATGGTCTCGATTGTAGATTCAGTGTTGATATGGGAAAAAACTACTTCGTTTGAGTACTCTCTCATCATTTTCTAAATGTCTAACTCAACTTGAGATGGAACTGGAGCTTGGGGGGCAGTGGAGATGATAGTAGTAATAATGGTGGAACTGGTGGTGCTGGTGGTAGAAGAGGGGGTTGAAGCAGTAGTGGGGACGGTAGAGCCTAGAGCAGAGTTGTGAAGGGTGTTTTCAGTCGGGGTGTTTGGGGAAGTTGAGGATTGAGCGTTTGAAGCAGCCATTGAAGTGTAAATAGGAGGGGTGATCGAAGACAATGTTTGTCGGTTGTAGGGATTTGCCGAGAGAAGAAAAAGGTTAAAGAGAGCTCTTAGTTGATTTTAAAGTTTAGATCTGAAAAGTGGATGGTTTTGAAGGGAAAAGGTTTTTGAAATGATTGACCTTTCAACTTCTCTCGGCTATCAAAATGCGGATGAAGTGATGGCAAACGTGGGGATGATGTTAGAGCCTAGTAATGAGTGCAGGATACGATACCGAGGCGTTTTATTTTGGATTTGTTGCATTCCTATTTATCATGTAATTATTGGGTTTTTAATGAGGAACTATTCTATTAAATTTCCCATTATAATGAAAAAAAAATACTTTTTGGGCAATGTTGGGGCATGATTATTTGGGCCCAGATGATTCGGTGGGCCATGATCCACGTGGAGGAAGTCTCCCCACGTAGGAACCTATTTAGGCAATTTGAAAACTTTAAGGAATCTAAGATTCCTAATTATATTTGATTTCTAACTTTTGAGGAAAGTGTTAGGATAGAATCTGACTTCCTTCTTTTAAGAAGATTTAGTTCAATCTCATTAAGCAATCTATCCTAATGAGGAATCCTATTTTTATACAGGGAATGACATTTAGACGATGCGAGATCATTATAAATACAAGGCTATACTTTGAATCTCAGGTAGACACACAATTCACTATTATTTTTTAGCACTAAATACCTCAATTGTTAAACCTTGTTCAACATGTACTTATTCTCATACCAGAGTTATCCCCCAGCGGTCCAATCTATCAAGTTTCACGTGTGATTTTATTTTTGTGCAGGATTGGATGCGCTTTTGGTGATTGAGGCGCATGGAAGAATCTTGATGTTAATAACAATGCCATTGAATTGCATTTTTCATCTTTTTTGGTTAACTAATGCTATGTTTGGATTGAAAAAATGAAATTGATGAAAGAATAAAATAAATAAAGTAATGGAATGGAGAATCGAATTATTCATTTCATTCCAGCTTGAATGAATCATTCAATACCAACTCCCAAGGAATAAAAGTTATAAATTTAAGATGAATGAGACAATTATTCAATTTCCACCTTTATTCCTACAATCCAAATGTAACATGAAAGTGGAGTTGGTAAGAGTTGTCCCAAAGGTTCATTTCACAAAAAATAAGTCTCATATGTAATATTTGCAAACATTAATGATATTTTCTTTTCTTTTTTTGCTATATTCGCCTGAAATTTTAACATTCTTACCTTTGACAAGAATGGATCTCAAGACTTTATACACCCCAAATCTTATGAGTAGTTTTTTTACTATTAAGTCATGAGGGGGTTGTTTTCTTTTCTATGTCTTTCCTACTATATGATGAGTTTTCAATTTTGTAATTGTGATACGGTAGAGATATTGTGTTGTTGAATAATAAAAAGAGGATTTTTTTTGTGAGATAATAATTTTTTTTGGGTAAAAAGAGGATTCTTTTTGTGAGATAATATTTTTTTTGGGCAAATGAACTATTTTTTGTGGAATGAAGAGGATAATTGTTATAACCTCCACCAGTCTACCCCATAAAAAAGGGTCCTTTACAATAATATACAACATTTAATAAATAATTACACTATTAGTGCATCAACAAAATAATTACAAAAATAATATACTTTCCATATTTATATACAATATTAGTGCAATTAGTATTTCTTAATTTAGAGAATTAGTATATGATTCAATTCATAATAATAAGGAAACCTAAAATCAAGGAGAAATAACTGCCATAATTAATAATTCAAACTCAAATATCTTGGATCTAACAACAAAAATAAATTCAAATTCAAAAATAATAATTCAAATTCAAATATTCAAAGTTTGGCAACACTGTGACGCCCCCAAAATAGGTATACAACACCCATTCTGAGTCGCCAAAATACATGGTACAGAAACAACTACAACATTATTAATACAACATAAAAATTGTGAGTTTAAATACAAATATTGTCATCTAGACAATATCCACACTCAAATAAGTCCTCATTACAATTATTAATACATTATTTTACAGAATAGTGAGGAATACTAGAACCACTTCTAGAACCATCATTCCATACCCCGACTAGTACTCGCTACATTCTCGCCTCCTGAGAAAATGGAACAACAAGGAAAAGGGTGAGCTAAACTAGCCCAGTAAAGAACATTATGACTAACATAATATAAAACAAATTATCATTAGTCCTCAACAGGGAAAAATCTAATAGAATACAATATATAGACAATAAGTTTGAAATCAATATTCGCAGCGGAAATAATAATTCATTAGAAGAGTTAAGTAGAGAATGAAATCTACTATCTTCTATATATGAATTTAAAAGTTCATCGTCTATCTTTTATCTCTGTAACATCAATCAATATATAACTGAAATTAAATATTCATCTTTGCACTACAGGTCAAAGATATTCATCAGTTGGTCATGTTCATCTAAACACATGTTCATCTTTGCACTACGAGCCAAAGATATTCATCAGAAATCATTAATCTTTGCACTACAGGCCAAAGATATTCAATTATATCATCATTTAGGACGGAGGATGATGAAAAATATTTTAAAGAAAACGAATCCAGTGAAACAAAAGAATAAATATCAAGGATTCGTATTTCAGCTATTCTATGTCCAAAAATACCTCATAAATAATCATAGTGGAGTAAAATTCAAGAATGATCAAAACATGGATACAATCAAAGCTAGTATCCATAACAAGATATTTTAGACGAAAAATGAAAATTTAATTTTTCTGTGAATAGTGTCGTATTCGTGAATAGTGTCGTATACGTGAATAGTGTCGTATACGTGAATAGTAACTCCGACACCAAAAGATAGAAATTCCACAAGAAAATCATCATACTTCGTGAATAGTACTCGTGAATAGTAACACGTGAATAGTAACTAATGAATAGTAACCCCGACATGAAAAAGTTCCAAATTTAATAAAAAGTTCAAACCAATATTTCGGCATAATGATATTGAAGAAATAATATCACTTACGAAGAAAATAACATCCCTTACCTCAAAATGATAGTACTTCTGACTGGAATACTGGATATAGTTGTAAGACCCCAAATTATTAATAAATGAAATTAAATTTTCTCTATTTATTATTTTAAAATAGTAAGGGTTGATTTGATTAATGTGGTTAGTTATTGGTAAAATGCGCAAATATTTCAAATAAGCAAGTGGTTATAAAATACTCATTGTTGTCGGAGAATATTTGTTTGGTCGTGGAATATTCTTCTTTGTTGGAGAATATTAAATGACGACAGCATGAAAAATATTGTGGGCCCCATAACGAAAAGCTATTGGATGAAGAAAACGACAAGTATAAGTTATTTATAAATAACAACGCAGTTGTTAACGTTAATACTATTGGAATACCCGGTGGTTAAAATCTGAAGAATACGCTATTGTCAGACAAGAAGATTAGACCAGTATTGCACCAATTATTGATTCTTACATAAGAAGGCACTACTCAATAATTGTTACAGTAATTACTACTCAATATTTTCTTTTATTGATTCAATAATTGCTACATTGATATTTTATATTACTGTTGTTTTAATAATTGTCACTACACAGTATCTTCCATTATCGAAGCAATAATTCATATTATCTGAATAGTATTATTAGATAACATTATTGGTAATGTCTAGAAAGTTCTGTCTAAGGAGAGGTTTGGTCACCTAATTCAAGGCGCCCAAGAAGGAGAGATCCTTATTGAAAAAGCCCCTCTTTCCAGGAACTACACGGGTCACAAGATCTTGTGATTCTGTAATATTATTTGTGAATAATTAATTATTGATTTATATGATGAGGAAAATACTGATTTTATGTGGATATAGATGGAGAAAATTTTAATGTGACAATTGTTGAAAATTAATATTTTATCTTTTTCTGATAAAATAATTTATTTAAATATATTATTATATTTTAATAATATAATAATTGTGATATTTTTACAATGAATGAGGGATATATGAGTATATGAGGAGAAAGAGTATTTTTGTTGCATTAAATGATTAAAACATGTTTTGTGTGTCGGTGGACCCCATTTCTTGACTGAAATTTGATTATAGCTTGTGAAATCGTCCGTTTATGGATTTTGGTCAATTTCTGTTTGGAATTTGGAAAAGTTTTCTTCTGCAAAGTTGTAGAGAATGGAATTTCCTATGGAAAAGATACGAGGTTCAAATTTTTCTGATAAAAGGGCTATTTATTATGAATTATTGAAGTTCTAAAGTTCCAAAATAATTGATTTTTGGAAGTTTTAATTATTTATTTTATGAAAAACATTTTTTTCATTTGTGGGCATGTGTTAAATGGTTGAAATCAGCTGGTGTGGTGTGCTAAGGAAATTAAGAAAATTATATTATTATTTTATTAAATTTTCTGCTTTGGTGTTCTAAGCAATTTCTTATAAATAGGGGGCTTAGGTTAGAATTAAAAATCACACCAGAAACTGAAATCTTCTTTCTCTTTCTCTCTCTATAATATCGAGCGTATTTTTGTGAGTATTTTAGTAGTTTGAGTATTGCTATACGGTGCAAGTTCTTCAAAGACTATATCCAAAGATTCCAAATCAAAGATCTTATCCTTTTGAGGTAAGGGATGTTATTTTCTTCGTAAGTGATATTATTTTTTCAATATCATTATGCCTAAATATTGGTTGGAACTTTTTATCAAATTCGGAACTTTTTCATGTCGGGATTACTATTCATGAGTTACTATTCATGAGTTACTATTCACGAGTTACTATTCACGAAGCATGATGATTCACGAAGCATGATGATTTTTTTGTGGAATTTCTATCTTTTAGTGTTTGAGTTACTATTCACGATACCTGCACTATTCACGATACCAGACTATTCACGAATACGACATTATTCACGAAAAATTAAATTTTCGTTTTTTCGTCAAAATATCTATTATGGATACTAGCTTTGATTGTATCCATATTTTGATCATTCTTGAATTTTACTCCACTATGATTATTTATGAGGTATTTTTGGACATAGAATAGTTTAAAATACGAATCCTTAATATTTATTCTTTTGTTTCACCGATTCATTTTCTTTAAAATATTTTTCATCATCCTCGGTCCTAAATGATGATATTTATCGAATATCTTTGGCTGTGTAGTAAAAAAGATGAATGATTAATCGATGAATATCTTTGGCCCGTAGTGCAAAGATGAACAGGTGTTGAGATGAACATGACCAACTGATGAATATCTTTGGCCTGTAGTGCAAAGATAAATATTTAATTCAAGATATATATTGATTGATGTTACAAGGATAAAATATCGACGATGAACTTTTAAATTCATATATAGAAGATAGTAGTTTGCATTCTCTACTTAATTCTTCTAATGAATTATTATTTCCGCTACGAAGATTGATTTAAAACTGGTTGTCTATTGTATTCTATTAGATTTTTCCCTGTTGAAGACTAAGGATAATTTGTTGTACATTATCTTAGTCATAATGTTCTTTACTGGGCTAGTTGAGCTCACCATTTTCCTTGTTGTTCCATTTTTCTTTTCAGGAGGCGAGAATGTAGCGAGTACTAGTCGGGGTGTGGAGTAATGGTTCAAGACAGTTGTTTTAGTAGTCCTCACTATTTTGTAAAATAGTGTATCAATAATTGTAATGAGGACTTATTTGAGTGTGAATATTGTCTAGAAGATAATATTTGTATTTAAACTCACAGTTTATGTGTTGTCATATTTTGCACGACAATTGTAATAATGAAGTTGTAGTTGTTTCTGTACCATGTATTTGGTGACTCAGAATGGGTTGTGGATTGGACCTATTTTGGGGGCGTCACAGTTGGTATCAGAGCTTAGGGATATGATCTCTGGCGTAGATCGGGGAATAGTACTAGGAGGGGAGAGACGAGTAAATCCTTCGCTAGTGTGTCCTACCTAAGCTTATTTGTTGGTCGGTCATAATATAGGGATATTATGTGATATGTTAATTTTTTAAATTAACCCTTATTTTATGGCAGTATTTGAGAATGTCGACTAAAAATATTAACAATTGAGTGAATGAGACTGTGGAGGAAGCTCTAATCGCCAACCAAGATAATGTGATGTCAGGCAAAGAAAGAATTAGAGATATCCATGTGGTGTGTGAAGAATTAATAGTTGCACCCGAGATAGTCGCAGAGGTAGCAGCTGAGAGTGAGGAAGAAGAGGAACTTGAGGAGAATTTATTAGAAGAATTTTATGATTGAAATTTAGAATTACAAAATCGTATTCATGAGTTAGAAGAGCAGTCTGAAGAACGGCAGGCGGTCGTGGAGCAAAGAAATGCAACAATTCTAAATTGTGTTACCTGATGTGCGATGTTTGAACAGAAGCACTCTTTGGCAGAGTATAAGATATTAGAGCTGGAATATGAGAATGCTATGATCAAAGTTCTGATGAAAGAAGAAGTAACCAAACGAATGACAATGGAGGATGCATGGGTAAAAGCTACACGACACGTTCATATTGTAGAAAAAGACGTCCGATCCAATAAGGTCAAAATAGATGAAATGGATTTCGCTTTTTGGACAGTAATTGGGAGAATCCAACATCGAGTTCGGAATTACCCTATGCAGAGCGGTCAACCCCAATTGATATGGGAGTAATGATTGAAATCATGGATCAGAATTGACGAAGCAATGCTGGGTGGAATGTACTCTATAGCAAAGTTAAGTCCAGTTCGGACGGTGGCACCAGAGGCGGATACGAACAAGTCAAAGTCAACGGTTCCTGGAAGAGCGTTTGTCGTGACTGCCCAAAACGCGAGGAACTTGAACGAAGGTATCACATGTTAGTTAATTATAAATTCTTGCGAAGTCTATACATTACTAGATACCGGTGCTACCCATTCATTTATCTCTCCTACTTGTGCTCAACATTTAAACTTGACTCCGGAGAAATTAGACTTTGACCTATCTGTGGAAACTCAGTTAGGAGAAACTTTTATCACATCCACTGTTTATAAATCTTGTTTGATCCAAGTTGGCACCATCACATTACCTGTTGATCTATCTCTTTAAAGATACTTGCTTTTGATGTGATTTTAGGGATTGATTGGTTAACTACTCATCATGCCAAATTGATTGCTTTTGTAAGGTTGTTAGTTTTCATATTCCTAAGCAACCTGTTATTCGAATTTAAGCAACCAAACCATTGAAGTCAAACTCTTTTATATCTAGTCGTAAAATCATTCGTTTATTGAAAAACGGATGTCAAGCTTTCTTAGCCATGTTATGGACTTGAACAAAAATACGTCAGATTTGAATGATATTTCTGTTGTTAGTAAATTTCCTGACGTATTTCTGAAAAATTTTCGCCTACCCCAGAAAGCGTGATATTGAATTTTGTATCGACTTTGAACCCTAAGACAAAACCCATTTCTAAAATCTCATATCGAATGGCTCCTATTGAACTTCAGGAGTTAAAAACCCAACTATAGAAGTTGATAACCGAGCCTCTATCTGGTGACTTCTTTTGTGGAATGCAGCGAAGCCAGACTTTTCGTAGGGGCGCCATATTCGTGCGATAGTAAACTGATAAGTGTCATTGTGACGTTCTATCCAAGGTTGGGATATGAGTCACAGTTGAGAGCAACCTAAGTCGGTAATTGAAATTCATAGCTTTCTAGGCTTAGTTGGTTATTATCGGAGATTTGTGGAAGGATTTTCTCGAATCGCTACTCCGCTAACTCAGCTGACTCGTAAAGATACAAAATTCGTATGGAGCGAGGAATGCGAGAGGAGTTTCCAAGATCTCAAGAGGAAACTCATTTTGGCACCTGTTTTGACAATACCATCTGGTTCGGATGGATTTTTTATCTACAACGATGCTTTAGGAAAAGGGTTAGGATGTGTTCTCATGCAACGTGGGAAAGTCATAGCCTATGCCTCGCGACAACTTAAAGAATATGAGAGGAATTATCCTACTCATGATCCAGAGTTAGCGCAGATCGTTTCAAGCGCTTAAAGATCCTGGAGGCACTATCTATATGGGGAGAAAGTGGAGATATATTCGACCATAAAAGCCTCAAATATTTTTTCACCCAAAAAGGAACTCAACACGCGGCAACGAACGTTGGCTCGAAATTTGTTGAAAGATTATGACCACACTATTCAATACCATCCTGGAAAAGCGAACGTGGTAGCTGACGCGTTGAGTAGAAGATCATATGCAGGAACGAGTGCGATGATGTCAAGTATACGCATAGAACCAACTTTAATCGATAAAGTTAAAGTTGCTCAAGTCACTAACCCGGAGATGATGCGTATGAAGAAGAAAGTACAAGAAGGTATTATTCCTGAGGCAAGAATCGATGAAGAAGGAATACTTCGAGTCCACTCCAGACTTTGTTTTCCTAACGATTCTAATTTAAAGTACAAGATCATGATGGAGGCACACAATACACCATTTACAATCCATCCTGGAAGTACAAAAATGTATCATGATCTTCGACATACATTTTGGTGGAATAATATGAAGAGAGAGATTGCAAAGTTTATCTCGAGTTGTTTAACTTGTCAACGTGTAAAGGCGGAGCATCAAGTACCTAAGGGTCCATTGCAACCACTTGAGATTCCAAAATGGAAGTGGGAACACATTACCATGGATTTCGTTACGGGTCTTCCCATGGTTTCTCAAGGCATAAATGCTATTTGGGTTATTGTTGATAGATTAACTAAGTCTGCTCATTTCTTTCCGATACGGGAGACTTATTCCCTTGAACGTCTTGCTAGTATGTACGTGAATGAGATTGTAAGGTTGCATGGCATGCCAGTATCTATAGTTTCGGATCGTGACCCAAGATTCACTTCAAGATTTTCGGTTAGCTTGCAAAAAGCTATGGGCACGGATTTACGGTTCAGTTCGGCATACCATCCTCAAACAGATGGGCAATCAAAGAGGACTATTCAAACTCTTAAAGATCTATTAAGACTTTGTGTCCTCGATTTCAAAGGGAGTTGGGATAAGTACCTACCATTGGTGGAATTCTCCTACAACAACAGTTATCAGGCAAGTATAGGTGTGGCTCCATTTGAAGCATTGTATGGACGAAAGTGTCTCTCTCCAGTATGTTGGGATGAGGTAGGAGAAGCAACGTTGTTGGGAACAGAGTTGGTGCTAATGACTACAGAGAAGATCCAAACGATTTCACAATGTATACAAACGGCACATGATCGACAAAAGAGTTATGCGGATCTTCATCGAAAGGACGTGAAATTTAGTATTGGGGATCATGTATTGTTGCGTGTGGCTCCATGGAAGGGAGTTACAAGATTTGGAAAGAGAGGAAAGCTCAATCCATGATTTATTGGTCCATTTCAGATTCTTGATCGAGTAGGAAATGTGGCCTATAGACTCGCGTTACCTCCAAGTATGTCTCGTGTTCATAATGTTTTTCATATATCTGTGCTTCGTAAATATGTGAAAGACCCAAACCACGTCATTGAGTTAGAACCGGACGAGATAGCCGAAGACTTAACGTATGAAGAGGTACATGTCCAGATCTTGGATAGGAAGGAGCATGTCCTACGCACGAAGGTCATACCACAAGTTAAAGTTTTGTGGAGAAACCATGCTATTGAGGAAATGACCTGGGAGTTGGAAACGAAAATGAAAGCAAGGTATCCTCATCTTTACGAAACACCAAGTACGTACGTCACTTTCGAGGATGAAATTTCATAAGGAGGGGAGGTTGTAAGACCCCAAATTATTAATAAATGAAATTAAATTTCCTCTATTTATTATTTTGAAATAGTAAGGGTTGATTTGAATAATGTGGTTAGTTATGGGTAAAATGCGCAAATATTTCAAATAAGCAAGTGGTTTTAAAATACTCATTGTTGTCGGAGAGTATTCGTTTGGTCGTGGAATATTCTTGCTGTTGGGGAATATTCGTACGACGGCGCAGCCTTGTGTGGGCCCCATAACGGAAAGCTATTGGATGAAGAAAATGACAAGTACAAGTTGTTTATAAATAACTACAATGAGTTATTCAAGTATTATCATCGTTGGAATACCCAAATGGTTAAAATACGAATAATACTATTGTCAGACAAGAAGACACACCAGTATTGCACCAATTATTGATTCTTACGTAAGAAGGCACTACTCAATAATTGTTACAGTAATTACTACTCAATATTTTATTTTATTGATTCAATAATTGCTACGTTGATATTTTATATTACTGTTGTTTTAATAATTGTCACTACACAGTATCTTCCATTATCGAAGCAATAATTCATATTATCTGAATAGTATTATTAGATAACATTATTGGCAATGTCTAGAAAGTTACATCTAAGGAGAGGTTTGGTCACCTAATCAATGCGCCAAGAAGAGAGAGATCCTTATCGAAAGCCCCCTCTTTCCGAAGCTACCTTGTTGCAAAGATCTTGTGATTCTGTAATATTATTTGTGAATAATTAATTATTGATTTATATGATGAGGAAAATATTAATTTTATGTGGATATAGATGAAGAAAATTTTAATGTGACAATTGTTGAAAATTAATATTTTATCTTTTTCTGATAAAATAATTCATTTAAATATATTATTATATTTTAATGATATAATAATTGTGACATTTTTACAATGAATGAGGGATATATGAGTATATGAGGAGAAAGAGTATTTTTGTTGCATTAAATGATTAAAACATGTTTTGTGTATCGGTGGACCCCATTTCTTGACTGAAATTTGATTATAGCTTGTAAAATCGTCCGTTTGTGGATTTCGGTCAATTTCTGTTTGGAATTTAGAAAAGTTTTCTTCTGCAAAGTTGTAGAGAGTGGAATTTCCTGTGGAAAGGACATGAGGTACAAATTTTTCTGATAAAAGGGCTATTTATTATGAATTATTGAAGTTCCGAAGTTCCGAAATAATTGATTTTTGGAAGTTTTAATTATTTATTTTATGAAAAACGTTTTTTTTCATTTGTGGGCATGTGTTAAATGGTTGAAATCAGCTGGTGTGGTGTGCTAAGGAAATTAAGAAAATTATATTATTATTTTATTAAATTTTCTACTTTGGTGTTCTAAGCAATTTCCTATAAATAGGGTGCTTAGGTTAGAATTTAAAATCACACCAGAAACTGAAATCTTCTTTCTCTTTCTCTCTATAATATCGAGCGTATTTTTGTGAGTATTTTAGTATTTTGAGTATTGCTATACGGTGCAAGTTCTTTCAGCACTATATCTAGTATTCCAGTCAGAAGTACTATCCTTTTGAGGTAAGGGATGTTATTTTCTTCGTAAGTGATATTATTTTTTCAATATCATTATGCCGAAATATTGGTTAGAACTTTTTATCAAATTTGGAATTTTTTTATGTCGAGGTTACTATTCACGAGTTACTATTCATGAGTTACTATTCACGAGTTACTATTCACGAATACTATTCACGAAACATGATGATTTTCTTATATAATTTCTATCTTTTAGTGTCGGAGTTACTATTCACGTATACGGCACTATTCACGAATAAGGCACTATTCACAGAAAAATTAAATTTTCATTTTTCGTCCAAAATATCTATTATGGACACTAGCTTTGATTGTATCCATGTTTTGATCATTCTTGAATTTTACTCCACTATGATTATTTATGAGGTATTTTGGACATGGAATAATTTAAAATACTGAATCCTTAATATTTATTCTTTTGTTTTCTTTGGATTCATTTTCTTTAAAATATTTTCATCATCCTCGGTCCTAAATGATGATATTATTGAATATCTTTTGGCGTAGTAGTAAAGATGAATGATTAATCGATGAATATCTTTTGGCTCAGTAGTGCAAAGATGAAAGTGTGTTGAGATGAACATGACTAATCGATGAATATCTTTGGCCTGTAGTGCAAAGATAAATATTTAATTCAAGATATATATTGATTGATGTTACAGGGATAAAATATCGACGATGAACTTTTAAATTCATATATAGAAGATAGTAGTTTGCATTCTCTACTTAATTCTTCTAATGAATTATTATTTCCGCTGCGAAGATTGATTTAAAATTGGTTATCTATTGTATTCTATTAGATTTTTCCCTGTTGAAGACTAAGGATAATTTGTTGTACATTATCTTAGTCATAATGTTCTTTACTGGGCTAGTTGAGCTCACCCTTTTCCTTGTTCCATTTTTCTTCTCAGGAGGCGAGAATGTAGAGAGTACTAGTCGGGGTGTGGAGTAATGGTTCAAGATAGTTGTTTTAGTAGTCCTCACTATTTTGTAAAATAGTGTATCAATAATTGTAATTAGGACTTATTTGAGTGTGAATATTGTCTAGAAGACAATATTTGTATTTAAACTCACAGTTTATGTGTTGTCGTATTTTGCACGACAATTGTAATAATGAAGTTGTAGTTGTTTCTATACCATGTATTTGGCGACTCAGAATGGGTTGTGGATTGGACCTATTTTGGGGGCGTCACAGTTGGTATCATAGCTTAGGGATATGATCTCTGGCGGAGATCGGGGAATAGTACTAGGAGGGGAGAGACGAGTAAATCCTTCGCTAGTGTGTCCTACCTAAGCTTATTTGTTGGTCGGTCATAATTTAGGGATATTATGTAATATGTTACTTTGTTAAATTAACCCTTGTTTTATGGCAGTATTTGAGAATGTCGACTGAAAATATTAACAATGGAGTGAATGAGATAGTGGAGAAAGCTCTAATCGCCAACCAAGATAATGTGATGTTAGGCTAAGAAAGAATTAGAAATATCCTTGTGGTGAGTGAAGAATTAATAGTTGCATCCGAGATAGTCGCAGAGGTAGCAGCCGAGAGTGAGGAAGAAGAGGAACCTGAAGAGAATTTATTAGAAGAATTTTATGATCGAAATTTAGAATTACAAAATCGTATTCATGAGTTAGAAGAGCAGGCTGAAGAATGGCAGACGGTTGTGGAGCAAAGAAATGCAACAATTCTAAATTGTATTACCCGATGTGCAATGTTTGAACAGAAGCACTCTTTGGCAGAGTATAAGATATTATAGCTGGAATCTGAGAATGCTATGATCAAAGTTCTGATGAAAGAAGAAGCAACCAAACGAATGAGAATGGAGGATGCATGGGTAAAAGCTACACGACACGTTGATATTGTAGAAAAAGACGTTCGATCCAATAAGGCCAAAATAGATGAAATGGATTTTGCTTTTTGGATAGCAATTAGGAGAATCCAACATCGAGTTCGGAATTACCCTATGTAGAGCTGTCAACCCCAATTTGATATGGATCAGAGAGTAATGATTGAAATCATGGATCAGGAATTCGACGAAGCAATGACGGGTGGAATGTACTCTATAGCAAAGTTAAGTCTAGTTGGGACGGTGGCACCAAAGGCGGATACGAACAAGTCAAAGTCAACGGTTCCTAGAAGAGCGTTTGTCGTGATTGCCCAAAACGCGAGGAACTTGAACGAAGGTATCACAGATTAGTTAATTATAAATTCTTGCGAAGTCTGTACATTACTAGATACCGGTGCTACCCATTCATTTATCTCTCCTGCTTGTGCTCAACGTTCAAACTTGACTCCGGAGAAATTAGACTTTGACCTATCTGTGGAAACTCCATTAGGAGAAACTTTCATAACATCCACTGTTTATAAATCTTGTTTGATCCAAGTTGGCACCATCACATTACCTGTTGATCTATCTCTTTAAAGATACTTGCTTTTGATGTGATTTTAGGGATTGATTGGTTAACTACTCATCATGCCAAATTGATTGCTTTTGTAAGGTTGTTAGTTTTCATATTCCTAAGCAACCTGTTATTCGAATTTAAGCACCAAACCATTGAAGTCAAACTCTTTTATATCAAGCCGTAAAATCATTCGTTTATTGAAAAACGGATGTCAAGCTTTCTTAGCCATGTTATGGACTTGAACAAAAATACGTCAGATTTGAATGATATTTCTGTTGTTAGTAAATTTCCTGACGTATTTCCTGAAAAATTTCCTGGCCTACTCCCAGAGCGTGATATTGAATTTTGTATCGACTTTGAACCCGGTACAAAACCCATTTCTAAAATCTCATATCGAATGGCTCCTATTGAACTTTAGGAGTTAAAAACCCAACTATAGAAGTTGATAACCGAGCCTCTATCTGGTGACTTCTTTTGTGGAATGCACCGAAGCCAGACTCTTCGTAGGGGACGCCATATTCGTGCGATAGTAAACTGATAGGTGTCATTGTGATGTGCTATCCAAGGTTGGGATATGAGTCACAGTTGAGAGCAACCTAAGTCGGTAATTGAAATTCGTACCTTTCTAGGCTTAGTTGGTTATTATCGGAGATTTGTGGAAGGATTTTCTCGAATCGCTACTCCGTTAACTCAGCTAACTCATAAAGATACAAAATTCGTATGGAGCGAGGAATGCAAGAAGAGTTTCCAAGATCTCAAGAGGAGACTCATTTTGTCACCTGTTTTGACAATACCATCTGGTTTGGATGGATTTGTTATCTACAACGATGCTTCAGGCAAAGGGTTAGGATGTGTTCTCATGCAACGTGGGAAAGTCATAGCCTATGCCTCGCGACAACTTAAAGAATATGAGAGGAATTATCCTACTCATGATCTAGAGTTGGCAGCAGTCGTTTTCGCGCTAAAGATCTGGAGGCACTATCTATATGGGGAGAAAGTGGAGATATATTCAGACCATAAATGTGACGCCCCCAAAATTAGGTATACATCACCAATCTTGGGTTGTCAGATACATGGTACAAAATTCAAATACAACTTACTAATACAACTGTCGTGTACAATACGACAAAACATAACTGTGAGTTTGAATACAATTATTGTCTACTAGAGATTATACAAAATCAAAAGGAGTCCTCATTACAATTATTAACACACTATTTCGGGAAAGTATTTGTCGTTGAACAGCTCTTGGAACTTCTCCCAAGACATCTTCAGTACGGCAGGTTGAGTACTTTTTACCGATTCCCACTAGTAATCTGCCTCTCCGCGCAACATAAAGGCGGCAAAGGGAACCTTTTGCTCCTCGGAGCATCCCAAGACATCAAATATCTTGGTGATCTGCTTTATCCATGCTTCCGCCATAAGTGGTTTTAGCTCTCCCTTAAACTCCGATGGTCCCTGCTCCTTGATCTGTTTAGCGGTGACCACCGAGAGTTTCAAAGTGTTTTCACTGCATTTTGGACAGAGCCGCCTCTCTATTTCTTTGTTGCATGAATTGGATAAAGCCCCTGAACATTTGATCATTCATTATTTGGTCAGTGTTGTTGTTTGCATGAGGATTGTCGCCTTCTTGATGCACATTATCATGATTATTGATATATGGTGAATCAACGGTCGCCTGTGCTCCATTGCTATTCTCAACATTCTCGGATGTCATTTTCAGATACTGCCACAAAACAAAGGTTAATTAACATGTAACATATTATCCCTAAATTCTGACCAACCAATTAAATATTAGATAAACGTAGGTAGGTCATACTAGCGAAGGAATTCCCCGTCTCTCCCCTCCTAGTACTATTCTCACATCTTAGCCAGGGATCATATCCCTAAGCTCTGATATCAACTGTGACACCCCCAAAATTAGGTATACACCACCCATCTTGGGTCGTCAGATACATGGTATAAAATTCAAATATAACTTACTAATACAACTGTCGTGTACAATACGACAAAACATAACTGTGAGTTTGAACAATTATTGTCTACTAGAGATTATACAAACTCAAAAGGAGTCCTCATTACAATTATTAACACACTATTTCACAAAATAGTGAGGACTACTAATCTTATCCTCTCGACCGATCACTCCGCTCCCCGACTAGTCCTCGCTATGTTCACATTTCAAGAGAATACGGTGAAAGAAAGGGTGAGCTCAACTAGCCCAAAGAAGAAATATTATGACTAAGATAATGCATAATAAATTATCGTTAGCCTTGTGTTAAACCGATAAAATATAACAACATCAAGTTTAAGCTGCAATGAACAAGCAATCCATTAAAAGAGTCAAGTAGAGAATAAAATCTACTATCTTTTATGATTTAAAAGGTTTTTCATGACTTTATCATTTGGGACTCGAATTTAATAAATAATCCACATCATCGAATCACCCATGACTACGACCAAGGATATTCTTTAGTATCACGACCACAAATTATCCATGCTACTGACCCGAGGACATTCGTGTATTCATTAATGGTCATGATCATGCCAACAACCTGTTCATCAATGCACTACGGACCAATGATAACTTTTACCACATCATTTGTAACATTACGGTCATGATTACCTTTGAATAATCCTCGGTCGAATCATACCAAGTCCATCTATGCACCAAAGCATGTACAGATGACTTTCAACATAATATAAACATGAGGATGATGACAATGATATAAGAATTTAATAAAACAAGTTCAAGAATTAATTTATCCAGAACTAATAATGTCCAAATTATCAACATGACATCGCTTTGTAGAGTAAAATTCAAGAATGATCGGAAGAATATTTCCATGAAAAGATATTGGATGAAGCGCAAATATCAAGGATATTCTACTAATTTCATGGAGTATAGAAGTCAAAATTTTAACCAACCGAGTATAATAAAGAATGGAATAACAAAAGAAATCACCACGCATGCGCAGACTTCGCACAGAGCAAAGTTATTCCAACAAAAGATAATAATAACGGAACCAGTCGCACAAAATTTTCACAAGCGGGATGTTCCAATGTAATAATAAAGATGTAACCAGTCGGTGTAAAAACACACAAACAGGATGTTCCAACAGAATAATAATAAAAGCGGAACCAGTGGGTGTAAAACACACAAACAGGATGTTCCAATGAATAATAGAAGAATGTCACCAAGTATAGGTAAATCACAGCATACAAAGTTATTCCAATGTAATAATAAGCAATGGAATAACAACAGTTCTCTTCATGAATAAGAAAGAATAACACCCTTACATTAGTAGTAGATTGAATCTGCGCAGAGTGTAGTAATGAGAATACTCTTCTTCTTTCTCTCTTATTCTCTCTACTTTCTCTCTCTATAGCTTGAATGAATTCGTGAAAAATAATGAAGCACTATGCCTCTATTTATAGAAGATTTCTAGCTTAGCACTTGAAATGTGAAAAGGCATGTGGCTTTACGACTGGTGATGTGAAAAGAAAAGTGGTTTAGCGCCTGTAATGTGAAACGACAATTGGTTCGACGCTTGTAATATGAAACGGCAAGTGGTTTGATGTCTGGTAAAGGTAGTAACTATTGACGAAGGTAATTACTATTGATGAAGGTAATTACTATTGACGAAGGTAATTACTATTGACGAAGGTAATTACTATTGACGAAGGTAATTACTATTGACGAAGATAATTACTATTGATGAAGGTAATTACTATTGACGAAGGTAATTACTATTAACGAAGAGACTCTTAGATGATGACATATGGGCCCCCCATAAAATAACCAAACTTACCACAAACGTCTCATAATAGACTCTTTATATACATCAAGGATTGAAAAAATATTACCACAAATCATTTTATTTTTAATCAACACATATTTAATCTTTCAACAATTATTAATCATTTATAACTTGTCATCTAAACTATTGATTTAATAATATAACATATTATACGGATGATCTTGTGACAATAATTGAATCAATAATATAAGAGATATGATGTAGCATTCATCGTGAGTAATAATTGAGTATAGCCGAGTGACTTCTCACGTAAGCATCAATAATCAATCTTAGTGTGCTACTATGCAACCAACGCCAGACATCGTATTTTTTTACTAAGGGTAGTTCAACGGTTTTAATGGTAACACCTCATAGTTATTTTCATAAAGTATTTTTGTCGTTTTCTCAATCCGGCAATAATTTTGTTGTGGGGTCCACTAATGATTGTGTGTCGTCGCATTTAATATTCCCGACAAAAAGAATATTCCCGACCAAACGAATATTTTATAACAACTTGCTTACTTTGAAAAATTTATAAATATTACCCACAACTATAACATTATATCAAATTTACTCCATAATATTCAAAAATAATATTTATAGAAAATTTATCTTTATTTATAAAAGTTGGGGTCTTACAACCTCCCTTCTTATGAAATTTTGCCCTCGAAATTAGGTGCACGCACGGTATGTCAAAGAGGTAAGGATACCTTGACTTCATTTTGATTCTAACTCCCAGGTCATTTCCTCAATATCGTGGTTTCTCCACAAAACTTTGACTTGAGGTATAACCTCGGAGCGTAGAATATGTTCCTTCTTATCCATGATTTGAACAAGAACCTCTTCATACGTCAAATCTTTCGCTATTTCGTCCGGTTCTAACTCAATAATGTGGTTCGGGTCTTTCACATATTTACGTAACATGGATATGTGAAAAACGTTATGAACACGAGACATACTTAGGTAAAGGCGAGTCTATAGGCCACAGTTCCTACTCGATCGAGGATTAAAAATGGGCCGATGAATCGAGGATTGAGTTTTCCTCTCTTTCCAAATCTCATAACTCCTTTCCATGGAGCAACACGCAACAACACATGATCTCCTATAACGAATTCCACGTCCTTTCGATGAAGATCAACATAACTCTTTTGTCTATCTTGTGAGGTTTTTATACGTTGTCGGATCGTTTGAATCTTTTTCGTAGTCATACGTACCAAATCCGGTCCCAACAACGTTGCTTCACCCACCTCATCCCAGCATACTAGAGAACGACACTTTCTTCCATACAACGCTTCGAATGGAGCCATGCCAATACTTGCTTGATAACTGTTGTTGTAGGAAAACTCCACAAATGGTAAGAACTTGTCCCAACTTCCCTTGAAATCAAGGACACAAAGTCTTAATAGATCTTCAAGAGTTTGAATAGTCCTCTCCATTTGATCGTCCGTCCGTCCGAGGATGATATCTCGAGCTAAATCGTAAGTCTGTGCCCATAGCTTTTTGCAAACTAACCCAAAATCGTGAAGTGAATCTTGGGTCTCGATCAGAAATTATGGATACCAGCATACCATGCAGTCTTACAATCTCGTTTATGTACATACGAGCAAGACGTTCAAGTGTATAAGTTTCTCGTATCGATAAGAAATGAGCAGACTTGGTCAATCTATCAACAATGGCCCAAATCGCATCTATGCCTTGAGAAACCTTAGGAAGACCGGTAACGAAATCCATGGTAATGTGCTCCCACTTCCATTCTGGAATTTCAAGTGGTTGTAATGGACCTTTTGATACTTGTTGCTCCGCTTTAACTCGTTGACAAGTTAGACACCTTGAGATAAACAACGTTATCTCTCTCTTCATATTGCTCCACCAAAATGTATGACGAATATCATGATACATTTTGGTACTCCTAGGATAGATTGCAAATGGTGTGTTGTGCACCTCCATCATGATTTTTTACTTTAAATCAGGGTCTTTAGGAACACAAAGTCTGGAGTTGACTCGAAGTATTCCTTCTTCATTGATTCTTGCTTCCGGCATAGCACTTTCTTGCACTTTCTTCCTCATACGCATCAGCTCCAGGTTTGTAACTTGAGCAGCTTTAACTTTATCGATTAAAGTCGGTTCTACTCATATATTCGCCATCATCACATGGGTACCTGGAGTCTTTAACTCTATCTCCATCCTTTGCAAGTCACACAAAATGGGCCTTTGCGTTGATAATATCGCACTCGTACTTGCATATGATCTTCTACACAATGCGTCAGCTACCAAGTCCGCTTTTCCAGGATGGTATTGGATGGTATGATCATAATCTTTCAACAGTTCAAGCCAACGTTGTTGTCGCATGTTGAGTTCATTTTGAGTAAAGAAATATTTGAGGCTTTTATGATCCGTAAAGATCTCCACCTTCTCCCCATACAAGTAATGCCTCCAAATCTTTAGTGCGAAGACAACAGCTGCCAACTCTAGATCATGAGTAGGATAATTCTTCTCATATTCTTTGAGTTATCTTGAGGCATAGGCTATGACTTTTCCATGTTGCATGAGAATACATCCCAACCCTTTGCCCGAAGCATCACTGTAGATGACAAATCCCTCCGAGCCGGATGGTATTGTCGAACAAAATAAATGAGTCTCCTCTTGAGTTCTTGAAAACTCTTCTCACATTCTTCGCTCCAACCGAACTTTGTATCTTTCCGAGTCAGCTGAGTCAATGGAGTAGCGATTCGAGAAAATCCTTCCACGAATCTCCGATAATAACCAGCTAAACCAAGAAAGCTACGTACTTCGATCACTAATTTAGGTTGCTCCCAGCTTTGAATTGCTTCAATCTTTGCTGGGTCAATAGATATTCCATGACTTGATACTACGTTCCCAAGGAATGCTACTTCCTCAAGCCAGAATTCGCATTTCTTCAACTTGGCATAAAGCTTGTATTCACGAAGCTTTTGGAGTATCAGCCTCAAGTGTTACTCATGATCTTCACGGCTTTTGGAATAAATAAGGATGTCATCAATAAAGACGACCATAAAGTGATCCAAATACTCCTTGAATACTCGGTTCATCATATCCATGAAGGCAGCTGGAGCATTAGTCAATCCAAAGGACATGACTAGGAATTCATAATGCTCGTACCGAATTCTGAAAGTCATTTTTGGAATGTCATCGGTTCTAATCTTCAATTGGTGATATCCGGAATGAAGATCAATCTTTAAAAAGAATTTGGCTCTTTGCAACTGGTCAAATAGGTCATCAAAACGTGGCAATGGATACCAATTTTTGATGGTGACATGATTCAACTCCCGATAATTAATACAAAGTCGCATACTCCCATCTTTCAACTTCACGAATAGAACAGGAGCACCCCAAGGAGAAGTACTAGGATGAATAAAGCCAATGTCTAACAATTCCTGCAGTTGGGTCTTTAACTCTTGAAGTTCAATATAACATATTATACAGATAATACTGTGACAATAATTGAATCAATAATACAAGAGATATGATGCAATAATTGCTGTAGCAATAATTGAGTATAGCTGAGTGACTTCTCACGTAAGCATCAATAATAAATAACGTGTGTTACTATGCAACCACGCCAGACATCGTACTTTTTACTACCGGGTGGTTCAACAGTTTTAACGGTAACACCTCCGCCGTTATTTTCATAAAGTATTTTTGTCGTTTTCTCAATCCGATAATAATTCTGTTGTGGGGTCCACAAATGATTGTCCGTCGTACGAATATTCCCCGACAAAAAGAATATTCCTCGACCAAACGAATATTTTATAACAACTTGCTTACTTTGCAAAATTTATAAATATTACCCACAACTATAACATTATATCAAATTTACTCCATAATATTCAAAAATAATATTTATAGAAAATTCATCTTTATTTATAAAAGTTGGGGTCTTACAATAAAAGCCTCAAATATTTCTTCACCCAAAAAGGAACTCAACATGCGGCAACGACGTTGGCTCGAGCTGTTGAAAGATTACGACCACACTATTCAATACCATTCTCGAAAAGCGAACGTGGTAGCTGACGCATTGAGTAGAAGATCATATGCAAGAACGAGTGCGATGATGTTAAGTATACGCATAGAACCAACTTTAATCGATAAAGTTAAAATTGCTCAAGTCACTGACCCGGAGCTGATGCGTATGAAGAAGAAAGTACAAGAAGGTATTATTCCTGAGGTAAGAATCGATGAAGAAGGAATACTTCGAGTCCACTCCAGACTTTGTGTTCCTAACGATTCTGATTTGAAGTACAAGATCATGATGGAGGCACACAATACTCCATTTACAATCCATCCTAAAAGTACCAAAATGTATCGTGATTTTCGACATACATTTTGGTGGAATAATATGAAGAGAGAGATTGCAAAGTTTATCTCGAGTTGTTTAACTTGTCAACGTGTAAAGGCGGAGCATCAAGTACCTAAGGGTCCATTGCAACCACTTGAGATTTCGAAATGGAAGTGGGAACACATTACCATGGATTTCGTTACAGGTCTTTCCACGGTTTCTCAAGGCATAAATGCTATTTGGGTTATTGTTGATAGATTAACTAAGTCTGCTCATTTCTTTCCGATACGGGAGACTTATTCCCTTGAACGTCTTGCTAGTATGTACGTGAATGAGATTGTAAGGTTGTATGGCATGCCAGTATCTATAGTTTTGGATCGTGACCCAAGATTCACTTCAAGATTTTGGGTTAGCTTGCAAAAAGCTATGGGCACGGATTTACGGTTCAGTTCGGCATACCATCCTCAAACGGACGGGTAATTAGAGAGGACTATTCAAACTCTTGAAGATCTATTAAGACTTTGTGTCCTCGATTTCAAAGGGAGTTGGGATAAGTACCTACCATTGGTGGAATTCTCCTACAACAACAGTTATCAGGCAAATATAGGTGTGGCTCCATTTGAAGCATTGTATGGACAAAAGTGTCGCTCTCTAGTATGTTGGGATGAGGTAGGAGAAGCAACGTTGTTGGGACCAGAGTTGGTACGAATGACTATAGAGAAGATCCAAACGATTCGACAACGTATACAAATGGCACATGATCGACAAATGAGTTATGCGGATCTTCATCGAAAGGACGTGGAATTTAGTATTGGGGATCATGTATTGTTGCGTGTGGCTCCATGGAAGGGAGTTACAAGATTTGGGAAGAGAGGAAAGCTCAATCCACGATTTATTGGTCCATTTCAGATTTATGACCGAGTAGAAAATGTGGCCTATAGACTCGCGTTACCTCCAAGTATGTCTCGTGTTCATAATGTTTTTCATATATCTGTGCTTCGTAAATATGTGAAAGACCCAAACCACGTCATTGAGTTAGAACCGGACGAGATAGTCGAAGACTTAACGTATGAAGAGGTACCTGTCAAGATCTTGGATAGGAATGAGCATGTCCTACGCACGAAGGTCATACCACCAGTTAAAGTTTTGTGGAGAATCTATGCTATTGAGGAAATGACCCGGGAGTTGGAAACGGAAATGAAAGCGAGGTATCCTCATCTTTTCGAAACACCAGGTACGTACGTCAATTTCGAGGACGAAATTTCATAAGGATGGGAGGTTGTAAGACCCCAAATTATTAATAAATGAAATTAAATTTCCTTTATTTATTATTTTGAAATAGTAAGGGTTGATTTGATTAATGTGGTTAGTTATGTGTAAAATGCGCAAATATTTCAAATAAGCAAGTGGTTATAAAATACTCATTGTTGTCGGAGAATATTCGTTTGGTCGTGGAATATTCTTACTGTTGGGGAATATTCGTACGACGGCTCAGCCTTGTGTGGGCCCCATAATAGAAAGCTATTGGATGAAGAAAACGACAAATATAAGTTGTTTATAAATATGGCATAGATTTGTTACCAATTATCTTGTTGGAATACCCGGTGCTTAAAATACGATGAATCGCGTTGTTACATCAGAAGACACCAGATTGCACCAATTATTGATTCTTACGTAAGAAGGCACTACTCAATAATTGTTATAGTAATTACTACTCAATATTTTATTTTATTGATTCAATAATTGCTACGTTGATATTTTATATTACTGTTGTTTTAATAATTGTCACTACACAGTATCTTCCATTATCGAAGCAATAATTCATATTATCTAAATAATATTATTAGATAACATTATTGGCAATGTCTATAAAGTTCTGCCTAAGGAGAGGTTTGGTCACATAATTGCGCGCCAGTAAGGAGAGATCCTTATGAAGGCCCCCTCTTTCCTTGAACTACTTAGCCGTTGCGATCTTTGTGATTCTGTAATATTATTTGTGAATAATTAATTATTGATTTATATGATGAGGAAAATATTGATTTTATGTGGATATAGATAGAGAAAATTTTAATGTGATAATTGTTGAAAATTAATATTTTATCTTTTTCTGATAAAATAATTTATTTAAATATATTATTATATTTTAATAATATAATAATTGTGATATTTTTACAATGAATGAGGGATATATGAGTATATGAGGAGAAAGAGTATTTTTGTTGCATTAAATGATTAAAACATGTTTTGTGTGTCGGTGGACCCCATTTCTTGACTGAAATTTGATTATAGCCTGTAAAATCGTCCGTTTGTGGATTTCGGTCAATTTCTGTTTGGAATTTGGAAATGTTTTCTTCTGGAAAGTTGTAGAGAATGGAATTTCCTATGAAAATGACATGAGGTTCAAATTTTTCTGATAAAAGGTCTATTTATTATGAATTATTGAAGTTCCGAAGTTCCGAAATAATTAATTTTTAGAAGTTTTAATTATTTATTTTATGAAAAACGTTTTCTTCATTTGTGGGCATGTGTTAAATGGTTTAAATCAGCTGGTGTGGTGTGCTAAAGAAATTAAGAAAATTATATTATTATTTTATTAAATTTTCTGCTTTGGTGTTCTAAGCAATTTCCTATAAATAGGGTACTTAGGTTAGAATTGAAAATCACACCAGAAACTGAAATCTTCTTTCTCTTTTTCTCTCTATAATATCGAGCGTATTTTTGTGAGTATTTTATTACTTTGAGTATTGTTATACGGTGCAAGTTCTTTCAGCACTATATCTAGTATTCCAGTCAGAAGTACTATCCTTTTGAGGTAAGGGATGTTATTTTCTTCGTAAGTGATATTATTTTTTTAGTATCATTATGCCGAAATATTTGTTGGAATTTTTTTATCAAATTCGGAACTTTTTCATGTCGGGATTACTATTCATGAGTTACTATTCATGAGTTACTATTCACGAGTTACTATTCATGAGTTACTATTCATGAGTACTATTCACGATGCATGATGATTTTCTTGTGGAATTCCTATCTTTTAGTGTCAGAGTTACTATTCACGATACTTACACTAATTATTCACGATATCAAGACTATTCACGAATACGACACTATTCACAGAAAAATTAAATTTTTGTTTTTCGTCCAAAATATCTATTATGGATACTAGCTTTGATTGTATCCATGTTTTGATCATTCTTGAATTTTACTCCACTATGATTATTTATGAGGTATTTTTTGGACATGGAATAACTGAAATACGAATCCTTAATATTTATTCTTTTGTTTCACTGGATTCATTTTTGTTAAAATATTTTTCATTATTCTCAGTCCTAAATGATGATATTACTGAATATCTTTGGCATGTAGTGCAAAGATGAATGATTAACTGATGAATATCTTTGGCCCGTAGTGCAAAGATGAACAGGTGTTGAGATGAACATGACCAACTGATGAATATCTTTGGTCTGTAGTGCAAAGATAAATATTTAATTCCAGATATACATTGATTGATGTTACAGGGATAAAATATCGACGATGAACTTTTAAATTCATATATAGAAGATAGTAGTTTGCATTCTCTACTTAATTCTTCTAATGAATTATTATTTTCGCTGCGAAGATTGATTTAAAACTGGTTGTCTATTGTATTCTATTAGATTTTTCCCTGTTGAATACTAAGGATAATTTGTTGTACATTATCTTAGTCATAATGTTCTTTACTGGGCTAATTGAGCTCACCATTTTCCTTGTTGTTCCATTTTTCTTCTCAGGAGGCGAGAATGTAGCGAGTACTAGTCGGAGTATGGAGTAATGGTTCAAGACAGTTGTTTTAGTAGTCCTCACTATTTTGTAAAATAGTGTATCAATAATTGTAATGAGAACTTATTTGAGTGTGAATATTATCTAGAAGACAATATTTGTATTTAAACTCACAGTTTATGTGTTGTCGTATTTTGCAAGACAATTGTGATAATAAAGTTGTAGTTGTTTCTGTACCATGTATTTGGCGACTCAGAATGGGTTGTGGATTGGACCTATTTTGGGGGCGTCATAATAGTGCTGAAAGAACTTGCACCGTATAGCAATACTCAAAGTACTAAAATACTCACAAAAATACGATCGATATTATTGAGAGAGAAAGAGAGAGAAATATTTAGTTTCTGGTGTGATTTTCAATTCTAACCTAAGCACCCTATTTATAGGAAAATGCTTAGAACACCAAAGCAGAAAATTTAATAAAATAATAATATATTTATATAATTTTCCTTAGCCCACCTCTGGACATCTGAATTCAACACATTGATAACACATGTAAGCTCACTCAATTGAACAAAAACGTTTTTCTTAAAAAAAATAACTAAAACTTCCAAAAATCAATTATTTCGGAACTTTGAAACTTCAATAATTCATAATAAATAGCCCTTTTATCAGAAAAATTCGAACCACATGTCTTTTCTATAGGAAATTTCATTCTCTACAACTTTACAGAAGAAAGTTTTTCCAAATTCCAAACAGATATTGACCGAAATCCACAAACAAAGCGATTTATTAAAATTTATAATCAAATTTTTGGTCAAGAATTGGGGTCCATCGACACACAAAACATGTGTTAATCATTTAATGCCACAAAATACTCTTCCTCCTCATATACTCATATATCCCACATTCATTGTAAAAAATATCACCATTAATATATTATTAAAATAATATATTTAAATGAATTATTTTATCGAGAAAAAGATAAAATATTAATTTTCAACAATTGTCACATTAAAAAATTTCTCCATCTATATCCACATAAAATCAATATTTTCCTCATCATATAAATCAATAATTAATTATTCATAAATAATATTACAGAATCATAATAACCGACAAACGGTTCCTCAGAAAGAGGGGCTTTCAATAAGAATTTCTCTCATCATGGCGCCGCAATTAGGTGACCAAACATCTCCTTAGAGCGTAACTTTCTAGACATTGCCAATAATGTTTTCTAATAATATTATTCAGATAATATGAATTATTGCTTCGATAATGAAAAATACTATGTAGTGATAATTATTGAAACAACAAAGAATATAAAATATCAACGCAGAATTATTGAATCAATAAAATAAAATATTGAATGTAATTCACGTAACAATTATCGAGTAGTGCCTTCACGTAAGAATCAATAATTGGTGCAATACCGCAGTGCTATTGTGCAACAACGCCAGACATCGTGTTTTAACCACCGGGTATTCCAACGAAGATTAATTCAGTAATAACTACGCAGATTATTTATAAACAACTTATATTTGTCGCTTTCTTCATCCAATCGCTTTCAGTTATGGGGCCCACACAAGATCGCGCCATCGCATTTAATATTCCCTACGACAAAAAGAATATTCCACGACCAAACGAATATTCTCAAACAACAATGAGTATTTTATAACCACTTGCTTATTTGAAATATTTGCGCATTTTACCTATAACTAACCACATTAATCAAATCAACCCTTACTATTTAAAAATAATAAATAGAGGAAATTTATTTTCATTATTAATAAGTTGGGGTCATACAACCTCCCCTCCTTATGAAATTTCGTCCTCGAAATTGACGTACGTACCTGGTGTTTCGAAAAGATGAGGATACCTCGCTTTCATTTCCGTTTCTAACTCCCAGGTCATTTCATCTATAGCATGGTTCCTCCACAAAACTTTGACTTGTGGTATGACCTTTGTGCGTAGGACATGCTCTTTCCTATCCAAGATCTTGACAGTACCTCTTCAGACGTTAAGTCTTCGCTATCTCGTCCGGTTCTAACTCAATAACGTGGTTTGGGTCTTTCACATATTTACGTAAAGTACGATATATGAAAAACATTATGAACACGAGACATACTTGGAGGTAATGCGAGTCTATAGGCCACATTTCCTACTCGGTCAAGAATCTAAAATGGACCAATAAATCGTGGATTGAGCTTTCCTCTCTTCCCGAATCTTGTAACTCCCTTCCATGGAGCAATACGTAACAATACATGATCCCCAATGTCAAATTCGACGTCCTTTCGATGAAGATCCGCATAACTCTTTTGTTGATCCTGTGCCGTTTGTATACGTTGTCGAATCGTTTGGATCTTCTCTGTAGTCATTCGTACCAACTCTGGTCCCAACAACATTGCTTCTCCCACCTCATCCCAACATACTGGAGAGCGACACTTTCATCCATACAATGCTTCAAATGGAGCCACACCTGTACTTGCCTGATAACTGTTGTTGTAGGAGAATTCCACCAATGGTAGGTACTTATCCCAACTCCCTTTGAAATCTAGGACACAAAGTCTTAATAGATCTTCAAGAGTTTGAATAGTCCTTTCTGATTGCCCGTCCGTTTTAGGATGGTATGCCGAACTGAACCGTAAATCTGTGACCATAGCTTTTTGCAAGCTAACCCAAAATCTTGAAGTGAATCTTGGGTCACGATCTAAAACTATGGATACTGGCATTTCATGTAATCTCATAATATCATTTCGTACATTCGAGTAAGAGGTTCAATGGAATAAGTCTCCCGTATCGGCAAGAAATGAGCAGACTTGGTTAATCTATCAACAATAACCCATAGCATTTATGCCTTGAGAAACCGTGGGAAGACCCGTAATGAAATCCATGGTAATATGTTCCCACTTTCATTTCGGAATCTCAAGTGGTTGCAATGGACCCTTTGGCACTTGATGCTCTGCCTTTACACGTTGACAAGTTAAACACCTCGATATAAACTTCGCGATCTCTCTCTTCATATTGTTCCACCAAAATGTATGTCGAAGATCACGATACATTTTGGTACTTCCAGGATGGATTGCAAATGGTGTATTGTGTGCCTTCATCATGATCTTGTACTTCAAATCAGAATCGTTAGGAACACAAAGTCTGGAGTGGACTTGAAGTATTCCTTCTTCATCGATTCTTGCCTCAGGAATAATACCTTCTTGTACTTTCTTCTTCATACACATCAGCTCCAGGTCTGTGACTTGAGCAACTTTAACTTTATCGATTAAAGTTGGTTCTATGCGTATACTTGACATCATCGTACTCGTTCCTGCATATGATCTTCTGCTCAATGCGTCAGCTACCACGTTTGCTTTTCCAGGATGGTATTGAATAGTGTGATCGTAATCTTTCAACAGCTCGAGCCAACGTCGTTGCCGCATGTTGAGTTCTTTTTGAGTGAAGAAATATTTGAGGCTTTTATGGTATGAATATATCTCCACTTTCTCCCCATATAGATAGTGCCTCCGGATCTTTAAGCATTAAAAATGGTATTGTTAACTCTAGATCATGAGTAGGATAATTCCTCTCATATTCTTTAAGTTGTCACGAGGCATAGGCTATGACTTTCCCACATTGCATGAGAACACATCCTAACCCTTTGCCTAAAGCATTGTTGTAGATAACAAATCCATTCGAACCAGATGGTATTGTCAAAATAGGTGCCGAAATGAGTCTCCTCTTGAGATCTTTGAAGCTCCTCCCACATTCCTTGCTCCATTCGAATTTTGTATCTCTACGAGTCAGCTGTGTTAATGGAATAGCAATTCGAGAATATCCTTCAACGAATCTCCGATAATAACCAACTAAGCCTAGAAAGCTACATATTTTGATTACCGACTTAGGTTGCTCTCAACTGTGACTCATATCCCAACCTTGGATAGCAAGTCACAATGACACCTATCAGTTTACTATCGCACGAATATGGCGTCCCATACGGAGAGTCTGGCTTCGGTGCAATCCACAAAAGAAGTCACCAGATAGAGGCTCGGTTATCAACTTCTATAGTTGGGTTTTTAACTCCTGAAGTTCAATAGGAGTCATTTGATATGAGATTTTAGAAATGGGTTTTATACTGGGTTCAAAGTCGATACAAAATTCAATATCACGCTCTGGGAGTTGGCCAGGAAATTTTTCAGGAAATACGTCAAGAAATTTACTAACAATAGAAATATCATTCAAATCTGATGTATTTTTGTTCAATTCCATAACATGGCTAAGAAAGCTTGACATCCGTTTTTCAATAAACGAATGACTTTACAGCTTGATATGAAAGAATTTGACTTCAATGGTTTAATAGCAGGTTGCTTAGGAATATGAAAACTAACAACCTTACAAAAGCAATCAATTTGGCATGATGAGTAGTTAACCAATCAATCCCTAAAATTACATCAAAAGCAAGTATCTTTAAAGAGATAAGATCAATAGGTAATGTGATGGTGCCAACTTGGATCAAACAAGATTTATAAGCGGTGGATGTGATGAAAGCTTCTCTAAGCTGAGTCTACAGATAAATCAAAGTCTAATTTCTCCGAGTCAAGTTTAAGCGTTGAGCACAAGTAGGAGAAATAAATGAATGGGTAGCACAAAGATTCAGTAAGGTATAAACTTTGCATGAATTTATGATTAGCTTACCGTGATCACCTCGTTTGGGTTCCTCGCATGTTGACGATCCACAACAAACGCTCTTCTAGGAACCGATTGACTTTGACTTTTCGGGATGACCTTTCGAGTCACCATCCTCATTTGGACTTTGGTTTCGCTTCTGGTCTGATCTCGAAGCGATATGTCCTTCCTTTCCATAATTATAGCATACTTTGAAGCTGTTGTGGATAGTTTGGGTGATATGTCCCTCTTTTCACATTTATAGCATCGACCGGGTGGTCGTTCTCCTCCCTTAAAAACCGGTTATTCTTTGGTGCCGACGTCTTCACGGTGTCATTGTTGAATCTCCTCTTTTAAAATCTCCCCACAACTCGCTTCTTCTATTTTCATGGCCACGATTACCACCGGAGTGGTTGCCGCTCTTGTCCAGTATTTTCTTTCTCCATTTGGTTATCATTGTTACGATGATTAACATCATGCAGTATGATCTTGGTTGTGGTCCCTCGGTTGACCGTACTCGTTATCTCGCTCTAATAATTGAGCCCTATTGACAACATCTGAATAGTGAGAAAATTTATGATAAATGAGATATTGACGTATGCTGGGTTTCAAACCTCTAAAAAACATCCGCATCATACGTTCCTCATTCTCCACCAAATGAGGTGCAAACTTGGACAACTCAACAAACTTCGCCTCGTACTGGGACTGAAAGTAATATGCACACAAGCCAATCATGTGTGATGATAAAGCATATACTTTGTAACAATCTTATTCATTTATTAATAAAAAGTATTAATTTATTAAAGGCTTTTAATTATCTACATGATGCTGTTTTATAATATGTGATAAACCCATAGTTTTAAGCAATGCTTTTAGAATAATGATGATGATCATTCTAATGAGATCTAAATTCTTAGAAAGCTTAAAACTAAAATAGTTCCCAATCATTGGATTACTAAATTGGGGATTAGTGAATCCGGGTAGATTGGTACATACGTTGCTTGCTTTCGTTGGATGAGGATGATTGATCTCATGATCATTTGTGTGGAGACACTAAAGCAAGTATGTAGGTGCTTATTAGAGAATAAGTTCCTTTGAACGTGACTCGCTAAGGAATACCTAATGGAGTTTTATTTGCACTGTCGATAGGAATTCTGTAGTGATAGTAGTACAAGTAATCCTTGGACTTGAGATCATCATAGTATCTTGTGTATGATGAGTTATACTTTGACTTATTCCTTAAGACCCTTAGGGTATATCAAAAGGTATGCTTGGGTATAATAAGTTATACATGGAGATAATGTATGATCGATAAAGAATCTACCACTTCTAATAAAAGAAGAGAAATGTCTATGTGATTCGATAAATGACAACCCAGTAGTCTTTGGCAAGGCGAGAATGAAATTAGAAAGGAGTTTCTAATTTGCATTATTTGAGTTGTACATTTAAGGATCGAAATACATATAATTAAATAAAATAAGACTTGACATTAATTCCATGTCTTATATTTAATTGGGACATTGTATGGTGGAAGGATTGAATTATACGGTAACTATTTACTTAAAGGTTCTTTTATGATTAATGTTGAAATCTATATTATATCCGGAAAGTCGTTGATCGCTAGGGAGGCTTATCCATATTGTAGAATAAATATTATTTATTTAAGTAAATTAATTGTTTAATTTATTTATTTAAATAAGATTAGAATTATTCTAATTGATTTATTCACAATAGGTTTAATATAGAGAACCTAAAGGGTCACACCATAAAAGGAAGAATAATTATTTAAGAAGTTAATAGCATAATCGTAATAATATGTTATGTATATTTAATTTAATCTATGGTGATAGAATAAATTAAATAGCTTAATATTTATTATTTAATATTTTAGAAATATTAAATATAAATTAATAAGAGAGAGTCTTATTAACATTATTACAATTATTATTATTTTAATTTCTAAAAGAGTTTAGGAATTAATTTAATATAAGTACTCTCATTTATTCCTAATTGGATTAGGAAGGAAAATTAGTTAAAGGAGTTTAATTAATTATCCCTAATAAGATTAGGGAGCTTAATTAATTAAAAGAATTTAATTAATTAAATAAATCCCAATTCCTTAATTGTTAAGGTGGGTTGCCCACATCTATAAATAAGAGGAGTCTTATTATGGGTGGTGGGGGTGGTTGACTTTACAACTACGTAATAATTCCAATTTGTTGGAGAGTACGCCCTTTTTCTATAGAGATAGGAAAAACTAGGGTTTGAGCCAATACCTTCTTCTTGAATTCTTATTACTCTTGGTGGATCACCTCACAGAGGCCCAAACATATGGGTGGCTAACGTTGATCAAAGGAAGGAACCAAACCCGGTGGATTCAAGGAGATCGCGGAGAAGTAGGAGGTGAACTTCGTACACGAGGAAGCTCGTTTCTACAAGGTATGATTTCATAATTTCTTATTCTTCGTTTAATTAATAATTGTGCATAAAGGGTGATCCGGGTATATGGTTTGTAAATTTTTAAACTCTGATTTTTACACGCTTCCGCATTATTTTGCAATTTGATTGTTAACATGAATATTACAAACCTAACAGTGGCATCAGAGCCAAACCTTTATGCGAATTATTAATTGTTTTAATTTGATATGTATATTGATATGTGTTTAGAACAATTTAATTGGGCATAATTTTATTGTATAAAATTTATTATTAAAAAAAAAAAAAAACGTTAAGCATTCAACTGGTTTGTCATGCACGGAAATAACGGAATTTCGGTTTGAGGCTCAACATCTTATTTCTGCATAAGGTGGCCACGCGGTTTAATTTTTTTTATGACACATGGTCCGCATGATTAAAAGGCTACAGGATTCAAAAAAAAAAAAAAAAAGGAACATCTTATATATATAGTTAACAGGTTTTTGGTTAACGTGATGGACGGTTTTCTCATAATATATATATATTTTAATAATATACGGATATTATATATATATATATATTATACGGTTAATATAATATATATATATATATATATTTTAATTATTTTATAATTAAAATAAAAGTTTATTTTAATTTTAAAATAAAGGTTTATTTTAATATTAAAATATATAAAGTTTATTTTAATTTTAAAATTAAATTTCATGCTAACTAATTAGAGTTGGAATTGGATTCCATAAAAACTAATTGGAGTTGAAATTGGATTTTATTTTTCCTAAAATAAAGGAGTTTATTTGTGAATAGGAAAGTAAATCCATCTTTCCTTAAATAAAGGAGTTTGTTTAGATATGAAATAAGATTTCATATTATTCAAAATAAAAGAATTTATTTGTGAATAGGAAAGAGAATCCATGTTTCCTTAAATAAAGGAGTTTATTTAAATATGAAATAAGATTTCATATTATTCAAAATAAAGGAGTTTATTTGTGAATAGGAAGAAAATCCGTGTTTCCTTAAATAAAGGAGTTTATTTAAATATGAAATAAGATTTCATATTATTCAAAATAAAGGAGTTTATTTATGAATAGGAAAGATAATCCGTGTTTCCTTTAATATTTTTTTTTTACATGGAATTGGATTCCATAATTAATTAAAATAAAAGAGTTTATTTTAATTAAATTTTATATATATATATATATGGAATTGGATTCCATAATTAATTAAAATAAAGGAGTTTATTTTGATTAAAGATTTTGATTAAAATAAAATAGTTTATTTTATTCAAAATAGGATAAATTAAAATAAAATAGTTTTATTTTGATTTAAATTTGGATTAAAATAAAGGAGTTTATTTTAATTCAAAAATAGATTTTATACTAACTAAATTTGCCCATTAAATGATATCAATATATATATTAAATGTTTATTATTCATAAGATGAATGTTATTTATTGATGCATATAATGATGTGTATGATAATAAATGGGATTGATTATGGACTATTGACCAATGCGATTGGATTTTATTTTAGTTGGATGCATGAATGTATGGGTTTTATTAAATGGGGTTTTCGTTTACTCGTCTTCTCTAATTTTTCTTAATGTAAATTCTATCTCCCTCCTATGTACTTCCTCGATCAGCGATCAAGGTTTCTATTTATTTTAAAATAGTTTTGTAATAGGAATAATTAGAATTATTTTGAAAAATTGGAGATCAAGGAGCAAAGAGCACTTGAAGACCCGTTTGTAATGGAGCAGGGTTTAAATGTAATAGTTATATTTAAATATTATTTCTTGCACCCCTAGGGTTTGACCTTTTGGTTCACTTGGTGGCTCTAGTGAACCAAACTAGAATAAAAGTCCATAATCAATCAAGGGTAGAATATAGTATTCTATATGTGCATGCTTATACTATATATATATTATATATTATGCAAACATGCTTCGTATGTTAATTAATATGGCGTATATTATATATATATATATGTAAATGCTGTGCGCTAAACAAGATGAGACAAATTAATAACAAACCACTCAAATTTTTTTTATATTAAGTCCTAAGCGTTCAAAGATATTTGGAATATCGAGCGTCAGCCTTCTAGCATGATAAAATTAATAGAGTATTAAATATTTAATATGAGTTTGTTGTGTCACCACAAGGCAAGTATTAAGTATTTAAGATGTTAATTTATCACATTTGATGCTTATAAAGAAAATTGAACAATATTGTTTTGTTGTGTCACCACAAGGATGATATTTTTCTTTTTGAATATATGGAGTGCTAGGTCGGACTTAACTTGGATAATTTTGATTCGATGTGCCACCACTTGATCAAAATAATCTAAGAGGCAAAAGAAAAGGAGTTGCATAGTTGATGTAATTGACAAAAGTTGTCTACCTATTTATTTATATATAGTTTGTTTGTGTCACCACAAGGCTATATACATTTGAAATGGGATCCTTATTCTCACTAGCAAATCTTTAATTAGATTTTGCGAACTATATAAGTGAGGGTAATATAGTTTGAAAAAAATAGTGGGAGATACCAATTTAAAACAAGACCTAAATTATTTTGGTAATTAATAAAAGAATGTATGTTAAAATGTTCTTAATTACAAATTCATTTCTGTAATTTTACAATGTCTAAAATTACTATCACTGCATGAAGCATATTAGATGCTAAATTAACCGCAGACCAAATTAAACGAATTGGTTAAGGAATTTGAGAATAGTTCTCATAGCTAAAAAGCTATCTTATGTCCATGTCCTTTATCGCCTATCCTCGCAATGGTTGCGAGATAATGCCTCCGAGGAAGACATTGCTACTTTTAGAAAGTGGCAAGATGATGCACGATTGGCTCAATGCATCATGTTAGCATCCATGAGTAACGAGCTTCAGCGTCAAGATGAAACTATGGATGCTCTCTACTATATTCCCCGCACATCAAGTAGTTGATGGTGAGGAAAGTGGGGACCGATAGATATCAGATATCTAAGGAGCTCTTCCGATCTAGAATGGCCAATGGCACTATAAATACAGATAAAAAGTTCTTAACATAATCAATTTGATTGATCAATTAGGACAACTGGTTTTGTCATGGATGGAGAGTTGAGCCAAGATTTGATCTTGCACCCACTACTAGACTCCTTTTACAATTGTTGTGAATTTTTCATATGAACAAGCTAGATATCACCTTCATTGATTTGCTTAACATATTGAAAAATGATGAGTCACTTTCAACCAAGAAAGACCAAGTCTTTCTTGGTAGGGGCCAAAGGATCTTCTGAAAAGAAGAACGATTCAAAGAAGGTAAATAGAAAGGCATAAACAAAGGATAATAAGAACAAAACTGATATGGATAGCAAAGGAGTTTGCTTCCACTACAATAAGCCCGGACACCTTTGGAAAGAAATCTGAGAAGCATCTTGCAGAGGCTAACCAAAGAAGCTTAGTGAAGTTTCTTTACAATACGGTTTTTTGTTCATGATTGAAATAAATTTTCTTTAAGTCGAGGTTCTACTTGGGTATTGGATACCGACTTTGGTTATCATAAATATAGATTTATGAAGGACCAAGCGTAAGTAGAAAGTTAAACAAAGATAAGAAATCTATGTGAGGAAAATGAAGCAAAGGTTCTTTGCATTAGCCATAGAAACTTATAGTTTAGCAATGCCTACGGGCAAATCTATTAAGTCGATAAGTTGTTATTGTATTCCAGTTCTTGTTAAAAATATTATTTCCATTTTATTGTTGGACAATGAAATCTTTGGTATTATAATTAAGAACAATTGTTGTTCTATTTATAATAATAATGTTTTGTATAAATGGAATATTACTTAATAAATTTTGTATACTTGACTTACATGAAAATAATTTTGCATATTGAACAAATTAGTATAAGAAAAGGAGATGATCATTCAAAGAGTTGAATGTGTGTATTTCTTTGAAATACAAGTGTGAATTATTTGAAAGGTTCAAAGAATTCAAAAGTGAAACAAATTGGCAAAGTATTAGGATTCTTTGATCGGATCAAGGAAGGAATACTTGTGCAATAAGTTTCTAGATCATCTCAAATGGTTTTCTCACAATGGACGCCTCGATATGCAATAATTGATTGATGTATCTAAAAGGAAAAATCGTACCTTGTTGGACATAGATGCGGTCCATAATGATTTTACCGACATTTCAAGTATCCCTCAGGGTCATGTCCTAGAAATGGTGTGATATCTACAAAATGGTAACCTTAAAATCCACCCCAAGACTCCATAAAAGTTATGGACGGGGAGGATTCCTAATCTTAAGTATGTTAAGATAAGGGTTGTCAACTTGTGTGAAAAGGTTTCAAAGGATAAGCTTGGGACAAGATTTTATAAGTGTCGATTTGTGGGACATCCTAAAGTAAGTTTAGGGTATATGTTCTATAATCCTACTTAGCAAAAGGTGTTTGTTGCGAAACACGCTTTCTTCTAAGATAAAGGTGTTTATCATTGAAGGGGCTAGTGGGAGGATAATAGATCTTGAAAAGTTCAAGAACCACAAAATACTATAAGTCAAATAAGAGGAACCTGTAGATAGACCTATTGTACCACAACCGAATCGTAAATCTGGAATAGTACCAAAGATACCTAGGAGGTATGGATTCATCATGGATGATGATGATGAGGTACGCATCATAGAAGATGATGATCCAGAGTTACATACGATGAGGTAAGACTTCTAGTGTGTACAAAAGGGTCAGTGGGAGCGTCGTGACATTCCTAGTATTATATGTTGATATACTACGGATAAGGAATGACATACCTATGCTACAATCAGTAAAGATAAAGTTGTCTAAACATTCCTCCATGAATAATTTGGAAGAGTATCTTAATTGGGGATAAAATCTATATAGATAGATACAAGAGGATGTTCGACTTAACCCAAGGAACGTATATTCATTTGATGCTAAAGTCGTTTAGCATGGCAAACTCAAGAGATGTCTCGTGTCGATGAGCTATGGAGTGTATCTCTTAATAGTCCCCACAGACTCCTGAAAAGAGAGGTCGCATGAGTGACTATCATGTATGCAATGAAATATACGAGACTTGATGTTGATCAGTCATATTCTGGAGAAGTTCACTATGAGTCAATGAAAAACATCTTAAAGTGCTTAACCGGCACTAAGGATGTGATCATATTCATGGTGGGTCTAAATTAAAACTAGAGGGCTTAGCAGACTCAAGTTGTTCTAACAGATCAAGATGATGTAAAATCCACTTTAAGGTAAAAGCGTTATCTTGAATAAGTAGTGCGAGTTGAATTGGAAAGGTTCCAAACAAAGAAAGGGTTCTTTGGTTTAGTGATAAAGACAAAGTATATAGCTATAAATGAAAGTCGCAAGTTGATTATTTGGATTAAAAGTTTATTACGAACTAGGAATAGTTCCTAAGTCTCATCTTGGATCTAAACATGTGTTGTGGCACTTTCATTTGATTATTAGAATCATTGAAAGATGGGAATTCACTATAGAGAAAGTGGACTCTCAAGAACAACATTACATATCCATTAACTAAAGCTTATCCAATGCGGCGGGAATAATCGTCACTTAGAGAAGAAGAGTATGAGTTACCATGACGATTGGCTTTAGTGCAAGTGGGAGATTGAAAGTAATATGCACACAAGCCAATCATGTGTGATGATAAAGCATATACTTTGTAACAATCTTATTCATTTATTAATAAAAAGTATTAATTTATTAAAGGCTTTTAATTATCTACATGATGCTGTTTTATAATATGTGATAAACCCATAGTTTTAAGCAATGCTTTTAGAATAATGATGATGATCATTCTAATGAGATCTAAATTCTTAGAAAGCTTAAAACTAAAATAGTTCCCAATCATTGGATTACTAAATTGGGGATTAGTGAATCCGGGTAGATTGGTACATACGTTGCTTGCTCATTGGATGAGGATGATTGATCTCATGATCATTTGTGTGGAGACACTAAAGCAAGTATGTAGGTGCTTATTAGAGAATAAGTTCCTTTGAACGTGGCTCGCTAAGGAATACCTAATGGAGTTTTATTTGCTGTCAATAGGAATTCTGTAGTGATAGTAGTACAAGTAATCCTTGGACTTGAGATCATCATAGTATCTTGTGTATGATGAGTTATATTTTGACTTATTCCTTAAGACCCTTAGGGTATATCAAAGGGTATGTTTGGGTATAATAAGTTGTACATGGAGATAATGTATGATCAATAAAGAATCTACCACTTCTAATAAAAGAAGAGAAATGTCTATGTGATTCGATAAATGACAACCCAAGTAGTCTTTTTGGTTAAGCGAGAATGAAATTAGAAAGGAGTTTCTAATTTGCATTATTTGGAGTTGTACATTTAAGGATCGAAATACATATAATTAAATAAAATAAGACTTGGATGATAATTCCATGTCTTATATTTAATTGGGACATTGTATGGTGGAAGGATTGAATTATGCAGTAACTATTTACTCAAAGGTTCTTTTATGATTAATGTTAAAATCTATATTATCCGGAAAGTCGTTGATCGCTAGGAGGTTTATCCCTATTGTAGAATAAATATTATTTATTTAAGTAAATTAATTATTTAATTTATTTATTTAAATAAGATTAGAATTGTTCTAATTGATTTATTCACAATAGGTTTAATATGGAGAACCTAAAGGGTCACACCATAAAAGGAAGAATAATTATTTAAGAAGTTAATAGCATAATCGTAATAATATGTTATGTATATTTAATTTAATCTATGGTGATAGAATAAATTAAATAGCTTAATATTTATTATTTAATATTTTAGAAATATTAAATATAAATTAATAAGAGGAGTCTTATTAACATTATTACAATTATTATTATTTTAATTTCTAAAAGAGTTTAGGAATTAATTTAATATAAGTACTCTCATTTATTCCTAATTGGATTAGGAAGGAAAATTAGTTAAAGGAGTTTAATTAATTATCCCTAATAAGATTAGGGAGCTTAATTAATTAAAAGAATTTAATTAATTAAATAAATCCCAATTCCTTAATTGTTAAGGTGGGTTGCCCACATCTATAAATAAGAGGAGTCTTATTATGGGTGGTGGGGGTGGTTGACTTTACAACTACGTAATAATTCCAATTTGTTGGAGAGTACGCCCTTTTTCTATAGAGATAGAAAAACTAGGGTTTGAGCCAATACCCCTTCTTCTTGAATTCTTATTACTCCTTGGTGGATCACCTCTAGAGGCCAAACATATGGGTGGCTAACGTTGATCAAAGGAAGGAACCAAACCCGGTGGATTCAAGGAGATCGCGGAGAAGTAGGAGGTGAACTCGTACCTGAGGAAGCTCGTTTCTACAAGGGTATGATTTCATAATTTCTTATTCTTCGTTTAATTAATAATTGTGCATAAAGGGTGATCCGGGTATATGGTTTGTAAATTTTTAAACTCTGATTTTTACACGCTTCCGCATTATTTTGCAATTTGATTGTTAACATGAATATTACAAACCTAACAGGGACATCGTCATGTTATTCTTCTCCAGTCTAATAAACTCTACCTCCTTCATATGACGAATACTTTCAAGAAAGTACTTGTCATTGAACAGTTTCTAAAATGTCTCCCAAGACATGCCGAGTGCAAATTGGATGGAGTACGCTTCACGGACTCCCACCAAAGAGTCCCTTTCGCCACGGAACATTAAAGTGGCGAATGGAACCTTCTGTTCTCCGTGCATCCCAAGACATCGAATATCTTGGTAATTTGTTTAACCCACGTCTCTCGCTTTGATCGGATCCGGCTTAATAAATTCGGTGGTCCCAACTCTTTGAACTTGCTTGGTTGTGACAAACCGTGAATTGCTATCATTTCTTCCTCATTTTGAACACGAGACTCCTCACAAATCGATTTTGCATGAATCGCAAAAAGCTTCTAAACATCTCATCGTTCATCATCTCGCTTTCGGTGGTGTTGTTTCAGGAGGAACATTGTCACTGCTGTTACGTTCTCCACGTTGGTGAGCACGGTATCTCCACGGTCTCATTTACTCCTTTGTTAACATTCTCATTCGACTTTCTCAAAATCGCCATAAAACAAGGGTTAATTTAACAAATTAACATATCACATAATACCCTATATTACGACCGACCAACAAATAAGCTTAGGTAGGACACACTAGCGAAGGATTTACTCTCTCTCCCTCCTAGTTCTATTCCCGATCTCCGCCAGAGATCATATCCCTAAGCTCGATACTAATCTGTGATGACACCCCAAAATAGGTATACAACACCCATTACGAAAGTCGCCAAAATACACAGTGCATGTAAACAACTACAACTTTATTAATACAACATAAAAACTGTGAGTTTAAATACAAATATTGTCATCTAGACAATATCCACACTCAAATAAGTCCTCATTACAATTATTAATACACTATTTTACAAAATAGTGAGGACTACTAGAACCACTTCTAGAACCATCATTCCATACCCCGACTAGTACTCGCTACATTCTCGCCTCTTGAGAAAAATGGAATAACAAGGAAAAGGGTGAGCTCAACTAGCCGAGTAAAGAACATTATGACTAAGATAATATAAAACAAATTATCATTAGTCCTCAACAGGGAAAAATCTAATAGAATACAATAGACAATAAGTTTGAAATCAATATTCGCAATGAAATAATAATTCATTAGAAGAGTTAAGTAGAGAATGAAATCTACTATCTTCTATATATGAATTTAAAAGTTCATCGCTCATCTTTTATCCTCGTAACATCAATCAATATATAACTGAAATTAAATATTCATCTTTTGCACTACAAAGCCAAAGATATTCATCGATTGGTCATGTTCATCTAAACACTGCTCATCTTTGCACTACGGCCTAAGATATTCATCGAAATCATTAATCTTTGCACTACAGCCAAAGATATTCAATTATATCATCATTTAGAATGAGGAGGATGATAATATTTTAAAGAAAACGAATCCAGTGAAACAAAAGAATAAATATTAAGGATTCGTATTTCAGCTATTCCATGTCCAAAAATACCTCATAAATAATCATAGTGGAGTAAAATTCAAGAATGATCAAAACATGGATACAATCAAAGCTAGTATCCATAATAGATATTTTGGACGAAAAACGAAAATTTAATTTTTCTGTGAATAGTGTCATATTTGTGAATAGTGTCGTATACGTGAATAGTAACTCCAACACCAAAAGATAGCAATTCCACAAGAAAATCATCATGCTTCGTGAATAGTACTCGTGAATAGTAACTCGTGAATAGTAACTCATGAATAGTAACCCCGACATGAAAATGTTCCAAATTTGATAAAAAAAAATTCCAACCAATATTTCGACATAATGATATTGAAGAAATAATATCACTTACGAAGAAAATAACATCCCTTACCTCAAAAGGATAGTACTTTTGACCGAATATCGGATATAGTCTTTGAAAGAACTTTCATCAATATATAATAATACTCAAAGTACTAAAATACTCACAAAAATACGCTCGATATTATAGAGAGAGAAAGAGGGAGAAATCTTTAGTTTCTGGTATGATTTTCAATTCTAACCTAAGCACCCTATTTATAGGAAAATGTTTAGAATGTCAAAGTAGAAAATTTAATAAAATAATAATATCTTTATATAATTTTCCTTAGCCCACCTCTAGACATCTGAATTCAACACATTGATAACACATGTAAGCTCACTCAATTGAACAAAAACGTTTTTCTTAAAAAAATAACTAGAACTTCCAAAAATTAATTATTTCGGAACTTCGGAACTTCGGAACTTCAATAATTCATAATAAATATCCCTTTTATCAAAAAAATTTGAACCACATGTCTTTTTCATAGAAAATTTCATTCTCTACAACTTTACAGAAGAAAGTTTTTCCAAATTCCAAACAAAAATTGACCGAAATCCACAAACAGGCGATTTTACAGGCTATAATCAAATTTCGGTCAAGAATTGGGGTCCACCGACACACAAAACATGTGTTAATCATTTAATGCCACAAAATACTCTTCCTCCTCATATACTCATATATCCCACATTCATTGTAAAAATATCACCATTAATATATTATTAAAATAATATATTTAAATGAATTATTTTATCAGAAAAAGATAAAATATTAATTTTAAACAATTGTCACATTAAAAATTTTCTCCATCTATATCCAAATAAAATCAATATTTTCCTCATCATATAAATCAATAATTAATTATTCACAAATAATATTACGAATCACAATCCGATAACCTGTGCAGCCTTGTAGGAAAGAGGGGCTTTCAATAAGAATTTCTCTCATCTTGGCACAATTAGGTGACCAAACCACTCCTTAAACATGAACTTTCTAGACATTGCCAATAATGTTTTCTAATAATATTATTCAGATAATATGAATTATTGCTTCGATGATGGAAAATATCGTGTAGTGACAATTATTGAAACAACGAGAAGAATATAAAATATCAACGCAAAGAATTATTGAATCAATAAAATAAAATATTGAATAAAGAATTCTCGTAACAATTATCGAGTAGTGCCTTCTTACGTAAGAATCAATAGTTGGTGCAATACTGCAAAGCATCGTCGGCAACAACGCCAGACATCGTGTGTTTTAACCACGGGTATTCCAACAAGATAATCAGAATAACTACGCGTAGTTATTTATAAACAACTTATACTTGTCATTTTCTTCATCCAATCGCTTTCAAGTTATGGGACTACACACAAGGTTTGCGCCATCGCATTTAATATTCTCACGAAAGAAGAATATTCCTGAACCAAACGAATATTCTCCGACAACAATGAGTATTTTATAACCACTTGCTTATTTGAAATATTTGCGCATTTTACCCATAACTAACCACATTAATCAAATCAACTCTTACTATTTAAAAATAATAAATAGAGAAAATTTAATTTCATTATTAATAAGTTGGGGTCTTACAAACACCATCTTCCTCCTCCCATTCGCCGGTCATCTTCCTCCTCCCCTTCGCCAGTGAGACCCAATTTCATGTCCGAAAGAAAATAAGAACACTGCATAGGAAAGAGAGAGATAAGAGAGTGATGTGTAATGTAATGTTGATAACCAAACCTTCTTAAAAAAGGTAACCAAACTTTTATACCAAGGTAACTAAACCTTTATACCAAGGTAACCAATCTACATTCACACCTGCAGTATGAATTGGTTACCTTGGTCTAAAAGTTTGACAATCAACTGTATGAAGGTTTGGCTACCAACTGCATCACATTTAAAATAAATTGGTAACCTAATAACACTGAATTGGTTACCTTGATATGAATGTTTGGCTATCAACTGCACTTTGAAAAAACTGCAGGTGTGGATGTACATATTCATGATGTCGGTGCACCTAAACGCATGCCTTCATAAAAATTGAAGAAACTCCTCACCTTAGACAAGCCAACTCTTTAGATTTTCCCCCTAAATTGAATAAGGTAGATCTCTTCGGAGTCGTACACAGGAAGCAAAGTCTCCGTCATGGTTCCAGACAACGACGACAATTCTCCTCCGTATCCTGTCGGAGCTCCATACATGTTTGCGCAGACATTAATGTCGTTCATAATTTCTCTGTTGATTCAGTCACAAAAATTACTCAACAGAGAGACACAAAATCCAAGACGAAATCGACGTTAAAACAATGAAATTAACACACACCTGTTGGCTAGAAATTGAGGAAAGAGATTCAAATGCCGAGCTTCAACCGCCATGAGTATTACTCAATAATGTGGTACGTTTCTTTCTTTGTTCCTTCTCTTAATTTCTGTATATATGTGTCCTCTACATGGAAGTGGTTAGTATGAAATTTTTTTTGAGGTAAGTTGGTCAATTGACCAATAAAATACTGACACGCAGGCGAGTTGTATGTGTGTCAGTATTCTATTGATCAATTGACCAACTTACCAAAAAAATAACTTCATGCTAACCGGATTCCCTCTACATGTATATATATGAATGGTGGACTTTATTAGATTTTGGAGAGAGAAAAAGGAATGGTAGTAAGGAAGGAAGTGGTGGGGATGAGGTGGAGGGAGGGTGACGTGTTATTGTGAAAAAATATAAATCACACAACTAAATTAAAGGAAGAATAAATTTATTAATTATGTAAATAAAACTTTAAATGCATTAATTGTATAAATATTTTATGAGCGCACTATTGTTGTAATAATTTTTTAAAATGTATTAGAAAATATAATCGTTCCTAAAAAAATCATTTTGACTCTTTGAAAGGGCTTCTATGTGGATTGGTGGTCAGTTTATATGCTTAAAGGCCACACACAGTCAAAAAAACACGACTTCTATCACCGCATGCGATAGATTAGATTGAGTAAGGGGGCCCAACATAATCGAGGAAAATAATTTTCTCATTAATCTGTCCACCTACCATTGTTAAATAGATAAAAATATCTATTTATCTTAATGAATTTTAAATAGGTTGAGTTAAATAAATAACAATAAGAGTCTCTTTCAAGTTGGTCAAACCTATCATTTGTGTTCGTTTGTGACTTATTTTTTAACTTATAAGTTATTTTTCGGAAGTCATAATTTTTTGTTTATTTTAAGTAAGTTTGACCAAATTTAAAGACTGTTTTATCCTCATTTTAGTTATCTTTACAACTTATTTGAATTTATAAGTCATTTTAGCCAAACACTTTCAAAACTTATTTAAACTTAATTTTAAACTTATAAATAAAAATGATGTCAAACACTTTTGTTTATAAATCATTACTTAAAATGACTTGTAAATTATTTTAAATTTCAACTTATAAATTATTTAAAAATAAATTATTACTAAATTGGCCCTAAATGGGTTAGATGGGTATGAGTAAATTGATGGGTAAATAATTGGGTAAAGGAATTGAAGCAGCGAAATGATACACATATGACATACCCATTAGCAGTTTGTTTTGATCTTTTAATCAATTAGGTTGGTTTTCAATCACATGTCATGTTCCGACACAACCCCCGCAGGTGAGAAATCTCTCACTCATGGCCCCACTCTCCCTCTATTTGGTTTATCAAACTTTTAAGTCAACATAATTATAAGATTTGTACAAACCTAGATACATGTTTGATTATTTTCCAACATCAAATTATTATTAATTTTTTAAAATTAATTTAAAATATTTTTAAATTTAAATTTAAAATAAATACATTTATTCGTAGTTAATGCAATGATACTTATTTCGACTTTCAAAATTTATTGTTAATTATATAATTTATTATTTCATAATTTTTAATAAATATTTGTATTTATAATTTTATATACATATGAGAAAACAGGAGCTACACTACCTTTTACTTTTAAAAAGAATCCTTATATTTATGTCAATATGGTTAAATGTCTATGTTATCATTAATAAAAATATTTTAAAATAGATAATATATTATATATGAACAGTATATGTTTTTATTTCATCGTCAGATGTATAAAAACTACGTTGTTTTGACATATTTGTTTTTTAAAAAACACAGATTCTCCTAAATTAGAAATCAAAAACATATCTACCAAAACGACGTAGTTTAAATCGATCACAAGATAAATAAAAACATACACATCGCATTGCCAGTATTTATTATTCCCAATAAAACTATTGTTAAAATCCTTGTTTTCATTTTTCGGAAAATAGTTGGGAAGGGAAATTTGAAGGTACCCTATCTACTTACCTTTTATATATGGGTCATATATGGGTTGATAAATTATCCATACATCTAAAATTATCAATTAGTGACTCATTATTCATCAAATTTTATCCATTATCCATCTAATCAACTCATTTGCCACCTCTAAATCTCTAATAATAATCTAGCCCGTCCTCATGTTTGGACATCTTCAACTTCAAAGCTACGGATAAAGCTTTTGGGTCCGTTAACATGAATTCGTAACTTAACATGTTGTGATAATGGAATATTAGTATAAAATCACACAATGTCATTTATTATAATTTTATTATTATGCAATTGATCTAAACTCATAATTTTTTTTGAAAGTCTTACTTTTTTAGTAATACAATATAATTGTATAATTAAATATGTTAGAGCATGATTTTGTGGGCCCGACGATAGATCGTGACACAATATTTTAATCAGGAGGATTGACTTTTGAGAAATTCATAGTCCTAATTGATTTGTAATTCTCATACCTAATTCGACTTCTTACTTTTAATAAAACCAAATCCAATTCAATCACGAGGATTGTAGTTATAATAAGACTTTACATAAAAACTTCTCATATTCTTACTCGCCTGCCCTGGTATAGGTCTGTCAGGCTTTGACCATTAAACAGGTCGAGCCAGGCCCTAACTCAAATAAAAGAAGGCCAAGCCAGATAACCAAGCTAAAAATGTGGCCAGAGGAAGCATGCAGGGCTAGCCCCCCCCCCACGCAGACCCATGCCAATCGAAGCCCTTCCACATGCTTCACTTATATTTTTTTTACTTTGAACTCTTCTCTAATTATAAAACAGAGTTAAGGTAGAACCAAATAACATTATTAGACAATGTCAAACTATAAAAGTACAAATTAAAAATAAATAAGACTATTGTATAAATACTCAATAAATTTGGAGTTACAACTCTTTAAATCTAATGTGGGACTCCTATTACAACTTGTAAACTTACAGAGATTGAACCTCAATCTTTTTTTGAAGGGTACACCTCTTTAAATCCAAGGCTTATGTCCGACCATCGCTATAGGGAGATTTTCTAGTAATGAAAATTCTCGAGTCTTAATTCGAACTCTTCTAAATGAGATCTAAAAGTCATGCTTTCAACTATGAAGTTTGCAGTACTTTTATTTAAGAGACCTAACATCCGTAGTATTAAACTGCGGACGAAACTTCTCGCATTCCCAATTGCGTCGTTCCTAGTTGCGTCATTTGATGTTCATAAGCAAACTTAGTGTCCGCAGTTTAATACTGCAAAATGGACTAATGTCCAAAATATCCCTCATTTACAAGCCCTTGTTCGCAGTAATAAATTGCGAAATATTAAAAATTAAATTACGAGCAAATGCTCTATTAAACTGTTGGATTATATATATATATATATATATATATATATATATATATATATATATATATATATATATCCATTAAAAGAATCTTTTTTTAAGCGTGTTTGAAATTTGAATTTGAGAAAAAAAATAATAATTTTTCAAAATAGAAAAATGTTGTGGATGGAACTCCATATATATATATATATAACCACAATTAATCTACTTATAATTGAAAGGGAAAAAGATTTGGAAAGGGCTAAACTCATCTTAATTCATTATCAATCGACTATCATCCATAATCTGTTCTACTGGAGTACAAGTTATCCAATAAAAGACTGTTGTAGTATCTCGATAGTGAAAGGTAGGCAGCTTAATTTTATTAATTTGACATTTCAATTCTTTTTCGTTACTTCTTTAATTATCATGTTCAAATTGCAAAGACACCAACACCTGATTTTGACATACCTCCAAATGCTTGCAACTTAAATTAGAAGAGCTAATGAGAAATCAAAAACTCAACCTTTATCAGTGGGGCATCATTTCCATAACAATAAAGATAGGGATATACACTTATAAAAGGCAAGAATTCAACTGTTTTCTATACTATAGTTTTTTCTTCACAAAATTAAAATTGCCTTAATTCTCGTACTTACATTCTTCTTTCAATTAATCGATACGGTTAGACTGTATATATAATAATATTTTATTCGTTTCAAAATTATAAAATTATTATTATTTTTAAAAATCAATTTAAGACATTTTTAAACTCAAATTAATATAATTTATTAAAAATTATGAAAAGTAGTGTTTTTAAATAATTTATAATAGTCAATAATGTATTCACTAAAAATAAAATAGTTAGTTTATGCCAATTGAGAGTTCAAAAATATTTGAAGTCAAATTTAAAAATTAATAATGATCAAATATTTTGAAATCGAAGAATTTGAGATTTTTTCCTCATCATGATCTTCTCCTTATAACAGTCTGTCTCTCCCTCTCTCTCTGTGTAAAAGTCTTATGGGCAGATTCAAAACATACAATAAAGTAACACAACCTAGACGTACAATCACAAAAATCCTCTTTTCTCATTTTCAAAAGAAGAAAAAAAGAAAATCATACACACCCAAGAAACCCTACCCCCACCTAAAGTGTCATATCATCATTATTTGAAATAAATATATATTTGTGTCATTAATTATGTATTAAAAAAATTAAAAATTAAATTAAAAAATATATGTAATTGAGAGAATCTTAACCCTACATGAAATACTATTATGAAATATGTGCTCCCAAAAAACGTTGTAACATACTCCCCCGTGTCTCAAAATAAAGACATTTTTTACAACCATTAAGAATACATTTTAATTTGTTACATTAAAAATATATATTCAGCATTCAGTTTAATCACCCACAAAATAAAGTCACATTTTTACAACCTTTAAGAATACATTTTAATTTGTTACATTTTTTCAAAAATATTATTCAGTGTTCGGTTTAATGGTGATTACATTAAAAAAAAACTAGCAAATGTGACACGGTGTTATTTCCAATAGAAGTATATTAGATATGATATACATTATTAGTGAATTTTTCTAAAATTTTAAGTTTTAGATAGTTGATTCTTCAGATGGTATCAAAGTTTTGAATGTGCAAGATTTTGAGTTCAAATCATTCTGACTGTTGTTGGTTATGCTTAAAAATTATTATTATTTCTTTTAATACCCTAGCAGTTATGAGCTTTTATTGGCATTATTTTTCCCAATTGTAACTCCCAAGCGTTTCATTAAAATCATTAAATTCTCCAACTTTCCTTGTTCCTTATAAGGGATAGGAGAAAACATATACAGAATAATCAGTTTCTTCATCTTCTTAGTTTATGTTCATGAAGGAAAAAAAAAGATACACACAATGACAGTTTTATTTTTCCACTCTGTGTATCCTGTTCTTAGCCATATAGTCATCTCTTATACTTTGTTAATTGGGCAATCCACATAGACAAGTCCAAAGAGTCCTTCTGTGAGTACACACGATCGGAGACTTCGCCGTTGAATCCTGGAGAGTGACCGCCGGCAGCCTATTTGTACCATGATTATTATCAGTGGGGGCGAAATCACTTTTTAGGACAGTAGCTACGCTACACCTCGGTTTTCCAGCTAAGTTGTTCTAATTTACTGTATTATTTGTCTTGTTAATTGATATATTTTCCAACAATCTAAAAAGTGATTTAATCTATTAACAAGAATAATAATACATAATCAGGGTTATACTGGTAAAGTTTTTTTTCTTATAGGCATTGAAATTATATGATAGTCAAGGGATTTTTTCCTATAAAAAAAATAAAATAATAATAATAATAAATCAACCAATTAAGATGCTGTTGCTTTTGATATTCCAGACACTTGTATGGTTCCTTTTTCAAGTTATTGAATTTTGGATATTTGGTAAAATCAAAAGGATGTTGTCCTGGTCTTCAAAAGAAAAATTAGCATAGCCTTGTTATCATGGAAACATGGACAATATCTGTTAGATTCATTTTAAATTTTACTTAATGTAGCGTGTCAAATATATCACTAGTGCTAAGAACAACATGCATAAATACTTGCAATTAAAAAATGAGGTTTGGGAGTGAATACAATTACAGGAGTTCCTTTCTTTTATTTGTTCTACTTGTGTGGACTTAATTGCACATGCAATGGTTGTATGCTTGTTATGGCAAATGTGTTTGTACAGCTGTATTTTGGTTAGAATCCTGGTTTCTGCCTAGTGTCTTGATCATACAAATCCTAAAAAATGAACAAATATTTATTTGCATCCCATGGTATGCTCGGTAAAGAAGAAACTATTCCGGTTTTAGGGGCATCACTGTACATTAAAAAAAAAAACATAGCAGCCTACAAAATCTGTCCGTACACACAAATGTCATGATATTTTAATAATTTTGATGATCATATTGAATTCATGATTTCCGTTAACCGATTGAATTTTAATTTGGAACTTATGTTTCCATCGAAGGGAAACATATTTGTCTGTATGACTAAAGTAGTCCCAAATGCATGCTCGCTAAAAATTAAGATCAAATATCTCGCAAGCTTTTCTGCGAAGCTCTCCAACAATTTCATTTTTGCTTATTCTTGTAGCAGTTTGTTCTCCTTTTGAGATCAGATGTAATTGTAGACGCAGAGGGCACACTTCCACAAACAATTCTGTTTGATGGAGACCAGAATTTATTACTTTTCACGTCAACGTAGGACCACCTCTATACCTGATAAGTAGGTTTTATACCTACTTATCCAGTATTAACTAACTACATTCGTTGCCTAATCTCGTGTTTCATAGTAGCTTTTCATGCAATTTATCTGCATTTTGTAGGATTCATGATCAGGAGCTTACTAGGTGGCATGTGAAAGCATCTGATGTGAAAATGGCTTGATGTGGATAAAAAGTGGTGTGATGGAATCCTAGGTGACCAAAGAATGAAGGAATGGAAGCAACAGTAGCAACATAACAGAAGATAAGATCGATGCATAGCGATCGGCGCCTCATTCGTAAATGCTTTATAAGCGATCGCATACCAATTTATATTGCTAGCTTCATGGCCGCTTAGTTTAGTTTGGCTTGACCGGTTGACTTTTCACTTAATTCAGCCAATTGGATTCTTGCTTAAAGACGGGGTCATTGTAGGTTGGGTCTAATATATTATGTCGTTTTTATTGCCATTTTGGGTAGAACTTAGTATATCCACATTATATTCTTTACTTTTTGGATCCAGCTTAAATTGTTGATTTTTATTCTTATATTAGGTTAGATACTTGGAGATTGAAGTAATTGAAGATCCATGGAAGTTCAGATGTGAAGTAAGAGAAGAAAATTAGATTTGCTATTCCTAATTCCTACTTCTCTTTACTTCTATCTTTGTTTTCAATGTATAATAAATTGTGGATATTGTATTTTGTTTCAATTATGAACTAAACCCTATTTTGGGATTATAATGGATCTTGTTGCTTAGCTGAAATTGATATGCTTCTTTATTGAGTTCCAATTAATTTTTAATGGATTGTCTAATATGATTTGTGTTAATTGCTTAATTGTTTGATCACCAATTACTGTGATAACCTATATTAAATTGAGAAATGGAGTATAGGTTCAGATCTGATCATGTTAGCATGTGTTTATGACTTCTATATGGAAATGAAATTCATGATTTGTGTCTAGGATAGAGATATACCGAAGCACCGCGTATAGTCGATTGAGAACTTGTGCTTAAACCGTATTTAAACGTAATTTACATAGAAATATAGTGGTTTAATTAATTAGGGTGTTCACATTCATTCTATCTTTTGTGGATTTAATGTGATATGTGTATAGTACATCGAGAGATGGTCATATTTTGCTTTCGTGTTCTCAACCAACAATCCATAGTAATTAATCGGGGCTTATCAGGAAGTATGTTAATCTAAGTGTTGCAATAAGTGAAATTATAATCTCATGTCTCCCTTATCTGATTTAATCACTTGTTAATTAGTTTAATTTGTTTCTCAGTGCAATTTAGATAATTCACAATCTCATCCATTTGTTTAAAGAGACCGAAATAGTTATAAAACTGGTGCTTGTTAGATTAAATTTCAGCTTAATTTTCTCCGTGGGAACGATACTTACTTTCATTATATTACTTGTTGACCACGTGCACTTGCGTGTGTGTATTGATTTTTCATATATACAAACAACCCAACAAGTTTTTGGAGCCGCTGCCGGGGATTATTAAATTGTTTTTATTACTTTCCTCATCAGTTTAAATTAGATTGATTTTAGTTAAACACTTTTTCTTTCTTTTTATATATATTTTCTTTATTTCATGTACTCTTGAATAGTGCATGTAAACTCGATCTAAGAAACTTGATTTTTTGATTTAAAAGGACGGCGTTAATAGAAGGGTTTAGCTATTAAGGGGATTAAGGAAATTTAAGAGGCAATTGAGACACCGGTAATCATGGTGGCTGAAGAATAAAAAGCATTGAGAGATTATGCTAAGCCACATTTCAATGAATTGGAATCAAGTATCACGAAGCCAGCCATAACAACTAATTCATTTGAAATCAAACCGGGGACAATCCAAAAGGTTCAGAACTCGGTCCAGTTTGGGGTAATGGCTAATGATGACCCGAATGAGCACTTGATGAGCTTTCTAAAGATTTGTGAAACATTAAAGTTTAGTGGAGTATCAGAAGATGCAGTGAAACTTAGAATATTCCCATTCTCATTAAGAAACAAGGCAAGAAGCTGGTTACGCTCATTACCACCGGGCTCCATTACTACCTGGAATGAATTAGCCTAAAATTTTTTAGCGAAATTTTTCCCACTGGCGAAGACTGCTAGAATGAGGAACGACATTACTACTTTTGGGAAATAACACGGGGAATCACTTTATGAGGCTTGGGAAATATATAAAGAATTATTGAGAAGATGTCCACATCATGAACTTCCCCAGTGGCTACAGATGAACACATTTTATAATGGCTTAGGTAGTAATACTGTACAAGTATTGATGCAGGTTCTGGAGGGGCATTTATAGCTAAGACCTTTGGGGAGGCATATGAATTACTAGAAACCATGGCCGTTTACAATTATCAATGACAAACTTCTAGAATGAATCAACAAAAGGTAGCCGGGGTACTTGAGGTAGATGCAGTCACCACATTAGCAGCTCAGTTGTTAGTAATGTCAAAGAAGATTGATTCCATTGTAGAGTCAAAGATTCAACAAGTGGCTTTTGTTTGTGAGCTATGTGCAGGAGCACATCCGACTGATCAATGTGTCATCAATCCTGAAGCAGTACAGTTTGTGGGTAGCTACCAGAGACCACCAAAACCATATCCGAATATCTATAATTCAAGGGCGAGAAATAACCCTAATTTCTCATGGAGCAATAATCAAAATCATCAACAAGTTCCAAGACCATCATACCCCACATGGTTTCATAATTAACAACAACAAACAGTTTAACCCCCACAACTAGAGAAGAAGCCATATTTGGAAGAGCTTATGATGAAGTATAAGGCTAAAAATGATGTTGTTGGGAGAGTGCATATGTTGATTTGATGTTTAAATATAAATACTCATGATTATGTGTAAAGTCTTTTAAGGAATATATGTACAAGGACTTAGCAATAAATCAAATTTGTTAGGGTGATCTAAGCTCTTAATGTGTATCATTCTGTAAATGAATGTATAGATAGAGAGATCAAAGCTGTTAGGTTGATCTTGAGATGTAATAGATAGGCTTCGAAGAATTCGTAGTGTATCAATCTGATCAAGATTGCAGAAGTCAAGGCAGAAACGTAGAGCTTCGAGGATCGTAGTGTGCCTGCCTTGAAGGGCCTCTTCGAAAATCGTAGAGTGGTCCCAACGTTTGCCGAGCTAACTCAGAGATCGTAGTGTGCTCTCAGAAACGTAGAGTTTACAACTCAAGCAAGCGAAGATTGTAGTGTGAAAGTATTTAAGAGAAATCGTAGTGCTCTCTGCTGATAGCATCAGACCAAGCACCAAGGCGATAAGTCACCACGATCTAAATCGTAGAGTATCATCTGCCTTGTGTCAGAAGTATCAAGCCTCACGTTTTGTGTGGAGACAAAACTCCAACAAATGTGGAATGGGTTTCAAACGTTGAAGTCCCCACCAGTCCCAATGGTACATAAGACATCCTTAGTATGCAACAAAGAAGCGTATTGAAGAAGCTAAGGAAAGTACCATTGGTAAGAGAAAAACACCTTTTCAGGTGTTAGGTGAGAAAACAGCCTGCTGTGTCAGTGGGCCAGAATGCAATTCAGAAGATGTGCAGAAAAGTCTCCATCAAAGTACAGAAATGTCAAACACATTTAATTCTTCAACGGATGGATCAAACGGATAGATTTCAAGATCACATATATGCAAAAGATCTGCAGATGAAAAAAGGAAGCAAGCATTGAACAAAAACGTACAAGAACTCTCAACGCTCAACTCTACGATCTGAGAAAGAAAAGCTTGCTCAACTACTCTGTTCTTTCGAACAAGTGCTTAAACAGTAACTGAGTAGCACCCATCAAGAACTCAACATCTACCAATCAACTAAAGAAAAAGTTCCAAGTCAGAAGGACTTGAAGAGTTCTAAGTGAACTGTAAAAGAGCAAAGTCTGTTGAACTTGAAGAGTTTAAGAGTGAACTAAGAAGTTCCTAGACTGTTGGTTTAGAAGGAATCTAAGTGATTCAGAAATTGTAAAAGACATCCTTAGTGGATTTTCTACTCGAGGAGTAGAAGAGTGGACTAGGAGCTTTAAGTGCTCTGAACCACTTAAAACGACTGTGTCTCTTACATTCTTGCTATAACTGCCATATCTGTTATAACTGCTATAATTGCCTCACTCTCGTAAACTCACTATCTTAAGGGAGATTAAAACAAATATTAATTCCGCTAAGTTTTAATCGTTATCAATTAACAAGTTAAAACGAAAAGATTTTTAAATATCTATTCAACCTCCCCTTCTAGATAACTATTGTGCCTTCGGGAACTTACAATTGGTATCAGAACAGGTTCTATTATATAGCCTACAAAGCTTTAGTAGATCCAATGACACACTAGATGAAGGACTGGAGGAGGCAGCAAGCCACCAATGTCCAACAAAGATAAATTTGCAAACTGGAAGGTTCGGATGCAAGCATACATGGACTCAATAGATGAAGATCTATTTGAGACTGTTCAAAATGGGCCCTATATTCCAACAAAGCTTGCACCAACTACAGACGATCCAAACAGAATACAAATTAAAGTCAAAGAAGAATGGACTGACAACGAGAAGAAAGCTGTCCAACTCGACAAGAAGGCCAAGAACATTTTGTTTCAATCCTTAGAAGACGATCTGTTAGAAAATGTTGTCAACAACAAAACAGCGAAGGAGGTTTGGGAAGCTCTACTCATCATGCACGAAGGAACGAAAGAAGTAAGAGAAAACAAAAAATCTCTCTTGACACAACAGTATGAAATGTTTGCTCATATTCAAGGAGAAAACGTCACTGCCACCTACAAGAGATTCAACGTACTGCTCAACTCTCTACGAGCCTATGGGAAGATCTATCCAAACAAAGATCTAATCATAAAGATCATGAGAGCCCTACCAAGCAGGTGGGATGCCAAAACCTCTGCTATTAGAGAGTCAAAAAATCTTCATGAGATGACAGTTCAACAACTATATGGCAATCTTCTGACATACGAACTAGAGCTGACTTAACGAGCTGAAACCCTATTAGGATGAAGAAAGAAGGATAATGGTGTTGCTCTCAAAGCAACTGAAAGTGCATCCAAGGTCAACACTGAGATTGACTCTGACTATGACGAAGGCGATGATGAGGATTTTGCTATGCTAGTAAAAAGACTAACAAGGTTCATACGTCAAGGCAAAACCAGCAAGCCAAAGAAGGTCAGCAACTACAGCAGCCAGGAGCAAATGAATGATCTATGCTACAACTATAAGAAGCCCGACCATTTCATTGCCAACTGCAACAAACCTCTCAGAGAAGAACTAAAGAAGAAATCACATGCAAAGAAGGAATACAAAGGCAACAAAAGGCCTCAGAAGAGAGACAAAGGCCTTGTAGCTGGAGGATCGTGGAGTGATTCAGATAATGACTCCAATCCTGAATCTGGAGATGATGAAGAACCACAAATGTCTAATCTATGCCTAATGGCCAAACATGCAAAGGACAAACTAAACTCCAACATACATGAAGTAAGTCTCGATGAGGTATTTGACTTCAACTCTCTTGATGTAGACATTAATGATTTGAGAACTACACTGCATGGCATAACAACTGATTTACATCAATACATGAAGTGGTTTAGAGTTCTGTCTAAGGATCATTCGCTTCTTCAAGAGGAGAAAAAGAAAGTTCAAGAAGAGCTAGAAACAGCTCTTCTAAGTACTAACTTTCTCTCCAAGCTTGAGGCTAAGAATGAAATCTTAAAACAGACAAATGAGCTCAATGCACAAAGAGAGTCCAATCTAACCTCTAAAATTGAGGAACTAGAAAAGAAGATCTCTACATGGAACAAATCCTCATCATCCATGGACTCTCTGCTCTCTATTCAGAGAAGTGCATTTGACAGAACATGCTTAGGCTTTGGGGAATCCACCTCAGAGCCATGTGTGGAAAAGATAAAGGAAACTAGCACTAGTAATGCCTCAAGTTTTAGTAGAAGCATTACCTTTGTGAAATCCTCACAAAAGGAAGAACCAACCCAACCTTGTTCTACTGTTTCCATCCATACTCCAAGGAGTAAAGGATCTCATGCTGGCCTGGGCTTCAGAAAAGAGAAGAGTAACCCATCCTCTAATCACCAACCTCTAAGGATCGTAGAGTTAAATAAAACCAACTCTACGAACCAAGCGGGAAGGTACTGATAGAGGTAAGATACCTCCTCACATTTCATGAGACCCAAGGACACGTGGAAGAAGGAAAATCAGTTTAACAGAAGAATGACTAAAGAACCACAAAAGTCCAAATGGAGAATGAACTCTCTCACACACACACACAGGCATGTATCATACTAAGTGTTTTGTGTGCAATATAGTTGGCCACAAGGCTGCAAAGTGCTATTATAATTCAATGCATATGAGACCCAAGATCAAATAGATTTGGGTCCCTAAGGGCACTAACAAAGTAGGACCCATGCAAATATGGGTACCAAAATGAAGGTTCAATGTTATGACAGGAAAAGTGCTCCACGATCACAACCTGGTATCTGGACAGTGGATGCTCAAGACACATAACTGGGAACAAAGCCCTTCTGTCTAACTACATAGAGAAGGTGGGTCCCTCAGTCATCTTTGGAGACAACGGCTCGGGCAAGACAAGAGGATATGGTTCAACTGGTAATGGTGCAGTATCTTTCAGCAAAGTGGCATATGTGAAAGGTCTCCAACACAACCTTCTAAGCATTAGCCAACTCTGTGACAAGGGTCATCAAGTAACATTCCTCAACAACCAGTGTCAAGTCAGAGATTTAAAGACATCTACTGTAAAGCTAACCGGGACAAGAGAAGGAACTGTCTACCCAGTGAATCTTGGAAAACTAAGCTCAGACGAGACAATATGCTTTCTGGAAAAAGCATCTGAAGAAATGAGCTGGCTATGGTATAGACTGTTGTCCTATTTAAACTTCAAAAGCATGTCCAAACTGGCATCTAAAGATCTCGTTGCAGGCCTACCCAAGTTTTACTTCTTCAAAAAAAGGCCATGCAATGCCTATCAGCTTGGAAAGCAAACCATAAGCTCATTCAAGAGCAAAACTGCCAACTCAATCGACAAGCCCTTGCAGTTGCTTCACATGGATCTATTTGGGCCAATTCCAACAACAAGTCTTGGAGGGAAAAGGTACTCACTAGTTATGATGAAGCGACTACACCAGATTCACATGGGTATTCTTTTTAACCTCAAAGGATGAAACAAGCTCCCAACTGATCAAGATGTTCAGGCTGGTAATGAATGAGAAAAGAGAGAAAATCAAGGCCATAAGGAGTGATCACGGAAGAGAATTCAACTTCTCAGAAATGGACCAATTTTGCACAGACAATGGCATCAGTCATAACTTCTCAGCTCCACAAACTCCTCAACAAAATGGAGTAGCTGAAAGAAAGAACAGAACTTTGATAGAAGCAGGAAAAACTCTACTAGTAAAAGAACTCATCACTGCTGAATACTTACAGGCGAGAAGTCATCAACATCGCATGCTACACGCAGAACAGATCACTGATATACTCTACGATCAAGAAGACACCCTAAGAACTGTGGAAAGGAAGAAAACCAAGTGTCAACTACTTTCATGTATTCGGCTGTGCATGCTACATTGTTAACAATGGAAAGTAGTACTTGACAAAATTTTAACCCAAGTCAGACGAAGGAATCTTTCTTGGATATGCCACAGACAGTAAGGCCTACAGAGTGTTCAACAAGAAGGCATATTTGAATGTTGAAGTCTCGATTCACATCATCTTTGATGAAACAGACTTAGACAAAATAAAGTGCTTGAAGACACTACGACGAAGAAAGGTCTGAGACACTATGAATGAAGTCGTCGAGCTCAATACTACGATCGTAGTGCCAGACAGTGAAATCGTTGAGCAAGAAAATGAGATCGTAGAGAGGCCTATGTAAGACAACAAACCTCCACACCAAGAAGAAGAAATAGATCTTGAAGATTTAAGACAAGAAGGTATCAGGACAGATTTCCCAACCGGAAATAGACGGGCAAGAGATCACACTCAAGATCTAATCATTGGAGATCCGAGTGCAAGAGTCAAAACAAGAGCTGCCACCCAGAATGAATGCTTTTATCTAAGCTTCCTGTCACAAATGGAACCAAAAAAGATAGAGGATGCTATGAAAGACTCCAGCTAGATAGAAGCCATGCAGGAAGAACTCAACCAATTTGAACGTAGCAAAGTACGGAGATTGTTACCAATACCAAAGAGTCATCCTGTCATTGGAACCAAGTGGGTCTTCAGAAACAAGATGGATGAAGATGGAGTAATAACCAGGAACAAGGCAAGACTAGTGGCCAAGGGCTACTCTCAGGAAGAAGGCATTGACTATGATGAGACATTTGCACTGTTGTTGCGGGGACTAGAAAGCCATCGAGAATCTTCCTTGCCTTTTTTTGCTCACATGAAATTTAAGGTCTTCCAGATGGATGTCAAAAGTGCATTCCTGAATGGTGAACTTCAAGAAGAAGCCTATGTAGAGCAACCTCCAGGTTTCATCAATCCATCTCTTTCTAATTATGTTTATAGATTAGACAAAGCATTATATGGTCTTAAACAAGCACCTAGAGCATGGCATGAAACACTAACTAACTTTCTTATTAAGAATGGATTCACTAGAGGTAGAGTAGATATCACATTATTCCTTAGAAAGCATAAAGACAAAGTCTTATTGGTTCAAATATCGTTGATGATATTATTTTGGTTCTCTTGATGAAAAGCTATGTAAGAGATTCTCCAAGCTTATATGAGCAAGTTTGAAATGAGCATGATGGGTGAGCTGAACTTCTTCCTTGGACTACAAATGAAGCAGACTGATGAAGGAATATTCATAAACCAAGCCAAGTACATCAAAGATTTACTTAAGAAGTATGGCATGGAATCAACCTCTCCCATGAAAACCCCAATTGCTCCTGCAACTAAGCTCGACAAAGATGAAAATGGTAAAAGTATTGATATAACTCAATACAGAGGTATGATAGGCTCTCTTTTATATCTAACTACCAGTAGACCAAACATAATATTTGCAACATGCATATGTGCTAGATTTCAGGCTAATCTTAAAGAATCATATTTAACTGCTGTAAAGAGGATTTTCAGGTATCTCAAGGGTACACCTCACTTGTGGCTTTGGTACCCCAAGGAGTCCTCATTTGAACTAACAGGATACACAAATACTGATTTTACAGGATGCAAAATAGATAGAAAAAGTACCAGTGGCACCTGTCAATTGCTAGGAAACAGACTTGTGTCCTGGTTTAGCAAGAAACAAAACTAAATTATCTACTTCAATTGCGGAAATTTGAATACATTCTTTCTTTGGCATTCTTTGTGCTCGAGATCTATGGATGAAAAATCACTAGCTAATTATGGGTTTGATTTCAAATCCATTCCCATTCACTGTGTTAACACAAGTTCCATAGCAATAACTCATAATCCTGTCATGCATTCTAGGACTAAGCATATAGAAATAAGGTATCACTTCATTAGGGTTCATGTGCAAAATGGAACTATATCTTTACAATATATCCCTACTGAAAATCAACTTACTGATGTCTTTACAAAACCTCTAGATGAATCCAGGTTTAACAAGTTAATAAGTGAGCTAGGAATGCTTAATTTATAACCATGAAATATATGCTCTAGTATGTTCTAACTATATAGATACAAAGGCTATGGTTGAAATCGTAGACATGATCAAGGGAAGTCCATGATCGTAAAACTGAAGTGACATGAAAGAAAACGATCGTAGCATAGACTAAACAATCGTAGTGCAGACTCAACGATAGCGGAACCCCATCAATAAGAGGAGCATCCTGTCATGATAAGTTTCAAAACAAAACAATCTCTATGATAAGCGCCTCAGGAACAAACCTAACCCTTGACTCACTCCAAGAGGTTGGCCCTTCCTGAGCTACCTTAAAAAAATGCTAAGTCAAAAACTCATCACAAGGATCCGGTCAGAGTCAACGATCGTAGTTCAGACATGATAATTCCTGGAACAGACTCGACGAATCTTTGACGGGACTTCAAGATCAGTAGCACTGAAACACGATTTCTTTGGATAGACTCAACGATCGTAGTTCAAACTCGACGAATGCAAATCAGACTCAACGATCACAAAAGCTACCTCAACGATCGTAATCCTCCATAAGGACACATCAGCTCTGCAGGAACTAAAGGCAAATTAGTACAATCCTTCTCAGTCAAATTCGTAGAGCCAAGCAGAATTCGACACCTGTCCCACTAAGCAAAATGGAGAGAGGGAAGTTACTTGTACCATTTGAAGGCGCCTTTTTGAAATCAGAAGTTCAAAAGCTTATCTTTCTCCTTATCTCTGCAAAAAGAAACCCTAAACCATCAAGAAAGCTCAAACAACCATACACTCTGCAAAGAAATCAATGACAACATCCAACGTCATCTCTGGCTACAGACTCTGCTTTGACGAGTTCAAAACAGCTGAACCCAAATTTCACAAGACTCTATCATTATTGAAGAAAGCGGGTCTCGAATAAGCTCTGGGTACAGACACATTGATCTACCCCAAGCTAGTGAAAGAATTCTACAGGAATGGTGTGTTTGAAAATGATGCCATCACTAAGAAAGTAAAGGAAGTGGAAATCAGACTGAAGGCTGAAGACATCAACCTAGCCCTAGGTCTCCAATCTGAAGGGTTTTCGTTCATAGATGGCATAGACTTCCAGGAGGGGCTTAAGAAGATACATCACAAGAAATCCCCTACTGTCAAAGGATACAAGAAGAAGGAGTTTCCTCAGAAGTACAAATTTCTGGCTGACATTATTGGGAAGTGTATATGCTACAAAAGCACTGGGCACGATTCTGTAAATGAAGTACAGCTAAAGCTCATGACTGCCATAAGCTGTGGGATATAGCTTTACTATGGAGCTCTACTGCTGGAATGGATAGGAAAATGGATTCTCAATTCGAAGAAGTCAAAGGAATCTCAAAAGATGCTCTACGGGCGATTCATAAGCATCATCTTATAATCTACTCTGGGTGATAAGATTGGCGACAATGAAGGAGAGTCCATCAATCCAAACAGACGAATGACCCATCAACTGTTTGAGAATTGGAAAGGGAATCCAGCTGAGTATGTACGCATGATGACTGAGTCCAGTGGAAGAACTGGTGATCTAAAGGAATCAGGGATTCCAGGAAATATGTTAGTCATTAAAGAGACTGCAGAAGAAGAAGAAGAAATCAACAAGGGAGAACCCTCTGCCCTTATCAGAAAAAGCAAGGGCAAGAAAAAGCTTAAGGCTAAAATAGCAGAAGAACCCCAGGGATCCACAACTGATAAACCTATAGAGTCCTCTGACATTGAGACTCTAAGGATCCTGAGAAAGAAGCAACAGCAGGCTGAGGCAGAGAAGATAGAGCTACCCTATCTCAGCTGCTGAAGAAGAATAAGATCAGCCACAAATCCAAAAGGCCATCTATCTCTTCGATCGTAGAGTCTCTACTGATCGTAGAGACCAGACCAAACACATTAAGCAAGGAAGTAGCTGCATCAAACATTTTGGCAGATCAACAGGATAAAATTGAAGTTCAAAAAAGTCCTGAGGCTGTGGCTCAGCCTAGAAAACCAAGAATAAAACAGGTCAAGAAATATATTCTTGTCAATGAAGAAGTACTAAAAAGGGAAGACAAAGAATTGGCTGCTACAAAGGAACCAGCCAAAGAAAGCTAAAGAAACAAAGCTCAAGCTGAGGGGTAAACACCTGAAGTTCTTATAATAGAGAATACACTAGCTGAGGGGGGAGATGCCTGAAGCTCTCATTCTACAAAATGCTCCAGCTGAGGGGGAGCTCTTAAACTTACAAGAAGATGATCAAGTTGAGGGGGAGCCTCATGATATCCCCTTGACAGAAGAAGCTGCTCCTATAGAAAATGAGGAAGAACCAGAGCAAGAACAAAATGAAGTCATTTGGGGAAGATAGTGAAGAAAAGGGAGAAGAAGATGATGATGACCTTGAGATCACAGGTGTGGGCCATGATGGGTATAAGAGTTATCTTTACAATTAGTTGTTCTCCTATCTCCCCATGATCCTTTATCATCAAGCTCAAATCCTAAACTCCTGGAACCACATGTTTTGGAGCTTCAAGGAATATCCATCCATCTCTAAGCTAGCTCATGGATTTCCAGGCACCTTCAAATTTGCCAAGAAGCTCATCATAAATGATCCCTCCTCAAGAATGGTGCATGAGGTATTAACTATCCCGATCCTCTTCAGAGTAAACCATTATCCACTATCTTTTTTCGGCCAGTTTTATTAATTTCCAAGCTGGTTGGAAGTGGTTCTAAATCCACCAAGTCAACTTCCAGTTATAAAATCCGAAAATTCTGTAATTGATGAACCAGATATTCCAAACTTCATATTGATTCCAACTCCCATCATCTCTACGATCATTGACTCTAGCCTCATCGTAGAGTCCCAAGAAGAAATCATAGAGCCACCTATTCCAGACACCCAAACACATTCCCCTCCATCAGATATTCCCTCTTCATCCACAAATGAATACTTCAACCTTGATCTTGCCCTCTACTCCTTGAAAGATCAATTCAAGAAAACATCCCCTCCTTTAAACAATCCTCAATTCAGTAATCTACTTTCAGATCTGCCCACGAAAGCTGAGTTGAATGAAGTGTCCAAGAAAATGATCAAGGATATCGATGAAAGTCTGGAAGCTCACTCAGAATTCATTCATCTCAGGCTGACAAAAATGATCACTGCTGCAAAAAATCTCCCAGGCACCCTAAATGCTGAGCTTACAAAGAAGCTGAGGGAGATCATCAAGGAAATGCTTAAAAGCATAAAGGACATAGATGATATTCACTTCCGAATAGCTAATAAACAAAGAGAGGTTGTTCTAGAATTATGAAAATCTCAAGAAACCCAGAATAACCTTATAATGGGGAACATCATCAGTTTGAAAACTGCAGTCAAAGAATTTCAAAAAGCCTATGTAAACCAAGAACAACAAACTGACACTGTTCTAGCCGTCCTCCGGAACAGAGAAGCTCGATCTGAAGCTCTGATCAAGGAAAATCGAGAGGACATTGCTCAAACTCAAAACCAACTCAACGAGCTCGTCCAAGGAGGGACTCGTCTATCCGAAGACATTCGAACCCTTGATGCTGACATAAAGGGGGAGAATAAAGGGAAAGGAGTTCAAGGAGGAGGCCAGAGCAGAGGCAGAGGAGTTCAAGGAAGCCAAGGAAGAGGCAGATGACAATTCCACACTCAAGCTTCAAGAATCCCTCCTACAAGGCAATTCCACCAACAGACTCCACGATCAAGCAATTAGACTCAACGATCTGATCAACAGGAAGTCTTAATGGCTCAGCCAATAAGGAGTCAAGGGCCAGCTACCAGCTCACAAAATGTGACCACTACAGGCCTAAGAATACCATTTGGAGATCCTGCATTCATGAATAGGCATGATCACAACCCAAGGATAAGCCCAAGTGAGCTGGAAGAGATATCCAGAAGGGATGAAGCTAGCAGGAAAAGAAGGGCTGAGGAGTATGCCAATCCTCCATGGAAAAGACCAAAGAAATAGAGATAAGTTGAGACTTTAATTCTCATTGATGTAAAGATAAACTGTAATATTCTTTGAACATCAATAAGTTCATACTTATTCTCTAAAAATTTCAGCTGCTCACTGAAATACTAAGTCATATTTACTTTCCTGCAATTTCATCTAGAAACTAATAATCATGACAACAAATCTCCTTGGTTATGTCAACATCAAATAGGGGGAGATTGTTGGGAGAGTGCATATGTTAATTTGATGATTAAATATAAATGCTCATGATTATTTGTAAAGTCCTTCAAGGAATATATGTACAAGGACTTAGTGATAGATCAAATTTATTAGGGTGATCTAAGCTCTTAATGTGTATCATTCTGTAAATGAATGTATAGATAGAGAGATCAAAGCTGTTAGGTTGATCTTGAGATGTAATAGATAGGCTTCGAAGAATTCGTAGTGTATCAATCTGATCAAGATTGCAAAAGTCAAGGCAGAAATGTAGAGCTTCAAGGATCGTAGTGTGCCTGCCTTTAAGGGCCTCTTTGGAAATCGTAGAGTGGTCCCAACGTTTGCCGAGCCAACTCAGATATCGTAGTGTGCTTTTGAAAACGTTGAGTTTACAACTCAAGCAAGCGAAGATCGTAGTGTGCAAGTATTTAAGAGAAATCGTAGTGCTCTCTGCTGATAGCATCAGACCAAGCACCAAGGTGACAAGTCACCACGATCTGAATCGTAGAGTATCATCTGCCTTGTGTCAGAAGCATCAAGCCTCACGTTTTGTGTGGAGACAAAACTCCAACAAATGTGGAATGGGTTTCAAACGTTGAAGTCCCCACCAGTCCCAACGGTACAAAAGACATCCTTAGTATGCAACAAAGAAGGGTATTGAAGAAGCTAAGGGTATTGAAAGTACCATTGGTAAGAGAAAAACACCTTTTCAGGTGTTAGGTGAGAAAGCAGTCTGCTATGTCAGTGGGCCAGAATGCAATTTAGAAGATGTACAAAAAAGTCTCCATCAAAGTACAAAAATGTCAAACGCATTTAATGCTTCAACGGATGGATCAAACGGATAGATTTCAAGATCACATATATGCAAAGGATCTCCAGATGAAAAAAGGAAGCAAGCATTGAATAAAAACGTACAAGAACTCTCAACGCTCAACTCTACGATCTGAGAAAGAAAAGCTTGCTCAGCTACTCAGTTCTTTCGAATAAGTGCTTAAATAGCAACTGAGTAGCACCCATCAAGAACTCAACATCTACCAATAAACTGAAGAAAAAGTTCCAAGTAAGAAGGACTTGAAGAGTTCTAAGTGAACTGTAAAAGAGCCAAGTCTGCTGGACTTGAAGAGTTCAAGAGTGAACTAAGAAGTTCTAGGCTAGCTTTGATGCAGAAGGAATATAAGTGATTGAGAGAAATTGTAAAAGACATCCTTAGTGGATTTCCTACTCGAGGAGTAGAAGAGTGGACTAGGAGCTTTAAGTGCTCTGAACCACTTAAAACGACTGTGTCTCTTACATTCTTGCTATAACTGCCATATCTGCCATAACTTCTGTTAGGTTTTCATGAAAATCAAAGTAGCAATCAAATTGCAAAAATAGCGGAAGCGAGATAAAATCAGATTTTAAATTTTTTCACAAACCAATTACCCGGATCATCCTTTATGCATATTATTAATTAAAACGAAGAATAAGAAATTATGAAATCATACCCTTGTAGAGAAACGAGCTTCCAGTGTACGAGTTCACCTCCTACTTCTCATGATCTCCTTGAATCTCGGGTAGATTTCTTCCTTTGATTAATGTAAGCCACCCAAGTGTGTGGCCTCTATAGTGATCCACCAAGGAAGAGGAATTTTTCAAGAAGAAGGATTTGGCTCAAACCCTAATTTTTCCTATCTGAATAAGAAAAGGGTGTACTCTCCAACTCTTGGAATTACATTATATTTCATATCTAATATAAGACTCCTCTTATAAAGATATTATGTAACCTATTTTAATTAAAATAAGGTATTATTTATTTAATTAAACTCTTTTAATTAAATGGGCTCCCTAATCTATTAGGGATAATTAGTTAAACTCCTTTAACTAATTTTCTTTCCTAATCCAATTAGGAATAAATGAGAGTACTAATATTAAATTAATTCCTAAACCTTTTAGAAATTAAAATAATAATAATTATAATAATATTAATAAGACTCCTCTTATTAATTTATATTTAATATTTCTAAAATATTAAATAATAAATATTAAGCTATTTAATTTATTCTATCACCATAGATTAAATTAAATATACTTAACATATTATTACAATTATGCCATTAACTTCTTAAATAATTATTCTTCCTTTTATGGTGTGACCCTTTAGGTTCTCCATATTAAATAGGTTGTGAATAAATCAATTAGAACAATTCTAATCTCATTTAAATAAATAAATTAACAAATAATTTATTTAAATAAATAATATTTATTCTACAATAGGGATAAGCCTCCTAGCGATCAACGACTTTCCGAGATAATATAGATTTCAACATTAATCATAAAAGAACCTTTGAGTAAATAGTTACCGTACAATTCAATCCTTCCACCATACTATGTCCCAATTAAATATAAGACATGGAATTCTTCACAAGTCTTATTTTATTTAATTATATGTATTTCGATTCCTAAATGAACAACTCCCAATGAATGCAAATTAGAAACTACTTTCTAATTTCATTCCACCTCGCAAGGATTCACGGGTTGTCATTTATCGAATCACATAGACATCTCTCCTTTTACTAGAAGTGGTAGATTCTTTATTGATCATTCATTGTCTTCATATATAACTTATTACACCCAAGCATACCCTTTGATATACTCTAAGAGTCTTAAGGAATAATTCAAAGTGTAATTCATTACATATAAGATACTATGATGATCTCAAGTCTAAGGATCATTTGTACTACTATCACTACAGAATTCCTATTCGGTGTAAGTAAAACTCCATTAGGTATTCCTTAGCGAGTCACGTTCGATGAACTTATTCTCTAATAAGCACCTACACACTTGCTTTAGTGTCTCCACACAAATGATCGTGAGATCAATCATCCTCATCCAATGAGCAAGTTAACGACGTATGTACCAATCTATCCGGATTCACTAATCCCCTATTTAGTAATCCAATGATTGGGAACTATTTTAGTTTTAAGCTTTCTAAGAATTTAGATCTCATTAGAATGATCATCATCATTATTCTAAAAGCGTTGCTTAAAACTATGGGTTTATCACATATTATTAAAAACAAACACCATGTAGATAATAAATGCCTTTAATAAATAATTCTTTTATTAATAAATAAATAAGATTGATTACACGTATATGCTTTATCATCATACATGATTGGCTTGTATGCATAATACTTTCAATCTCCCACTTGCACTAAAGCCAATCGCCGTGGTATCTCATACCCATCTTCTCTAAGTGACGATCAAACTTTGTTGTTGTTAACGCTTTAGTAAATGGATCTCGCATATTGTCTTGAGAGTCCACACGCTCAGGTGACGTCTCCTCTTTTAATGATCTCTCCGATCAAATGAAATCGCCGCAACACGTGTTTGGATTTACGATGAGACACAGGTTCCTTAGCTTAAGAATGACTCCAAAGTGTTGTCGCGTAATAAAAGGCTTTGGTCCTTTAATGCTAGGAACCACACCAAGTTGGTAATGAACTTCTTCATCCAAACGACTTCCTTTGCGCAGACTTCACTTGCAGCCTATGTACTACTGCCTCATCAATTTGAATCAAAGAATCGTTTCTTTTGCTTGGAACTTTTCCAACTCAACTGCGCCACCGTTTAAGGTAAACACATACCCCAAACGGATTTCTTGTCATCTTGGTCTGCATTTGAAAACTTGAGTCTGTGAAGCCTCTAGTTTTAATTCGGACCCACCATAGACAAGAAATACATCCTTAGTTCTTCTTAAGTACTTTAGGATATTTTTTCCGCCTTCCAAGTGTTCTTCTCCGGATTCGACGATATCTCGCTTGTTACACTAAGTGTATGAGCGACATCCGGTCTAGTACATATCATCGCATACATGATAGATCCTATTCTTTGAAGCATAAGGAATCTTACTCATGCGGTTTCTCTCCTCGTGTGTCTTTGGGGCTTGTTTCTTGGAGAGATGTATTCCATGGCTCATCGGCATGAGACCTCTTTTGGAATCTTCCATGCTAAACCTTTTTAGCATCATGTCAATGTCGTTCCTTGGGATAAGCCAAGCATCCTATTAGATCTATCTCTATAGATCTTTATCCCCAAAATATAGGATGCTTCTCCCAAGTCCTTCATGGAGAAGTGTTTAGATAACAGATTTTAATTGTTTGCAAGATAGGAATATCATTCCCTATCGGTAATATATCATCAACATATAATACAAGGAATGAAACAGTCGCCCCACTTACCTTCTTGTACACACATGGTTCATCCTCATTTTGATAAAATCAAACTTTTGATTGTCTCATCAAAGCGGATGTTCCACCTACGAGAAGCTTGCTTTAATCCATAAATGGATCGTCAGAAGCTTATGACTTGATTTGTTCCAACCTTTGAAACAAATCCCTCCGGTTGTGTCATATACACATCCTCCTCAAGTTTCCCATTGAGGAAGGCCGTTTTCACGTCCATCCGCCGATTTCAGAGTAGTCATGGTAAGTCGCTAATCGCAAGCAAAATCCGAATGGACTTGAGCATTGCTCTTTGGTGAGAAGGTTTCGTCATAGTCAACTCCTTGTCTTTGTTTGAAACCTTTTGCAACCGGATCCGGGCCTTATAGGTCTCTACCTTGCCGTCGCTTCCATTTTCTTTCTTTTAAAGACCCATTTACATCCAATAAGCTTAATGCCTTTGGTGGTGAGACCAAAGTCCATACTTGGTTCTCATACATGGAGTCCATCTCGGATTTCATGGCTTCTTGCCATTTCTACGAGTCTTTACTACTCATAGCTGCATTAAGTAATTCAATGGATCATCATCATCTATGATCGTACCTCATTGTCATCTTCTATGACAAGTCCATACTGTGTCGGTATCTTTGGTACTCTTCAGTTCTGAATAGGGTGTGGTATGTAAGAATCTCTACTTGGTTAGGTACCTCACTTTGATCTGTAGTATTTTGTGGTTCTTGAACTTCTTGAGATATATCTTACTCCCAATTGACCCTTCAAGGATAAACTCCTTTTCCAAGAAAGGCGACATGTTTCGCAACAAACACCTTTTGATCGGTTGGATGATAGAAATAATACCCGAAGTTTCTTTAGGGTATCCCACAAATCTACATTTGTCGGATCTAGTCTGCAGACTTATCGTTTTCAAACTTTTTTGACATAAATTTGGACAACCCCAAGTCTTAACATGCTTAAGATTTGGTTTCCTCCCCATCCATAACTCATATGGGGTCTTGGGGATGATTTTGTAGGTACCTTGTTAAGTAGGTATGCGGTAGATTCTAGGGCATATCCCTAGAAGGAAACCGAAAGGTCGGTCAAAGCTCATCATAGATCGAACCATGTCCAACAATGTTCGATTTCTCCTTTCGATACACCATTCATTTGTGGCGTCCCGGTGGAGTCCATTGTGAGATTATACCATTTTCTTTGAGATAATTGAGAAACTCACCACTTAAGTATTCTCCTCCTCGATCGATCGAAGAATCTTAATACTCTTACCGGTTTGCTTCTCAACTTCACTTCGAACTCTTTGAACTTTTCAAATGATTTGATTTGTATTTCATTAAATACACATATCCAAATCTTGAGTGGTCGTCAATGAATGTAATAAAATAAGAATACCCTCCTCGATGCAATTCGTTGTCATAGGTCCACATACATCCATGTGTACCAACGCTAACAACTCAGTAACTCTTTCTCCTTTTCCACTAAAAGGAGATTTAGTCATTTTACCCATGAGACAAGATTCACAAGTTGGATATGATTCATAATCAGATAGCTCTAGGAGCCCATCTTTATGCAACTTGGATAATCTTGTTTCATTAATATGACCAAGTCTACAAATTGCCACATGAAGGTATAATTAACATCATCTCTTTTCCTTTTATTAGTTTGTTCAATTTGAAATATATTTTCATGCAAGTCAAGTATATAAAGTCCATTTCGCAAATTACCAACACCATATAAAACATTATCATTATAAATAGAACAACTGTTGTTCTTTATTATAATATTAAAACCATCCATATCCAATACTGAGAGAGATAGAAATAATGTTTCTAATGATATTTGGAACAAAATAACAATTATTTAAATTAATGAACTTTTCCGTAGCAAGTGCTAAACAATAAGTCCCCTACACAACTAATGCAAAGAACCTTTGCTCCATTTCCCACTCGTAGTAGGATGACCTCATCCTTGCTTTCGACTTTCTACTTACGACGGTCCCCTGATATTATTACATATGTGAGAACCACATCCGGTATCCAATACCCAAGTAGAAGATTGACTTTCAGAAAAATTAATTTCAATCATAAACAAACCTTGATTAGGATTCGAAGCTTCTCCAAGCTTCTTCTGCTTTTGTTCTGCAAGATAATCCTTGCAGTTCCTCTTCCAGTGACCCGGCTTATTGCAATGGAAGCAAATTCTTTGCTATTTGGATCAGTTTCTTTGATCCTTCACTTTCGCCTTTCCCTTAGCCTTCTTGGATTTCTTCCTTTCGGAAGATACCTTGGGCCTCTTCCTTTTCTTGGAAGAATCATCCACGAAGAAGACATGGTTCTTCTTGGATGGGAAGTGACCTTCGTGATTTTCAACATGTTAAGTAATTCGCAAGTCGACATCCAACTTATTCATGTGAAAATTCACAACAAATTGTGAGAAGGTATCCTGGGGAGTGATCGCAAGACTAAATCTTGACTCAACTCCCCATCCATAGCGAACCCAAGTCGCCCAAGACGCTCAATCGATTGATCATCTTTAGGACATGAGTCTCAATGGCGGTGCCCTCGGTCATCCGAGATCGGAAGAGCTCTTAGATATTTCATATCTAGCAATTCTACTTTGCTCACCATACAACTCTCCAAGGTGTAGTAGCATAGTAGGAGCATCCATGTTTTCATGCCGTATTTGAAGCTCGTTACTCATGGATGCGAGCATGATGCATTGAGCCACAGATGCATCATCTTGCCCTTTGCTTAAAAGTAGCAATCTCTTCCAGAGGTCGTCTCGCAACTTTTGCAGTGCAGGCGTAATTTAGGACATAAGAAATCTTTTCAAAGAATGAGAACAATTCTCAGATTCCTCAACCATCAGGTGTAGTTCTGGGCCCTGGTCGGTTTGTTAGCATCAAGTATGCTTGCAGTGAAATTAGTGAATGTGACATTTTCAAAATTTCGTATGTAAAAGGACAATATTTTAGCAAACATTCATTTATTAATTACCAAAATAATTTAGGTCTTATTTTATATTGGTATCTCTCACTATTTTCTTCAAACTATATTACCCTCATTTTATATAGTTAAGCAAAATCTAATTAAAGTTTTTGCTAGTGAGAATAAGGATCCCATTTCAAATATATATAGCCTTGTGGTGACACAACAAACTATATATAAATAAATAGGTAGACAACTCCTTATCAATTACATCAACATGTAACTCCTTATATTTTGCCTCTTGGATTATTTTGATCAAGTGGTGGCACATCCGAATCAAAATTATCTAAGTTAAGTCCAACCTAGCACTTCCATATATTTAAAAAAGAAAATATCGCCCTTGTGGTGACACAACAAAACAATATTGTTCAATTTTCTTTATAAGCATCAAATGTGATAAATTAACATCTTAAATACTTAATATACTTGCCTTGTGGTGACACAACAAACTCATATTAAATATTTAATACTCTATTAATTTTATCATGCTAGAAAGGCGACGTTCGATATTCTAAATATCTTTGAACGCTTAAGACTTAATAAAAACTTTGAGGATTTGTTATTATTTGTCTCATCTTGTTTAGTAGCGCATGCAAATATATATATAAAATACGCGTCATATTATTAAACACGCGAAGCATGTTTGCATAATATATAATATATATAATACTAGCATGCACATATAGAATACTATATTCTACCCGGATTGATTATGGACTTTTATTCTAGTTTGGTTCACTAGAGCCACCAAGTGAACCAAAAGGTCAAACCCTAGGGTGCATAGAATAAACATTTAAATATAACTATTACATTTAAACCCGGGCTCCATTACAAACGGGTCTTTCAAGCTCCTTGATCTTGGTCTTGGTTCTTCTAAAAATTCTAACTAATCCTATTACATTAAACTATTTAATTTAAATAGAAACCTTGATCGTGATCGAGGGAAATACATAGAGAGAGATAGAATTTACATCAAGAAGAAAACCGAGAAAAACGCAGGCAGTGCACGCAGACCCCATTTAATAAAACCCATTCATTCAAAACATCCAACTAAAATAAATCCAATCATATTGGTCAATTGTCCATAATCAATCCCATTTATTATCATACATATCATCATATGTATCAATAAATAAAATCATTCCATATATATATGAGTATCATTTAATGGGCAATTTTATGTTGCATGAAATCCAATTTCAAGATTAAAATAAACTCTTTTATTTTAATTATAAAATTATTAAAATTAATATATATATATAACAATTATATATATATATATATATGAGTCCTACTCTTTATAAAAAAAAACGGCAGCACCTTCTATGCTACAGCCACGGGCCCACTCATGATTCACGCAAAAAAAAATTGGCTGCAATGTGCACAGCAGGACCAAGAAAAAAAAGAACGGATTCATGCCTTGAAAAAAAATAATGACATGCACCTGTTATTTTTTTTTATTTTTTATTTTTTATTTTTTGTTTCATGTTCCGTCTAGCTTTATTGTGCATATGCATATACACACGACCACTATCATTGTCATCACGTTGACCCTTGGGTCGCTTGAATTAAAAAACCGGATTGCCAAATGTCATTTCACTCACGGATTGGCCTTTTTTTTTTTTTTTTTGTTCGGCGATCATTATCAGCTAGCGTCTTTTTTTTTCGGCAATTAAAAAAAATAATTCCGAATTTTTTGAAATAATAATTTTATACAACAAATTATGCCCAATAAATTATTCTAAATACATACCCATACATATTTAGAATCTAAATAATTAATAATTCGCATAAAGTTTGGCTCTGATACCACTGTTAGGTTTTCGTGAAAATCAAAGTAGCAATCAAATTGCAAAATATATAAGAAGCGAGATAAAATCAGATTTTAAATTTTTTCACAAACCAATTACCCGGATCATCCTTTATGCATATTATTAATTAAAACGAAGAATAAGAAATTATGAAATCATACCCTTGTAGAAACGAGCTTCCTCAGGTACGAGTTCACCTCCTACTTCTCCGCGATCTCCTTGAATCTCCGGGTAGATTTCTTCCTTTGATTAATGTAAGCCACCCAAGTGTGTGGCCTCTATAGGTGATCCACCAAGGAAGAGGAATTTTTCAAGAAGAAGGGATTTGGCTCAAACCCTAATTTTTCCTATCTGAATAAGAAAAGGGGTGTACTCTCCAACTCTTGGAATTACGTATATTTCATATCTAATATAAGACTCCTCTTATAAAGATATTATGTAACCCTATTTTAATTAAAATAAGGTATTATTTATTTAATTAAACTCTTTTAATTAAATGGGCTCCCTAATCCTATTAGGGATAATTAGTTAAACTCCTTTAACTAATTTTCTTTCCTAATCCAATTAGGAATAAATGAGAGTACTAATATTAAATTAATTCCTAAACCTTTTAGAAATTAAAATAATAATAATTATAATAATATTAATAAGACTCCTCTTATTAATTTATATTTAATATTTCTAAAATATTAAATAATAATATTAAGCTATTTAATTTATTCTATCACCATAGATTAAATTAAATATACTTAACATATTATTACAATTATGCCATTAACTTCTTAAATAATTATTCTTCCTTTTATGGTGTGACCCTTTAGGTTCTCCATATTAAAGCAGGTTATGAATAAATCAATTAGAACAATTCTAATCTCATTTAAATAAATAAATTAACAAATAATTTATTTAAATAAATAATATTTATTCTACAATAGGGATAAGCCTCCCTAGCGATCAACGACTTTCCGGATAATATAGATTTCAACATTAATCATAAAAGAACCTTTGAGTAAATAGTTACCGCACAATTCAATCCTTCCACCATACTATGTCCCAATTAAATATAAGGCATGGAATTATCATCAAGTCTTATTTTATTTAATTATATGTATTTTGATTCCTAAATGAACAACTCCCAATGAATGCAAATTAGAAACTACTTTCTAATTTCATTCCACCTCGCCAAGGATTCACGGGTTGTCATTTATCGAATCACATAGGACATCTCCTTTTTACTAGAAGTGGTAGATTCTTTATTGATCATTCATTGTCTTCATATATAACTTATTACACCCAAACATACCCTTTGATATACTCTAAGAGTCTTAAGGAATAAGTCAAAGTGTAATTCATTACATATAAGATACTATGATGATCTCAAGTCTAAGGATCATTTCAGATTACTATCACTACAGAATTCCTATTGGACAGTAAGTAAAACTCCATTAGGTATTCCTTAGCGAGTCACGTTCAAAGTGAACTTATTCTCTAATAAGCACCTACACACTTGCTTTAGTGTCTCCACACAAATGATCGTGAGATCAATCATCCTCATCCAATGAAGCAAGCAGAACGTATGTACCAATCTATCCGGATTCACTAATCCCCTATTTAGTAATCCAATGATTGGGAACTATTTTAGTTTTAAGCTTTCTAAGAATTTAGATCTCATTAGAATGATCATCATCATTATTCTAAAAGCGTTGCTTAAAACTATGGGTTTATCACATATTATTAAAACAAAGACCATGTAGATAATAAATGTCTTTAATAAATAATTCTTTTATTAATAAATAAATAAGATTGATTACACAGTATATGCTTTATCATCATACATGATTGGCTTGTATGCATAATACTTTCAACTTCCATAACTGCCATAACTGCTATAACTGCCTCACTCTCGTAAACTCACTATCTTAAGGGAGATTTAAACAAATATTAATTCCGCTAAGTTTTAATCATTATCAATTAACAAGTTAAAACGAAAAGATTTTTAAATATCTATTCAGCCCCCCCTTCTAGATAACTATTGTGCCTTCGGGAACTAACATATGTGATGTTAAATAGTCAAGCAGATGTAATCATAAATCTGGAGAATCAAGTGGGTCAAATGGCTAGTATATTGACAAATAGACGAAAAGGATCTCTGCCCAGTAACACATAACTTAACCCAAAGAGAGAAGGGAAAGAGCAGTGTCAAGCTGTAACACTTGGAAGTGGAAAACAACTTCAGCGGGCAGTGCCCGCCACGCCTAAAATATAAAGGAGACATGGCAGCAGTCGCGCCTTCCCTGCACTTAGAAAAAATTTGAAAAATTTAAAGGAAAGGGAAGGGAAAGCAGAGGCAGAGCCAGTAGAGAAGGAAAAGACTGAGAAAACCATAGTTTATCCACCAGTTCCTTATCCATAGAGGCTTCAAAAGCAGAAGTTGGACAAATAATTTTCCAATTTTTTTGAAGTTTTTAAGAAATTACAAATTAACATACCATTTGCTGAGTCTTTAGAGCAGATGCCGAGCGACGCCAAGTTCATGAAGGGAATCTTGTCAAGAAAGAAGAAGTTAAAGGATTTTGAGACAGTAGCCCTAACTGAAGAATGTAGTGTTGTATTGCAAAGGAAGTTGCTTCCAAAGTTGAAAGACCCTGGCAGCTTTACTATTCCCTACACTATCGGTAGCTTATCATTCAACAAATGTCTGTGTGATTTGGGTGCTAGCATTAATCTTATGCCATTATCTGTATACACTCAATTGAGACTTCCAGCACCAAAACCAACAAACATTTCTCTAAAAATTATTGACCGATCAGTTATATATCCAAGGGGAATTGTAAAGGATATTCTCGTTAAGGTAGACAAATTTATATTTTCAGCGGATTTCATCATCTTGGATTATGAAGAGGACAAGGAAATTCCCATTATATTTGGGAGGCCATTTTAGCAACTGGGAAGACACTCATAGATGTGAAAAAAGGGGAATTGAATATAAGCGTTCAGGATCAAGAAGTTACATTAAATGTGTTCAAGGCCATGAAATTGCCTAAAGATGAAGAGGAATGCTTCTGGATGGATGTAGTGAAACAACTAGTGTATGATGAGTTTTTAAGAGTGATGAATAAGGATCGTTTGGAAACTACACTATTGGGGGACATTGACATGGATGATCCAGAGTTGACAGAATATTTACAGATGTTAGATGGATTACTAAGGGTAAACAAGTTCAAAGTTCCTTTCGAGCCATTGGGGTATACAGAAAAGTCTTCAGATCATTTGAAGTCATCTATAGAGATACCTCCTACACTTGAGCTCAAACCTCTGCATAATCATCTCAGGTATGCATATTTGAGTGATTCATCTACTTTGCCTATTATTATTGCATCTGCACTTAACGAATTTCAAGAAAATAAACTGATAAGAGTTCTTCGAGAGTTCAAGACTACAATAGGATGGACCATTACAGACATCAAAGGGATCAATCCTTCATTCTGTATGCACAAAATTCTTATGGAGGGTGTTATCAAACCAACAGTCGAACAACAGAGAAGGCTCAATCCTATAATGAAAGAAGTGGTAAAGAAGGAGATTCTAAAATGGTTAGATGTTGGGATTATATAAATTATCTCTGATAGTTCCTGGGTGAGCCCAGTGCAATGTGTTCCAAAGAATGGGGAATGAAAATGGTGAAAATGAGAACAATGAGCTGTTTGTTAGGTTTGTAATATTCATGAACGCAATCAAATTGCACAAAGTAAGCGAAAGCATGGAAAAATAGAGTTTTAAAATTTTACAAACCATATACCCGGATCATCATTTATGTACAATTATTAATTAAACGAAAAGATAAAGAACAAGAATTATACCCTTGAATATTTGAGCTTCCTCAAATACAAGTTCACCTCCAATCCTTTTAGCGTTCAACTTGAATCCATCGGGTTTGATTCCTTCCTTTGATCAATGTTAGCCACCCAAGTATTTGGCCTCTAGAGGTGATTCACCAAGGAAGAAGAAAGATTCAAGAAGATGGATGTTTGGCAAAACCCTAATTTATCTACCTCTCATAGAAAAAGGTGCACTCTCTAACAATTGGAATCATGTCACTTGATATCTAATATAAAACTCATCTTATAAAGATATCAGTTATCCCTTTTAATATTATTAAAATATGGTATTATTTAATTAATTAAACTCTTTTAATTAATTAGGCTCTCTAATCTTATTAGGGATAATTAATTAAACTCTTTTAATTAATTTGCCTCCTAATCTTATTAGAAATAAATGAGAGTACTTATATTAAATTAATTCCTAAACTCCTTTAAAAATTAAAATAATAATAATTGTAATAATATTAATAAGACTCATCTTATTAATTTATATTTAATATTTCTAAAATATTAATTACTCCCTCCGCCCCATAGTTATAGGCTGATTTCTTTTGGCACATAGTTTAAGAAAATCAGTTAAGTGGCAATTTTTAACATAAATTTTTCACATATACCCCTTAATATGGAATTAATGAATAAGTTAATTACTCCTTATTTATCACATTAGAACTCTCAACTTATTGATTGACGTGTACTGACCATTAAAATCCATAAACTTTAACCAAAGAGAATACAACAACATTAAATGTGGTGATAAAAATAATGACATTGAATGTTGTTTCTTCAAAAAAAGAGTAATGTTTGAATATTTATTATAAGGGCATAAAAGTAAAACAATGAACCAACTAACTTTTATAAATAGTAAGTAGCCTATATATTGGGACATCTCAAAATGGAAAATCAGCCTATAACTATGGGACGGAGGGAGTAATAAATATTAAGCTATTTAATTTACTCTATCACCATAGATTAAATTAAATACACTTAACATATTATTACGATTATGCCATTAACTTCTTAAATTAATATTCTTCCTTTTATGGTGTGACCCTTGTAGACACTCAAAATTTTTCGTATACAATTACTTAACATTGCGAGGGAGGCGTAATTTTCTTTAAGAGATAATAACCTCGGAAGGCAATTTCGTTCAATCCCGGAGACAACCCTGGGATATTCAGTATTTCTATCTCAGAGATAACCCCGAGATATCCATCTCAGTCTCGAAAATACCACCGGATGATTTAACCTCAAACCCAGAAATAACATCAAGTGTTTCAGGTTTAACCTCGGAGATAACCCCGAGGAATGCAGTTCAAATACCGGAAATCACACCGGAGAAGACCGTGTCATCTCGGAGATAACCCCGAGATACTCAGTCTCAGCCCCGAAAACAACACCGGGAAATACAATGTCAACCTCAGAGACAACCCCGAGGCATACAGTTGCAGTTCCAGAGATAACCCCAGAAATGCTTGTTTTAAATTCATGCAAACAGCTTCAAACACTCGGCAAAAGCCCTGAGGCACTCATTCCCCAAGCCCGAAGATAACCCTGGGAAGTAAGGCACACCTTAGAAACAACCCTGAGGACAGTCAACACCTGCAGCAGTCCAATCTCAGAGATAACCCTGAGCAACAACCGCTAAATCAGCTCAAAACGGAGATAACCCCGGTGAAGGGCATAATCATCATTTTGCCATACCAAACCCACATCGCGCCGTCTCAAAAACAACATACATACATTCTAGACAACAATGTCCTACAAGAACCAAAGAGCTCCAATCCCGAGTGACTACTGCACAAGATAGCACACCGGATAGATTTTGAAGCTTGAAGACCAAGGGCATGATCCCATCTTCCTGACTTCGTACAACCTCTAATCCCATTTCATTGTGCAGCTCTTGACAACAACATGCCTAAAAAGGTCTTATACACCTCAATCGGATGCCCGAATTGAAGTTCTAAAAGTTTGAACAGATAACACGTTGCATGCGTGCACATATTTCGAGACGGCGGGAACCGCGGAATCTGGGGCACCCTGGGCAGTAGCAGGTGCATCTGCGGCTTCCGCATGTAAACCTACATCTCCCCCCTCTATAAATAGAGGGCTTGGGGTAACCATTTTGCATAGAGAAAAGGCGAGGAAGCCCTGTCCAATTTGCTCTGTACACACTATAAACTGAGTGCTTTCTCATTTTAAACACTTGTGAGCTTATATACTACTATATTTTTACCGGCGGGAGCTGAGTGTTCATCCATTTCAGGTCATTGAAGTCTTCTTTGGCAGTCCACTGTAAGCCTTCTTACACACTATAAAGCCTTTTCTCTTCATCTTTGCACACACCGTTCTTCACGTTAAGAATCGTGTTGCGTGTGTATGCCCGGACTTCGGTCCTCAAATTTTATTTCTTTTTGTATATATATATATATATATATATAGAGAGAGAGAGAGAGAGCAAGGATCAAGAGCATTCTCCTTATCTAGCATTCCTTCTTAAATAACACTCCTTTATTAAAATTACGTCGTTTTGGAGTGGCTGCGGGTGACATTTTTGTAAATAAAAGGAAAACAAGTGGGATCACTCTCTTTTAAGTCACTCCAAAATGACGTAGTTTTAATAAAGGAGTGCTATTTAAGGAGGAATGCTATTTAAGAGAAATGCTCTTGATTCTTGATTCTCTCTCTCTCTCTCTCTCTCTATATATATATATATATATATATATATATATATATATATATATATATATATATATATATATATATATCGAGATCAAGAGCATTCTCCTTAAATAGCATTCTCGCTTAAATAGCATTCTTTTATTAAAACTATGTCATTTTGGATGGGCGCGGTGGCATTTTTGTAAATACAATGCCACCGCGTATTACAAAAATGCCACGCGTCCTCCAAAACGGCGTAGTTTTAATAAAAAATGTTATTTAAGTATGAATGCTATTTAAGGAGAATACTCGATGATCTTATCATATATATATATATATATACTTATATATATATATATATATATACTTATATATATGGACTAACATTATTGAGTTATGCCTCGATTGAGCCCGGATTTTACATCCGGAGCATTTATTTGCTTATATATATATATATATATATATATATATATATATATTTCTGTCAGGCCTAGAGTTTACTTCGTGGCTTTTTACAACTTTCTTTACATTTCATCCCGCCTGGAGTTTACTTCATGGCGGTTGATCATTTTTACTGCTTTCTTTACATTTTGTCCCGCCTGGAGTTTATTTTGTGGCGGTTGATTGTCTTTACGGCTTTATTTATATTTCTGATACCCCGCGGAGGTGCTTCGTGGTGGTTGATCATGTCTCTATATATATATTTACTACTTTTATATATTTATATTTCCGATCCCCCATGGAGGTGCTTCGTAGTGTTTGATCCTGTCTGTATATATATTTACAACTTTTATATATATAACTGTTTATAGCTTTCATATAAACTGTTACATCATGTGAGCCTAGGAATCATGTGATCACATATTCAGTCTATTGAATCTAGATTCGGTTCCCGTGATGGACATTTTCAGCTGTACACATCTTGTAAATTATTCGGTACTGCTATGTATATTATTTTCTCGAAGATGCTTCGCATCTCGAAAATAAAAGCAATCCAGCCGAACACATAATAAAATGGAAGTATCAAAGGCCTCAATTACTATTGAGCACAAGGGTTTGGAAAACTTCTTTTTATAAAACATCACTGCTATATCTTGTTTAAAACTAAATTTTCACACAAATTCAAACGTATACAGGTGCAAACGAGGCATAACACTACTTCCAAATAATTGCACATTGATCCACACACACACACACACACACATATTCATATAACAGTTTATTTAAAAAGTGGTGGTCACCGTGGTAACACGGATGTCGGGGGGTGCCTAACACCTTCCCTCCGCATAACCAAGTCCTCGGACCCTAACGAATCTCGATTTCACAGACCCGTTAAGCAGTGTCACATCACTGGGTCAATGTGCAAATCTTTTCTCGGTTATGTTGGTACAACCATTTAAAAAACCAACTGGCAACTCTTACAGTCAAATCGTCGACATATAAATATCGGACCTTTTCACAACTTGTTTTTTCAAACAAATCTCACCTAACATGAGAACACCAAAAGACAAGAACAAAAAAAGGACAAATAAAAATCCCGACGCCGACAGGTGGCGATTCTGCTGGGGATTCTAGTAAGAGGACTTAAGTCGCTATTACAAGCTTTTTAAAACTGTTATATGCTTGTGTGTGGATTTTGCATTTACATTTGATGGATGTGTACGAATGCATTACTCACTGTACTTAATGTTTTACACTATATCTGCTTGTGATATTAATGCTTCTCACGTGTCATCATTTTCATATACGGTGAGACACGTTGTATGTGAATGTATGTTGTGTGGTTCCTCCATCAGGAGGCTATCCTGTCGATGTTTGATTATTGGACTTGTAGGAAAACTAATTCCAATGAGGCTCAGGAAAGGCACCACCCAAATTCTCTCCAGTTGAAAGACCAGGATTAACTTCCCGTCGAGTAAGTTGCGATGATTTGGGAACCTTCATGCCAAAAAGCCGCGAGAGTAGCCTAAGATAGGTCAGCCTCTGATAAACCAAACACGGAGGAAAGTCTCTTCATGCTTTCTCATTTCAAATTACTTGTACAGTCAATTACTTATAATTTCATTCCATATTAATCTCCATGTAATGAGAAATATGAAGAAATATGTGTACACGCATATTTACATGCTATCCCATATTATAAACAACTAACATCCGTTTTGCAAGATAATACTCCTAAAACGGATACATCATATAACATGTAAACATTTATACAATCCTTAAAAACTAAACTACGTCAGTTTTTCGCAGGGAAACAATCGGACCTATTACCCGTTCAAAGTCCAAAAAGGCTACGATCCTACAGCCAATTATGTCTTCATCTGACCAGACTAATCTTAATCCAGTGTCTCGCGAAGAATTCGACGGATTAAGTAAATAAATAACAAATTTGGTTGTTCTGCTTAAAGAACTACACCAATCTACTCAGGTTACAAGGATACCCGTACATGCTGAATCCTCTGCACAAGGAGGAACCCAAGGTCCGGATAAAGCCATTCCAGTACCTGAGCTTCAGTTAGATACGACCAACAAAATTCACGATAACACCCATCTCAAATAAGATCTAGACACCGGTGATATCAGAAAGAAAGTCCTTCAAATGGAAGAGACCATCCGTTCTATCAAAGGAATTGGAGCACATGGGAGTGTTTCATATGTTGACCTTTGTATATTCCCTGGTGTGAATTATCCGGAGAAGTTCAAGACTCCTGACTTTAAAAAGTATGACGAGTTAGGAGATCCTTAAACACATTTTAAGGTATTCATTGGAGAACTCGGATCTTATGCCGAGGATGAGAAGCTCAGAATGCAGCTGTTCTAGAACAGGCTGACTGGAGAACCCCGATCGTGGTATACCAGATTAGACAATTCAAAGATCCATAGCTGGGAGGAGCTAGCTCATGCCTTCCTCACCCAGTACAACTTCCAGTCTCAAATGGCCCCTGACCGGTACCAAATTACTAAAGTCAGGAAACAAACCAATGAATCTTTTAGAGAGTATGCTCAAAGGTGGAGGCGCCTTGCTGCTCAAGTTGTTCTCTCTATGAATAAGTTAGAGATGTTGATGACCTTCATAGACATACAAGAAGCTCCTTTCTATGAGAGAGTCTTAGCTGGTATTGGCAAACCATTTTTTGAAATGATTAAACATGGGGAGGTGGCTGAGATGGGATTGAAGTCAGGAAAGATTCAAGACCTAGCTGCCCTTAAAGCATTTGCTGAGCACATCCAGTTTGAAAATTATGAAAATAACCCCCGGAGGGTCCATAAAGAGAAAGAGGAGGATGTTTCCTTGATACTACAAGGTCAGAAGGGCAGTCAGAATGTGCCTATCCAAAGGACAAATTACTCTCCCTTTCAAGCACAGTCTTCAAACCCTCCATTGCCTAAGGGTGGATAAATCAAACACACTCGAGTGTTCACACCCTTAGGGGACTCACTCGAGAAAATTCTCAATCTTCTGACCACTCAGAAGAAAATTATGCATCTTCTTCCACCAGCCAACCCGAATGGGAGAGGTTTCAATGCTTCTAGGAAGTGTGCTTATCATGCCGGGGCTCCGGGACATGATACTTAGGATTGCTGGGCCTTGAAACACAAGATCCAAGATTTAATAGACATCGGTGAGATCGTGGTCACCAAACCCGATCAACCCCATATGCAAGACAACCCTCTTCCTCAACACAAAGAAGAAAAGATCAATATGATTAATTGGAGCATTGGAGCATTGGACAGAGTTCCAATTTTAATGGTGGATCTTCCCAGACTAGCAAGGATAATGCTGATAAGGGGGACTATACAAAGTTCCAGTTTACAATGGAACAGAAAATGAATGCTCTGTGTGAGTAACTTAACCAATTGGCAGAACTGGTGGTCCATCAGCACCAGGTCAAACGCCAATTATTTAGTCAGGAGCATGCCAGTCTCCTTCCTCTTGTTACCAATACTCCATCGCGTACTCCAGAAAAGGAAACACTAGAGGATAAAATTGCCAAAAGAGCAAATGCTAAAGCCCGTCGAGATTTTGCCAACAAAAGGGAATTTACATACCTAGGCCTACCGATGGAAGAAATACTGTAAATGCTGATACATAAAGGAAGAATCACAGCTCTGCTACCTCCAATCAGACCGCGATCGAGACGATTTGATTTCAATGGAGTGTGCCAGTATCACTCCTAATCTCGCGGTCACAACACAGAAGAATGCTGGGCACTTCGCCACCTTATTCAAAATTTAATTGACAGCGGTGTCCTGCAGATGGTTGACGATGATGCTGTAGTGCTAAAGAGTGGGGACGCGTTTCCTATAAAGTGGAAGGAGGTCGTAGCAGTCATATCTTCTGAGGCAGATACAACTACACCCTCACATACAATCTAACCCGTTTAACTCAAAGGTATTGACAATCCTTTGAAAGTGGCTGCGCCAGAGCCAATTATCTTGCCATGCAGACTGCAATATCATGTTGTCAGCCTACGGAAAGTTACATGGAATTATGGAGGGGCTGAAGGATCCACATCTCATATGACTGCTGCAGTGTCGAAGGATAATCCACTGTATTTTCCCCAACAGGTGATGAAATCTACCATCAAGTCAAAGGGGAAGATTCCCATGGAAAAGGTGGAAGAATTTCTCCATACTATGGGCCATAATGAAGCCAAGGTGGTTTTAAGCAAGAAAAGCTCCACAACAAATTTCCATACCGGACTTGGTTTTCTCGTCTGAAGATCACAAGAAGGTGTTACTCAGAGTTTTAGAAGAAGCCCAACTGCCTAAGTCAATAGATGTTGAGAAATTCTAGCATCTGGTGGATCACATTTTTAACAACAATGTGATATCTTTTACTGATGACGATATACCTCCCGAAGGGACCGGTCATTACAAGCCATTGCACATTGCAGTTTTATCCTCCAGATATATGGTAGGAGTCTTGATAGATGGAGGTTCATCTCTGAATATCTGTCCTTATGCTACTCTGGTGAAGATGAACATCAATCTTAATTGGATTCGAAGCAGCCATACGGTTATTAAAGCTTTCGACGGATCCCGATGAAACTCTGTCGGGGATATTGAAATGCCAGTAGAGATTGGTCCACATATATTCTGCATATCTTTCCACGTGCTCAAAATAGATACATGATACAACCTGATCTTGGGAAGACCATGGATTCATATGGTCGGGGCCGTCCCCTCCACCCTTCATCAGCAACTTAAATACATTATCAATAATAGCCTAGTCATTGTCAACACTGAGCTGGAGTGTCCTGAATAAGGTGACATACCCCCCATCAGCTTCAATTCAGAAGTTGAGCCAGTCAGTTTTCATGCCATAGAGGTGAGCAACACTCACTACCATCCTGTTGGGGCGCCACCTATCATACCCCAGATTTCTGTCGAAGTAATGTCGGCCACTTAAGAAATGATGTCATTGGGTTATCAACTTGGACAAGGGTTGGGCAAAGACAATCAGGGCATCAAGCGCCCCATTCAAATAGGGACAACCGGACTAGGCTATACTGCTAGTTCCAATCGCAGGAATCCTCATAAGTACAAAAAGATTCCTTTAGCTTCAGCCACACAACGATTATCTCTACCTACAGTTCCTGAGCTTGCACGGTCTCCTGTAAAGGTGCCTGCCTATGTAATGGCTATGTTATTTCCTAAACCGATACCGATAAAGGGGAAAGAAGTCTTGGTTCCATATCCCAAAGTGGAAGAAGAGGAATAAAGACTTAAACAAGACATCATCATAATGATGTCAAACATACGCATCATTGTCCATGATGATCACACAAATAGATACAGCCCAAACGATGATTGCCCAGATGTAATGGTCATCATTCGGGAGAAGGAGGACGATGACAGCTCCTCCATCACTGCAGTCCATCGGGACTTCACCCTTGACAATTGGAGTAGCACTCATTTCATTGGTCGATAAGGGTAAAACGGGCAGAAACTCATTCTCCCTTGTAGATTATAATAACTGCTTACTTTTTTGTACCATATTAGCAATTGTTTTGTCAGTATATGCTAACACTTTGTATGATTGAACAGTTTCATATATATTAAGTGAAAGCATATTTTGTTTAAAGACTCTGAATTTAGATGTGCCTATACTTGTTGATAAGGTGCCTTTTCTCCACAAGGATTGTAACTTTGATGAAAAGTTGGACTCAGACTTGATGGAAATATAAGAGGACATTAAGATACCTCAAAAGATCAAAGAATGGGTCAAAAACAAACCCAAACCCAACCTTGATCAAACCACTTCCTTCAATCTCGGAACCATAGAAAGCCCTAAGCTAATCCAAATTGGTACAGACCTCACTCCAAACCAAATGAATGACATGGTTACACTATTAACCCAATTCGAGGATGTGTTTGCATGGTCTCATGAAGACATGGCGGGTTTGTCCACTGACATTTTCATTCATTGCTTCCCCATCAAAGAGAGATTCAAGCCAGTTAGGCAGAAGCTCAGACGATTAAAACCTGAGTGGAGTTTAAAGGTTAAAGAGGAAATTGTGAAACAATTTCAAGCATGCATCATCATGGTGTCCACGTACCCTGAATGGCTATCCAACATAGTCCTCGTGCCTAAACTAGGAGGGAAGGTGCGAATTTGCATGGATTACCGGGATCTGAATAAAGTTTGCCTTAAAGATAGCTTTCCCGTGCCATTTATCCACATTCTCATTGACAACACTGCTTAATATGACATGTACTCCTTTGCTGATTGTTTTGTGGGGTACCATCAAATCATGGTTGCTGAAGAGGATCGTGAGAAAACTGCCTTCATCACGCCTTGGGGAATCTTTTGCTATAGATAGTTGTCGTTCGACCTCATCAATGCCGGAGCTTCCTACCAGTGAGCCATGATGGCTCTTTTCCATGATTTAATGCATAAGGAGATAGAGATTTACATGGATGACGTCATTGTTAAGTCCCGTAAGGAGGAAGACCACCTAGACCATCTCAGAAAGCTCTTCAACAGGTTGTGTAAGTACAACTTGAAGTTGAATCCAGCCAAGTGCACTTTTGGCGTTAAATCAGGCAAGTTGCTAGGATTCATAGTTAGCCATAGGGGGATTGAGCTGGATCCCACCAAAATCCAGGCCATCACGAAAATGCCCATTCCTCAGACAGAGAAGGAAATAGAGGGATTTTTGGGAAGAATCAACTTCATTAGCAGGTTCATTTCTCAACTCACAGTAACCTATAAGCTTATCTTCAAATTGTTAAGGAAGAACTCCTCCATGAAATGGAATGATGAATGCTAGAAGACCTTCCTTACAATCAAAGAGCAGCTAGTTAAAGCTCCAATTTTGGTACCACCCAGGGATGATGTTCCCTTGTTCATGTACCTGTCCATAAATGTCAATGCCATGGGCTGCATGCTAGGACAGAAAGACGATAGAGGCAAAGAGTGAGCTATCTACTACCTCAACAAAAGATTCAGCAGCAGTGAACACAAGTACACTCTGATTGAGAAGACTTGTTATGCTTTAGCATGGGCTTCCATGAGGTTACAACATTACCTTCATGGCCACACAACCCATCTCATATCCCGCGTGGATCCTCTCAAGTACGTGTTCAATAAATCCATGTTGAACTGCCGACTGTCCAGATGGCAGTTGATCCTATAATAATTTGACATCGTTTACGTGACGCATAAATCCATTAGAGGTCAAGGAATTACGAATAAACAGGCCGCCACACCTTCAGACGACTTCAAACCCTTGGAAACATACTTCCCCGATGAAGGGGTAATGACAATTCAGCAACACCATCAGTACGATGCACGTCAAACATGGAAGATGTATTTTGATGGAGCTGTAAACATGGAAGGTTCTAGGGGCTGGAGCAGTTCTAGTATCCGTTATGGGGGAGCAGCATCCCATCGTCATCAAATTTCAGTTTGCCAACACCAACAACACAGCTGTGTATAAAGACTATATCATGGGGCTAAAACTTGCCCAATCAATGGGCATCCGATGGTTAACTATCTTTGGAGATTCCGAGTTGGTAATCAGACAAACCACAAGAATCTAGCACACCCAAGGTCTACACTTGTTGCCTTACCATCGACAGGTTCTACAGATGGCTTTGGAGTGTGAAGAAATATCCTTCCTCCATATTCATCAAAATAGGAATGATTTTGTGGATGCGCTAGCAACCTTGGCCTCCTTGATCAATATACATGACAAGGAAGACATACCAACCCTCACATTTGCCCAACAAAAGGCTCCAGCCTATGGGAATTACACTGGAGAAGTATCAGATGAGCTACATCCCATCCAACACCCTTGGTATCAACATATCAAGGAGTGCTTACAAGATGGATCTACACCCGCTTAGGTGAGCCCGACTGAAAGAAGGCGGATCCATCGACTGGCTATGAAATTCTACCTGAGCGGAGATGCACTCTAAGAGATGCAGGATTAGGTCTCCTCAGATGTCTAGACAAGGACCAAGCTCAGTTACTCATGGATGAGATCCATGGTGGAGTTTATGGCCCACACATGAGTGTCACTCTACTTGTAAAGAAAATCCTAAGAATAGGGCATTACTGGCTCTCTCTCAAAGCTGACTGTGATGATCACGTCAAGAGATGTTATCAGTGCCAAATTCATGGGAATGTTATCCACGCCCCTCTGAGGGAGCTCCACAATATGAGTTCGCCCGTAGTTTGTCCTGAACATGGGATCAAACTTTTCATTGGCTGCAAATCGTCCTGAACATGGGGCGAACTACGCCGACCTGATCTCCTTGATACACGGGAGTACGTAGGCAACCATATTTTATATGGTTCGGTTGCAATAAAACAAAAACATTTCTACACCCTTCTCATTATAAAAACAAAAACAACAAAAATATTCCTACACCCTTTTTGCCACATACAACGTTGAACCTCTTACACCAGGTTCGAACTACGCAGACCTGATCTCCTCTTCAACAGGAGTATGTAGGCAGCCATTCATGGTTCGGTCTTACCCCCTACCAAAACATAAACGCTTGTCAACGATACTAGGATCAACCTTCAATCCACTATATTTCATTGGCAACAGACCAAAGGAATGGAACTACCCGACCTCCCCATGTAAACGGGAGACTTGGTGACCATCTAAACTGCGGTTGACTCCTCAAGGAGAAACTCCAATCCATAAGAGAGGGAACTAACTGGGCTCCTCTTGAATAGGAGTACTGGCAACCATCTGTGGTGAGGTCAACCTTAGAGAGGAAAACCACATTCCTCTCCACATTTACATACAAAAACTAGTCCCAAGACACCAAAGATGGTAGGGAATACACACAGATCAACGATCCATTCTGAAATATCCAGAGATAACTCAATGTCCATCCATTACGGAGGAATTCAGAAGACATCAAGATAACAAGCCCTGAAGAAACATGAAAATATCAAGCAAGCAACAAGGCATAACTAAAAGGGAAGTGATCAAAAATATATTTCCCTGCTACATATAATGTTGTTTGATATATACAATATGAACTGTACATTCCCCGGCGGGGGCATCACGCATTCTCAAGAACACATCCCCAATGGGGGCATCACACATTCTCAAGTTCACATCCCCGACGGGGGTATCACGCATTTGCATCCATTGATGCACATGTCAATGAAGGTCAAGCAACCTTGACATCACTTCAGCCGTTGGCAAGTCAATCCAATGAAGCGTCAGAAGCCATCCGATGATTTCAACCGTTGATGCACACGTCAGCGAAGATCAAGCAGATTCCGGTGGTGTATCACGATGTTCATCTCGTCTAAATCTGATTCCCGGCAAATGGGGTATCACGCAAGTTCATCCGTCGAAAATACGATCTCGACGGGGTATCACACATTTTCATCTGCCAAAGTACAAGTCCCCGGCGGGGGTGTCACGCGTTTCATTCGTTGATGCACATGTCAACGAAGGTCAAGCAACCTTGACGTTATTTCAGCCGATGGAAGTTAAGAAGCCATCCGACGATTTCATCAGTTGATGCACATGTCAACAAAGGTCAAGCAGCCTTGGCATTTATCCCCAGCAGGGATTTCATCCGTTGATGTACAGTTCAGCGAGGGTCAGGCAATCCTGACAACACAGACTGTTGGCAGTAACTCCAATAGAGCATCCTCATCCGGGATGACCGATGATTGAATATGTTATACACATCCTCAACAGACCAAATGCATCCCCACAGAGTCTCTTGTATATGAGAGATACGTTTGTTCCCGGTAAAAGTCAAGGGGAGCTGGCAATCATCCCACCATGTTGGAGAATAATCCAACAAACCACATACATTTGCATCATGCTGTTGTACATTGCATCATGATTATCTCATTACATTTCAAGTGTCTAGTATTCTTTATCCTATCTATGTCATTGCATTGCATGAATATGATAAAGAGGGGCATCTGTAGACACTCGAAATTTTCTGCATACCTATTACTAACATTACAGGAGGACATAATCATCTTTAAGCGATAACCCTAGAAGATAACTCAGTTCAATCCCAGAGACAACCCTGAGATATTCAGTATTACCATCTCGAAGATAACCCCGAGATATCCAGCTCAGTCCCGGAAATACCACCAGAAGTTTCAACCTCAAACCCAGAAATAACACTGGGAGTTTTAGGTTCAACCTCAGAGATAACCCCGAGGAATGCAGTTCAAATATCGAAAATCACACCGGAGAATGTCGTGTCATCTCGGAGATAACCCCAAGATACTCAGTCTCAGCCCCAAAAACAACATCGGGAAAGACAGTGTCTGTTAGAGTTTATGCCCTAGAGGCCAATTATTTGATATAATTGCTTAACGTTTTGATATTATATTTGATTGAATAAATGAATGATTTTATTATGATTTTATTTACTGCGTTATATAAATGTTAACATAATAAAAATCCTTAGAATATTGATACAAATTATATAGTTTCAAGTATGTGACTTGAACATGAGATTATATATTTACAATTAGTATCATTATTCTTAAATGTCCCTAGTCGAGTATCATTGTTGATGGGACAACAATAATGCATTAAGACTAGTATGTGGATTGACTGATGACCAAATCTCATTGGTCATAAATATATGAGATATTAAATCAATGCATAGGTACATGTTAGAGAACGATGTACTCGACATACCCACCATGAGAATTCTATGTGGAACATTATACGAAGTGTCATTAACAATTCTCATAGTGACAATGATGTAATGGTCCTCCGACCTAAAATCACTATATTTCTTCACGGGAATTTATGTACTTTGATATCATCAAATGTCACCGTTAATAGGGTGGACTATAAAGGTGATTATTGGGTACATCATGAATCGTGTGAGGAATATGAGTGATCTAGATGGAATTTAACCCTCCTATGTATTAGGGGTGATATCCATAGGCCTCTTTATTGAGTAGGACTATGAAATGCATGGCCATGCTCAAATAGTGATTTGTTTCATATAGTCTACTCATTGATAAAAAAAACTCAGATTAAATTATGAAGAGTGTGACACATTCCATGACTCGAGTTTAATGTAGGATATTAAGGTTAAAAGGATTAAATTACATTGAAACATTGGTCACTAAAAGGTTGCATCGAATCATCGATCTTATTATTACTTGGATAGCAGTGATGCATTACTAGATGTCGCTCACTATTTATAATTTTGTAATATGATTTTAAAATTATTACCAACGTAATAATAACCTATAGGGTCACACACATAGAACGTAATTAAAAGGGAATTAATTTAAATTATAAAGATTTAAATATGTCAATATGATTGATAGTATTTAAATTAATAGGATAATTTATATATAGGTATATTAATTAAGTAAGACTTAATTAAGATATATATATAAATTCGGATTTTATTAAATTAGATTTTGAATAATTCATTTTAATCGCTATATATATGATATGTAGCAGCCATTGTTAGGTATTATTGTTGATCGATTTCGCAATCAATGAATATGTGCAAGTATACACGGTCAACAAGTAATAAAGTGAAAGTAGAGTATCGTTCCCACGAGGAATTATTTAATAAAAAATACCAATTACTAACTCTTAACCAAATCAATTTTATTTAAACAATAGCAAATTGTGAATTTTCTAATTAAGAAAACTAAATTAACTAATTAAAACTAGGTTACTTTATAAATGAATTCAAATAAATAAAGGCTAAGACTCCAATATCCCCAATTATGAAATATAAACCAATTATCCCAATTATTATATCTACTGAATTGTTAACAGGAATTCTCAAATGCCAAAAGCCCTCTCTCGAGTGATCAATTGCCTTCTAATTAACCCAGATTAATTTTGCTATATCTCTATGCAAAACAATTGAATTAAACTCATTCATAATCCCAATTCCTTATGTGTTACATGCTGCAAATAGATATTCTCATTCTATTCACAAACCTAATTATTCACTGTGCAAATAACTAAGTCACATGTCACCATGCCCAGTTCTAACCCTAGAATTCCTTTCTCAATTCCTTCTAGAGTAACAAGGTAATTACTGATAAGATAATTAATCAATAAGCACAAAGCAAGATGAACAATTCACTTCAACATAAATAATTAGAATAAATCAAATAATCAATTCATAATCATAAAAAGTTCAATTGAAATCTTAATGAAAGAGTTAGTTCATAATTAATGAATTAAAATCAAGAATCCACAATTGAATAAACATTAAAAGATAAAAGTATGATGAGAGAAGAGAATAGAATCTATTGTCAGTAGCCTTGAGACTCCTCTTTCGCTCCTGCTTTGAATCTTTAATGGTCTCCAAGTTGCTTCAATCTCCAAAACTAATAAGAACTAGGGTTATGTTCTAATCTAAAGGAGTGTTTAATCTAGTCTAATCTATGTAATCTCTTTTTATTTTATGTCTTACATCATGTATTTATAGGTTACAAGTCTAATTTTGAGCTTAGGAACAAACCCAATCCAATTTAGAGTCAAAAAGGTGTCAAAATTCGCCCAAAACGCGTCCAGGCCTCACCCAACCTCTTCCCCAGCGCCCCAGCACTGGGAACGACGCTCAAACACTACCTTATAGCACCCCGGCGCTGCAAATAGGCTTAAAATTAACGCCCCGGCTCTACCCCATTTTCTGACATTTTCTGCTCCAATGTCCTTTGGAAAAATGGCCATAAATTCTTCGTCCAAACTCTGATTTTGATGATTCAAGATGATCCGGAAAGAGGAAAAGTAGATCTACAACTTTCATTCTTTGAGTGTTTCGAAATAAGGTTTGGAGCTATAGTCAAATTTGCTCTGAAGTGATTGCTGTGTAAATGGCAAGCCGAAAACGTGAATCTAGCCACCCCAAAGGTCGATCCAAGTAACTTTTGTCCCAATTCCTACAAAACAACATAAAACAAGCTTGAATAGACATAAACACTTAAAAACTAATCTCAATGACCTGAGAACAACAATAAATTAAGCCCGAATGTATCAAATTCATGTGTATAAAACTCACTCATCAAATACCCCCAAAATTAAACCTTTGCTTGTCCTTAAGAAAAAACACAAAAGAACTAATAATAAACAAAATAACTCAACTACATGAATGCATATGCATGATCTACTTCCTAATATACCTACGAATTCAGTAATAAATCAGTATGATATATAGCAACAGGCCTCAAAGATACCATTGGTACTCAAACAATATATCCAATCAATTCAAAATCCATAACTCTAACCAATTAGTCAACCCAAACCTGTCATCAGCCATGTTGTGTGTGTGTGCTTGTTAACCATTCTAACCAACCACAGTTCAAGATAATCACATAACAAACTTCTTATAAGGAAAATTTCAGTTCCAATTTAATTACTTTTGTGAACATGACAACTCCGGTTAAAACTAAGCAATTACCAAATCTAAGGGTAAATACAGGATTTATTTATACTTTTATTCAACCAAGAGGAATTTTTGCTCTTTCTCGTGTTTTTTTTTTCATGGTTGTGCAATGTCTCATTCCATTAGGCTAACAGTGCCACCTCTTAGTGAGCTTTCAACCAACGACTCCCAGACCATATAAGACCTTAGGGCGCTAGGTGTTAAGACACCCCTTCGGGCGTACTTGCTCAAGTAACAAAGGCCCCGAAACAAAACTAACCACGGTTTTTCTCTTCTTTTTTTTTCATCATCTCTTTTCTTTTTGTTTCTTTTTTCTGGATTTTCTATTTTTTTTTCTCTTCATCAATTTTCTTTTTTTAGTATATATATCCCATAGATTCCCCCAAACTCAAGCTTTTACGTCATTCCAACCTTTACCGCCAGTTCACTAATTTCCTTAAATTTTAACAAAGATTTTCCCTCATAAACAAATTATGAAACCCTTGAACCAAGTGGATTAAAACAGTTAAACTTTAAGTGCTAACCGGTTACATAAGTTTCAGAAAGGCTCAGATTATCATCATGATTAAAATTAGAACTCATCATCAATTATCAACATTGTTCAAGTTAACATGCAAAACCAATCTTATCATAGGCCGAGCTAAGACCACACCAACCTATCACACAGATTCATGCAAAAATAAAAAAAATATAATTATACTACATGAACACATATGTGAAGATGCAAAAAAAAATACTATGTATTATATACAACCTAAAAAAACATAATGCTAACACATAAAAAAATAAATAAACTACTATGCAGATAACTAACTATATGCAGTACGACATTAAAATGCCCCCAAACATAAACTGGACATTGTCCTCAATGGCTACAATAGAAAAAATTAAAGTAGAGGACTTCCCTGAAAATATAGCAATCTTCCTCCTTGTCCGCTAAGTTTGGAGAATAGGCTAAGCACATGGAACAAATTGGGCACCACACTTGAATTTGACTTGAATAACCTGTAAAACCATGATAGAATCAATTTTATTAAATCCTAAATAAATAAAAATTCAAAACTACTAATATAAAACTTAATAAAAACAAAAAATAAAAATTGAACTTGGGTTGCCTCCCAATAAGCGCTTGTTTTATAGTCTCAGCCTGACTTCTTCAATTCTATATCCAATTCCCCTACGAAAATTGAGGAACCCTCCATCCATCAGAAGCAATGTCTCTTTTGGGAGGTTCCCATTAGCAAAAACCCTTAAATTGAAGTCACCTAGCATGCTCTTTGTAGATAGGATCCCCATTAAGAACGACAAACCACTAGGTGTTTCCTCCATTATGTCGATGAAGCAAATAAACAACTAAAATTTGAATGAATTCAGATAAATAAGGATTAAGACTCCAATATCCCCAATTATGAATTATAAATCAATTATTCAACTATTCCAATTATTATGTCTACTGAATTGTTAATGTGAATTCTCAAATGCCAAATGCCTCTCTCGAAAGTGATCAATTTCCTTCTATTTAACCCAGATTAATTTTGTTATATCTCTATGCAAAACAATTGAATTAAACTCGTTACAATCCCAATTCCTTATGTGTTACATGCGGCAAATAGATATTCTCATTCTATTCACAAACCTAATTATTCATCATGTAAATAACTAAGTCACATGTCACCATGCCCAGTTCTAACCCTAGAATTCCTTTCTCAATTCCTTCTAGAGTAATAAGGTAATTACTGATCAGATAATTAATCAATAAGCACAAAGCAAGATGAACAATTCTCTTCAATATAAATAATTAGAATAAATCAAATAATCAATTCATAATCATAAAAAGTTCAATTGAAATCTTAATGAAAGAGTTAGTTCATAATTAATGAATTAAAATCAAGAATCCACAATTGAATAGACATTAAAAGATAATAGTATGATGAGAGAAGAGAATAGAATCTATTGTCAGTAGCCTTGAGACTCCTCTTTCTCTCCTGCTTTGAATCTTTAATGGTCTCCAAGTTGCTTCAATCTCCAAAACTAATAAGAACTAGGGTTATGTTCTAATCTAAAGGAGTGTTTAATCTAGTCTAATCTATGTAATCTCTTTTTATTTTATGTCTTACATCATGTATTTATAGGTTACAAGTCCAATTTTGAGCTTAGGAACAAACCCAATCCAATTTGGAGTTAAAAGGTGTCAAAATTAGCCCAAAACGCGTCAAGTCGCACCTGACCTCTTTCTCAGCTACCAAATACTGAACGACGTCAGACAACGCCTTATAGCTCCCTAAGATCGCAAATAGGCTTAAAATTAGCGCCTCGGTGCTACCCCATTTTCTGACATTTTCTGCTCCAATGTCCTTTGGGAAAATGGCCATAAATTCTCTTCCAAACTTTGATTTTGATGATTCAAGATGATCCGGAAAGAGGAAAAGTAGATCTACAACTTTCATTCTTTGAGTTTTTTGAAATAAGGTCTAGAGCTATAGTCAAATTGGCTCTGAAGTGACTGTTGTGTAAATGGCAAGCCGAAAACATGAATCTAGCCACCCCAAACGTCGATCCAAGTAACTTTTGTCCCAATTCCTACAAAACAACATAAAAGATACTTGTATAGACATAAACACTTAAAAACTAATCTAAAAGACTTGAGAACAACAATAAATTAAACCCGAATGTATCAAATTCATGTGTATAAAACTCACTCATCAAATACCCCCAAACTTAAACCTTTGCTTGTCCTCAAGCAAAAACACAAAAGAACTAAAAATAAGCAAAATAACTCAACTACATGAATTCATATGCATGATCTACTTCCTAATATACCTACGAATTCAGTATTAAATCAGTATGATATATAGCAACAGGCCTCAAAGATACCATTGGTACTCAAACAATATATCCAATCAATTCAAAATCCATAACTCTAACCAATTAGTCAACCTAAACTCACATCACCATGTCAGATGTGTGTGCTTGTAAACCATTCTAACAAACCACAGTTCAAGATAATCACATAACAAACTTCTTATAAGGAAAATTTTAGTTCCAATTTAATTACTTTTGTGAACATGACAACTCCGGTTAAAACTAAGCAATTACCAAATCTAAGGGTAAATACAGGATTTATTTATACTTTTATTCAACCACGAGGGCATTTTTGCTCTTTTTCTCGTGTTTTTTTTCATGGTCAGGCAATGTCTCATTCCATTAGGCTAACAATTGCCACCCCTTAGCGAAGCTTTCAACCAACAACTCCTGGATATATAAGACCTTAGGGCGCTTAGGTGTTAAGACACCTTCTGCATACTTGCTCAAGTAACAAAGGCCCCAAACAAAACTAACCACTGCTTTTTCTCTTCTTTTTTTTTCATCATCTCTTTTCTTTTTTTCTTTTTCTTTTTTACGGATTTTCTATTTTTTTCTCTTCATCAATTTTCTTTTTTAGTATATATATATCCCATAGATTCCCCCAAACTCAAGCTTTTACGTCATTCCAACCTTTACCGCTGCTTGATTCACTAATTTCCTTAAGTTTTAACAAAGATTTTCCTCGAAACAAATTATGAAACCCTTGAACCAAGTGGATTAAAACAGTTAAACTTTAAGTGCTAACTTAGGTTATATAAGTTTCAGACAGCTCGATTATCATCATGATTAAAATTAGAACTCATCATCAATTATCAACATTGTTGAAGTTAACATGCAAAACCAATCTTATCATAGGCCGAGCTAAGACCACACCAATCTATCACATGATTCATGCAAAAATAAAAAAAAATACAATTATACTACATGAACACATATATGAAGATGCAAAAAAAAAATACCATGTATTATATGCAACCTAAAAAAAATATAATGCTAACACATAAAAAAAATAAACTACTATACATATAACTAACTATATGCAGTACAACACTAAAATGCCCCCAAACTTAAACTAGACATTGTCCTCAATGGCTACAATAGAAAAAATTAAAGTAGAGGACTTCCCTGAAAATATAGCAATCTTCCTCCTTGTCCGCTAAGTTTGGAGAATAAGCTAAGCACATGGAACAAATTGGGCACCACACTTGAATTTGACTTGAATAAACTCAAAACCATGATAGAAGCAATTTTATTAAATCCTAAATAAATGCAAATTCAAAACTACTAATATAAAACTTAATAAAAACTAAAAATAAAAATTGAACTTGGGTTGCCTCCCACTAAGAGCTTGTTTTATAGTCTCAGCCTGACTTTTTCAATTCTCTATCCAATTCCCCAACGAAAATTGAGGAACCCTCCATCCATCAGAAGCAATGTCTCTTTTGGGAGGTTCCCATTAGCAAAAACCCTTGAATTGAAGTCACCTAGCATGCTCTTTGTAGATAGGATCCCCATTAAGAACGGCAAACCACTAGGTGTTTCCTCCATTATGTCGATGAAGCAAATAAACAACTAAAATTTGAATGAATTCAGATAAATAAGGATTAAGACTCCAATATCCCCAATTATGAATTATAAATCAATTATTCAACTATTCAATTATTATGTCTCATGAATTGTTAATGTGAATTCTCAAATGCCAAAAGCCTCTCTCGAGTGATCAATTTCCTTCTATTTAACCCAGATTAATTTTGCTATATCTCTATGCAAAACAATTGAATTAAACTCGTTACAATCCCAATTCCTTATGTGTTACATGCGGCAAATAGATATTCTCATTCTATTCACAAACCTAATTATTCACTGTGCAAATAACTAAGTCACATGTCACCATGCCCAGTTCTAACCCTAGAATTCCTTTCTCAACTCCTTCTAGAGTAACAAGGTAATTACTGATCAGATAATTAATCAATAAGCACAAAGCAAGATGAACAATTCACTTCAACATAAATAATTAGAATAAATCAAATAATCAATTCATAATCATAAAAAGTTCAATTGAAATCTTAATGAAAGAGTTAGTTCATAATTAATGAATTAAAATCAAGAATCCACAATTGAATAGACATTAAAAGATAAAAGTATGATGAGAGAAGAGAATAGAATCTATTGTCAGTAGCCTTGAGACTCCTCTTTCGCTCCTGCTTTGAATCTTTAATGGTCTCCAAGTTGCTTCAATCTCCAAAACTAATAAGAACTAGGGTTATGTTCTAATCTAAAGGAGTGTTTAATCTAGTCTAATCTATATAATCTCTTTTTATTTTATGTCTTACATCATGTATTTATAGGTTACAAGTCAAATTTTGAGCTTAGGAACAAACCCAATCCAATTTGGAGTCAAAAAGGTGTCAAAATTCGCCTAAAAGCGCGTCCCAGTCGCACTCAACCTCTTCTCATAGCCTTGTCAAATAACGAACGACTTCAGACATCGCGCTTTATAGCGCCGGTGCTGCAAATAGGCTTAAAATTACCGCCCCGGCGCTACCCCATTTTCTGACATTTTTTGCTCTGATGTCCTTTGGGAAAATGGCCATAAATTCTTCGTCCGAACTCCGATTTTAATGATTCAAGATGATCCGGAAAGAGGAAAAGTAGATCTACAACTTTCATTCTTTGAGTAATCGGAAATAAGGTATGGAGCTATAGTCAAATTGGCTCTGAATTTACTGTTGTGTAAATGGCAAGCCGAGAACGTGAATCTAGCCATCCCAAACGTCGATCCAAGTAACTTTTATCCCAATTCCTATAAAACAACATAAAACATGCTTGAATAGACATAAACACTTAAAAACTAATCTCAAAGACCTGAGAACAACAATAAATTAAGCCCGAATGTATCAAATTCATGTGTATAAAACTCACTCATCAAATACCCCCAAACTTAAACCTTTGCTTGTCCTCAAGCAAAAACACAAAAGAACTAAAAATAAACAAAATAACTCAACTACATGAAAGCATATGCATGATCTACTTTCTAATATACCTACGAATTCAGTAATAAATCAATATGATATATAGCAACAGGCCTCAAAGATACCATTGGTACTCAAACAATATATCCAATCAATTCAAAATCCATAACTCTAACTAATTAGTCAACCCAAACTCGCATCACCATGTTGTGTGTGTGTGCTTGTTAACCATTCTAACCAACCACGATTCAAGATAATCACATAACAAACTTTTATAAGAAAAATTTTGGGCCCAATTCAATTACTTTTGTGAACATGACAACCCTCGGTTAAAACTAAGCAATTACCAAATCTAAGGGTAACATCTGGATATATTTATACTTTTATTCAACCACGAGGGCATTTTGCTCTTTCTTCGTGTTTTTTTTTTTCATGGTTGTGCAATGTCTCATTCCATTAGGCTAATAATTGCCACCCCTTAGCGAAGCTTTCAACCGATGACTCCCTGACCTATATAAGACCTTAGGGCGCTTAGGTGTTAAGACACTTTCTTGGGTGTACTTGCTCAAGTAACAAAGGCCCCGAAACAAAACTAACCACGGTTTTTCTCTTCTTTTTTTTTTCATCATCTCTTTTTTTTTTTTTTTCTTTTTTCTGGATTTTCTATTTTTTTTTTCTCTTCATCAATTTTCTTTTTTTTAGTATATAGATTCCCCCAAACTCAAGCTTTTACATCATTCCAACCTTTACCGCCAGTTCACTAATTTCCTTAAATTTTAACAAAGATTTTCCCTCAGAAACAAATTATGAAACCCTTGAACCAAGTGGATTAAAACAGTTAAACTTTAAGTGCTAACCGGTTATATAAGTTTCAGACAGGCTCAGATTATCATCATGATTAAAGTTAGAACTCATCATCAATTATCAACATTGTTCAAGTTAACATGCAAAACCAATCTTATCATAGGCCGAGCTAAGACCACACCAACCTATCACACAGATTCATGCAAAAAAAAAATACAATTATACTACATGAACACATATATGAAGATGCAAAAAAAAATACCATGTATTATATGCAACCTAAAAAAAACATAATGCTAACACATAAAAAAAAATAAACTACAATGCAGATAACTAACTATATGCAGTACGACACTAAAATGCCCCCAAACTTAAACTAGACATTGTCCTCAATGGCTACAATAGAAAAAATTAAAGTAGAGGACTTCCCTGAAAATATAGCAATCTTCCTCCTTGTCCGCTAAGTTTGGAGAATAGGCTAAGCACATGGAACAAATTGGGCACCACACTTGAATTTGACTTGAATAACCTGTAAAACCATGATAGAAGTAATTTTATTAAATCCTAAATAAATGCAAATTCAAAACAACTAATATAAAACTTAATAAAAACTAAAAATAAAAATTGAACTTGGGTTGCCTCCCAATAAGCGCTTGTTTTATAGTCTTAGCCTGACTTCTTCAATTCTCTATCAAATTTTCCTACGAAAATTGAGGAACCCTCCATCCATCAGAAGCAATGTCTCTTTTGGGAGGTTTCCATTAGCAAAAACCCTTGAATTGAAGTCACCTAGCATGCTCTTTGTAGATAGGATCCCCATTAAGAACGGCAAACCACTAGGTGTTTCCTCCATTATGTCGATGAAGCAAATAAACAACTAAAATTTGAATGAATTCAGATAAATAAGGATTAAGACTCCAATATCCCCAATTATGAATTATAAATCAATTATTCAACTATTCCAATTATTATGTCTACTGAATTGTTAATGTGAATTCTCAAATGCCAAAAGCCCTCTCTCGAGTGATCAATTTCCTTCTATTTAACCCATATTAATTTTGTTATATCTCTATGCAAAACAATTGAATTAAACTCGTTACAATCCTAATTCCTTATGTGTTACATGCGGCAAATAGATATTCTCATTCTATTCACAAACCTAATTATTCACTGTGCAAATAACTAAGTCACAAGTCACTATGCCCAGTTCTAACCCTAGAATTCCTTTCTCAATTCCTTCTAGAGTAACAAGGTAATTACTGATCAGATAATTAATCAATAAGCACAAAGCAAGATGAACCATTCACTTCAACATAAATAATTAGAATAAATCAAATAATCAATTCATAATCATAAAAAGTTCAATTGAAATCTTAATGAAAGAGTTAGTTCATAATTAATGAATTAAAATCAAGAATCCACAATTGAATAGACATTAAAAGATAAAATTATGATGAGAGAAGAGAATAGAATCTATTGTCAGTAGCCTTGAGACTCCTCTTTCGCTCCTGCTTTGAATCTTTAATGGTCTCCAAGTTGCTTCAATCTCCAAAACTAATAAGAACTAGGGTTATGTTCTAATCTAAAGGAGTGTTTAATCTAGTCTAATCTATGTAATCTCTTTTTATTTTATGTCTTACATCATGTATTTATAGGTTACAAGTCCAATTTTGAGCTTAAGAACAAACCCAATCCAATTTGGAGTCAAAAAGGTGTCAAAATTATTAAAAACGCATCGAGCCACGCACTGACCTCTCTTCAGGCCTTCAAATTTGAGAATGACGTCAGACAACGCTTTATAGCGCCTTTGGGCGCTGCAAATAGGCTTAAAATTAGCGCCCCGGCGCTACCCCATTTTCTGACATTTTCTACTCCGACGTCTTTTGGGAAAATGGCCATAAATTCTTCGTCCGAACTCTGATTTTGATGATTCAAGATAATCTGGAAAGAGCAAAAGTAGATCTACAACTTTCATTCTTTGAGATTTTCTAAATAAGGTCTGGAGCTATAGTCAAATTGGCTCTGAAGTTACTGCTGTGTAAGTGGGAAGCTAAAAATGCGAATCTAGTCACCCCAAATGTCGATCCAAGTAACTTTTGTCCCAATTCCTACAAAACAACATAAAACATGCTTGAATAGACATAAACACTTAAAAAATAATCTAAAAGACATGAGAACAACAATAAATTAAGCCCGAATGTATCCAATTCAAGTGTATAAAACTCACTTGTCAATTATTCATTAACCAGAACCCTAGCCGCTCTTAGAGAGAGACTAGAGAGAAAACAGTTTCAGAAAATTCTCATCCTTGGTGGCTAGTACCGCGTTTCCTTCTTCTGCAGATTGTAGGACGATTCGTGTAGAGCGTTCATGTGGATACCGTAGAGACGCAGTCCATTTGAATTGCGTTGGAGATTCGACCGCATCGATTCTAGCTTTAACAATCGGTATAATTTCTAACCTCTAAATTAATTGAATTTTTTGCATGGATCCTGTTTTAGGGTTTCAAAATTGCCTTTAATTGGTTTATTTCCGCTGCGTTTCTATGCCGAAACCCAACAGTGTCAACCTCGGAGAAAACCCTGAGGCATACAGTTGCAGTTCCGGAGATAACCCCAGAAATGCTTGTTTCAAATTCATGCAAACAGCTTCAAACACTCGGCAAAAGCCCCGAGACACACATTCCCCAAGTCCGGAGATAATCCTGTGAAGTAAGGCACACCTCAGAAATAACCTTGAGGACGGTCAACACCTGTAGCAGTCCAATCTCAGAGATAACCCTGAGCAACGACCGCTAAATCAGCTCAAACCAGTGATAACCTTAGTGAAGAACAGAATCGTCATTTTGCCATCCCAAACCCATATCGCACCATCTCAACAACAACATACATACATTCTACACAGCAATGTCCTACAAGAACCAAAGAGCTCCAATCCCGAGTGACTACTGCACAAGATAACACATCGGATATAATTTCAAGCTTGAAGACCAACGGCATGGTCCCATCTTCCTGACTGCGTACAACCTCTAATCACATGTCATTGTGCAGATCTCGACAAAAGCATGCCAAAAAAGGTCTTATACACCTTGATCGGATGCTCGGATTGAAGTTCTAAAAGTTTGAGCGAACAACACGTTGTATGCGTGCGCATTGCCGAGGCAAAGAAGACCCGCAGATCACGGGCACCGGTGCCAGCAGCAGTACACCCACACAGCTCCCACCTCTATAAAGAGAGGGCTTGGGGCAGCCATTTTGCATAGAGAAAAGGCTAGGAAGCCCTGTCCAATTTGTTCTGTACACACTATAAACTGAGTGCTTTCTCATTTTAAACACTTGTGAGCTTATATATTGCTATATTTTTACTGGTGGGAGTCGAGTGTTCATCCATTTCAAGTCATTGAAGTCTTCTTTGGCAGTCCACTGTAAGCCTTCTTACACATTTTAAAGCCTTTCTCTTCATCTTTGTACACACTGTTCTTCACGTTGAGAGTCGTGTTACGTGTGTATGCCCGGACTTCGGTCCGCGACTTTTATTTATTTATATATATATATATTATATTTATATATATGGACTAACATTATCGATTTATGCCTCGATTGAGCCTAAATTTTACATCTGGAGCGTTTATTTGCTTATATTTATATATACTTATATATATGAACTGTTGTCGAACTTTGTTCGATGAGCCTAGATTTTACATCCGGAGCATTTAATGCTTTTATATATATATATAGTGAGAAATCGCCGAAATGATAAATTGAGCCGGGATCAATATATATCCTATCCGTTTACTACTTATATATATATATATACACACACATTTCTGTCAGGTTTAAAGTTTACTTCGTAGCCTTTTACTGCTTTCTTTATGTTTCATCCCGCCTGGAGTTTACTTCGTGGCGATTGATCGTTTTTACTTCTTTCTTTACATTCTGTCCAGCTTGGAGTTTACTTCGTGGCGGTTGATCGTCTTTATGGCTTTATTTACATTTCTGATCCCTCATGGAGGTGCTTCGTGGTGGTTGATCATGTCAATATATATATATATATATATATATATATTTACCGCTTTTATATATTTACATTTCTGATCCCCCATGGAGGTGCTTCGTGGTGGTTGATCCTGTCTGTATATATATATATATATATATATTTACAACTATTATATATATAACTGTTTATAGCTTTCATATAAATTGCTACATCATGTGAGCCTAGGAATCATGTGATCACATATTCAGTCTATTGAATCTAGATTCGGTTCTCGTGATGGACATTTTCAGCTTTACACGACTTATAAATTATTCGGTACTGCTATGTATATTATTTTCTCGAAGATGCTTCGCATCTCAAAAATAAAAGCAATCCAGCCGAACACATAATAAAATAGAAGTATCAAAGGCCTCAATTACTATTGAGCACAAGGGTTTGAAAAACCTCTTTTTATAAAACATCACTGCTATATCTTGTTTAAAACTGAATATTAACACAAATTCAAACCCTTTGTATATAGGTGCAAATGAGACATATCACTACTTCCAAATAATTGCACATTGAACCACACACACACACATTTTCATATAACAGTTTAATTAAAAAGTGGCGGTCACCGTGGTAACACGGATGTCAGGGGGTGCCTAACACCTTCCCTCTGCATAACCAAGTCCCCGGACCCTAACGAATCTCGGTTTCACAGACCCGTTAAGCAGTGTCACATCACTGGGTCAATGTGCAAATCTTTTCTCGGTTGTGTTGGTACAACCATTTAAAAAACCAACTGGCGACTTTTACAGTAAAATCGTCGACATATAAATGTCGGACCTTTTCACAACTTTTTTTTTCAAACAAATCTCATCTAACATGAGAAGACCAAAAGACAAGAACAGAAAAGGGACAAATAAAAATTCTGACGTCGACAACCCATTTAGGTTCTCCATATTAAATCGGTTGTGAATAAATCAATTAGAACAAATCTAATCTTATTTAAATAAATAAATTAAAGTATTAATTTATTTAAATAAATAATATTTATTATAAAATAAGGATAAGCCTCCTTAGCGATCAACGACTTTCCAGATAATATAGATTTCAACATTAATCATAAAAGAACCTTTGAGTAAATAGTTACCGTACAATTTAATCCTTCCACCATACAATGTCCCAATTAAATATAAGACATGGAATTACTGTCAAGTCTTATTTTATTTAATTATATGTATTTCGACTCTTAAATGCACAACTCCAAATAATGCAAATTAGAAACTCCTTTCTAATTGCATTCTTTCTTGGCCAAGGACCATTGGGTTGTACAATTATCTCCATGTACTAGAAGCGGTAGATTCTTTATTGATCATATATTATCTCAATGTACAATTTATTATTCACAAGCATACCATTTGATATACCTTAAGGGTCTTAAGGAATAAGCCAAAGTATAATTCATCATACACAAGATACTATGATGATCTCAAGTCCAAGGATCACTTGTACTACTATCATTACAGGAATTCCTATTGACATGCAAGTGAAACTCTATTAGGTATTCCTTAGCGAGTCACGTTCAGTGTACTTATTCTTCAATAAGCACCTATATACTTGCTTTAGTGTCTCCACACAAATGATCATGAGATCAATCATCCTCATCCAATGAGTAAGCAACGTATGTACCAATTTTAGTTTTCAGCTTTCTAAGAATTTAGATCTCATTAGAATGATCATCATCATTATTCTAAAAGCATTGCTTAAAACTATGGGTTTATCACATATTATAAAATAACATCATGTAGATAATTAAAAGCCTTTAAGAAATTAATACTTTTTATTAATAAATAAATAAGATTGTTACAAAGTATATGCTTTATCATCAAACATGATTGGCTTGTATGCATACTACTTTCACTGATACCTACCAGGACAGTAACTGGATGGAGGGTTTATATAGACTACATGAAGCTCAATAAAGTAACACGTAATGATCACTTCCCTTTGCCCTTCATTGACCAAATTTTGGATAGATTAGCATGACATCAATATTATTGCTTGCTAGATGGGTATTCAGGGTATAATTAGATTATCATCTCCCTAGAGGATCAAGAGAAGACAACATTTACTTGTCCTTATGGTACTTTTGCATTTAGGCGGATGTCTTTTGGGCTTTGTAATACACCGACAACTTTTCAAAGGTTTATGATGGCCATCTTCTTAGATATGGTATAACAGAATGTTAAAGTTTTTATGGATGATTTCTCAGTCTTTAGGGATTCTTTTGACAGCTGTTTAGAAAATTTGATCATGGTGTTAAAACGTTGTGTGGAAACCAATCTTGTGCTAAACTGGAAGAAGTGCTAGTTTATGGCACATGAAGGGATCATCCTTGGACATAAAGTGTCAGCAAAGGGGTTGGAGGTGGATAAGGCTAAACTAGAAACAATAGAGAATCTACCACCACCTATGTCAGCCAAAGGGATTCATAGTTTCTTGGGACATGTCGAATTCTACCGCAGATTCTTAAAGGACTTTTCCAAAATTACAAAGCCATTATGCAATTTATTGGAGAAGGATGTACCCTTCAGATTCGATGAGGATTGTTTGTCAACGTTTGAGCTATTAAAGAAAAAATTGACCATAACACCAGTGATAGTTGCACCTGATTGGTCCATGCCATTTGAATTAATGTGCGATGCTAGTGATTATACGTTGAGGGCTGTTTTGGGCAAACTTAAGGAAAAAGTTTTTCATGCCATCTATTATGCTAGCAAAACACTGTCTGATGCTCAGTTGAATTACACAACCACTGGAGGAGAAGGAACTAATTGTAGTAGTTTATGCTTTTGACAACTTCTGTTCTTACCTCATTGGGACTAAGGTTGTGGTTTTCACTGATCATTCTGCCATCTGGTATCTGATTTCCATGAAAGATGCAAAACCTATGTTGATTAGATGGATTCTACTACTTCAGGAATTTTATTTGCAAATTCGGGATAGAAAGGGTACAGAGAATCTAGTGGCGGACCATTTCTCCAGGTTAGTCAGTCTGGAGCAAGATAAGATGGATAAGGCTTTGATCAATGAGTGCTTCCCCGATGAACAATTGTTTGCAGTTTGCTCCAAAATCCCATGGTTTGCTGATTTTGTCAATTACTTAGTAGGCAATGTGTTCCCTCCAAACTTGACACGATAACAAAAGAAGTTCTTACATGATGTAAAAAAGTATATGTGGGATGAACCATTCTTGTTCAGACAATGTGTCGACCGCATGATTCGGCGGTGTGTTCCATAAGAGGAAACATATAATATTCTACATGCATACCATGCATCTTTATATGGGGGACACTGTGGAAGTGAAAGGACTACCACCAAGCTGCTACAAGTAGAATTCTATTGGCTTACAATTTGTTCGAAGACGTGATAGATGTCAAAGGGTGGGTAGTATCTCCAAGATTCATGAGATTCCATTGAATACTATCTTTGAGGTTGAAGTCTTTGACTTATGGGTATAGACTTCATAGGGCCATTTCCATCTTATTTTAGAACCCTCTACATCTTCTTGGCAGTTGACTATGTCTCTAAATGGGTTGAGGCTAGTGTTTTACCAACGAATGATGCCAAAGTTGTATTCAAATTTCCGCAAAAAAACATAGATGACGCACTTGAACATCTCTCTTAGCAAAATATAGGGTGACTCATAGAATTGCCCTTGCGTATCACCCTTAGACTAGTGGCCAAATAGAAGTATCTAATAGAGAGGTGAAGAGGATTCTGGAGAAAATTGACAATCCAACTAGAAATGATTGGTCAATGAAGCTAGATGACGCACTTTGGGCATACATGACTACACACAAGACACCGATTGACATGTCTCCTTATTAGTTAGTCTATAGTAAAACTTGTCACCTTCCTGTGGAACTTGAACACAAAGCATATTGGGCCATCAAAAAGTTAAATTTTGATCTCACAGTTGTAGGGGAGAAAAGATTTCTCCAACTTAATGAACTTGATGAATTCCGTCTGCAGGCGTATGAGAACTCAAAATTATACAAAGAGAAAGCCAAGAAGTGGCATGATCAGAAAATAATTGAAAGAAAGTTTAAGTCAGGGCAAGCAGTTCTACTCTTCAATTCAAGGTTGAGACTTTTCCCTGGAAAGCTTAAGTCCCGATAGTCGAGACCATTCCTTGTCAAAACTGTATTTCCACATGGCGCCGTTGAGATAGTGAACAAGAATTTAAGAGTAACCATTCAAGGTCAAAGGACAATGCCTAAAGCACTATTGGGGTGGTGACTTTGATTGCCAAAAGTGTTAGGTTTGTAATATTCTAGAACGCAATCAAATTGCATAAAAGTGCGGAAGCGTGGTAAAAATCAGAGTTTAAAAATTTACAAACCATATACCCGGATCACTCTTTATGCACAATTATTAATTAAACGAAAAGATAAAGAATAAAATCATACCCTTGAAGATCGAGCTTCCTCAGGTACAAGTTCACCTCCAAATCCTTTCGCGTTCAACTTGAATCCACCGGGTTTGGTTCCTTCCTTTGATCAACGTTAGCCACCCAAATGTTTGGCCTCTAGAGGTGATCCACCAAGGAAGAAGAAAATTCAAGAAGGGTGGTTGGCTAAACCCTAGTTTTTCTATCTCTATAGAAAAGGTGTACTCTCCCAACAATTGGAATTATTTCGTTGTAAAAGTCAACAACCCATCCCCACCCATAATAAGACTCCTCTTATTTATAGATGTGGGCAACCCACCTTAACAATTAAGGAATTGGGTTTTATTTAATTAATTAAATTCTTTTAATTAATTAAGCTCCCTAATCTTATTAGGGATAATTAATTAAACTCCTTTAATTAATTTTCCTTCCTAATCCAATTAGGAATAAATGAGAGTACTTATATTAAATTAATTCCTAAACTCTTTTAGAAATTAAAATAATAATAATTGTAATAATATTAATAAGACTCCTCTTATTAATTTATATTTAATATTTCTAAAATATTAAATAATAAATATTAAGCTATTTAATTTATTCTATCACCATAGATTAAATTAAATATACATAACACATTATTACGATTATGCCATTAACTTCTTAAATAATTATTCTTCCTTTTATGGTGTGACCCTTTAGGTTCTCCATATTAAACAGGTTATGAATAAATCAATTAGAACAATTCTAATCTTATTTAAATAAATAAATTAAACAATTAATTTATTTAAATAAATAATATTTATTCTACAATAGGGATAAGCCTCCTAGCGATCAGCGACTTTCCGGATAATATAGATTTCAACATTAATCATAAAAGAACCTTTGAGTAAATAGTTACCGCACAATTCAATCCTTCCACCATACAATGTCCCAATTAAATATAAGACATGGAATTTTGTCAAGTCTTATTTTATTTAATTATATGTATTTCGATCCTTAAATGCACAACTCCAAATAATGCAAATTAGAAACTCCTTTCTAATTTCATTTCATCGCCAAGGACTCTTGGGTTTTCATTTATCGAATCACATAGGACATTTCTCTTTCTTTATTAGAAGTGGTAGATTCTTTATTGATCATACATTATCTCCATGTATAACCTCATTATACCCAAGCATACCCTTTGATATACCCTAAGGGTCTTAAGGAATAAGTCAAAGTATAACTCATCATACACAAGATACTATGATGATCTCAAGTCCAAGGATCACTTGTCTTTACTATCACTACTACAGAATTCCTATTGGACAGTAAAATAAAACTCCATTAGGTATTCCTTAGCGAGCCACGTTCAGTGAACTTATTCTCTAATAAGCACCTACATACTTGCTTTAGTGTCTCCACACAAATGATCATGAGATCAATCATCCTCATCCAATGAGCAAGCAACGTATGTACCAATCTATCCGGATTCACTAATCCCCAATTTAGTAATCCAACGATTGGGAACTATTTTAGTTTTAAGCTTTCAAAGAATTTAGATCTCATTAGAATGATCATCATCATTATTCTAAAAGCATTGCTTAAAACTATGGGTTTATCACATATTATAAAACAACATCATGTAGATAATTAAAAGCCTTTAATAAATTAATACTTTTTATTAATAAATGAATAAGATTGTTACAAAGTATATGCTTTATCATCAAACATGATTGGCTTGTGTGCATACTACTTTCAAAAAGTGCTCAATTGTCCTCGTCAATCCACAATAGAACAGGGAGTAGTCGAGCTGAACGACTATAAACCAAGCGCTCGATGAGAAGCACCCCATCCAATCATTTCTCCCTCTATGTTTAATTCTTCGTACTTTTAATATTTGATAGAATTTGTTTTTGTAGATTTAATAGTTTTAGTAGTTCATTTATCTCTCTCAGGTACAATCCAATTGGTATAATCATGCATGGTCGTAAGCAATTTGAAAAGGCTAAGGTTGCTGCGAGTGCAGGCAACGCTTGGTAGAGCCCTATTTGTATGGAAAGCAAAGACCGCGCACGCCTTGACGATCAACAAATTCCAACTCAGCAAGCAAGCGTTCGCACCCAAATATAAAGCAAGTCCCACGCGGCTGTGACACGACCAAAAGGCAGTTTTTAAATATCTCAGACATGACTTCTATTATCTTATTCCAACTCAAACTCGGCTACCTCCCAAAACAGAGCACCAGGACTTTAAACCATTTCCTTCTCTTATCCAATAATTGAATGCCTCAAATCTATATCCCACTTAGATCCTACCATCTACACACTCTTTATCCTTCTCCTATATAAACTCTAGCTACTCCCCGTCAATTCTATAATAAAAAATAAGAGCAATAGCTAGAGCAAACAGACTTTGGGTTGCTTTATAACTGTTTGATTAAGGGTCTAAAAGAAGTTTAGGGTATAAATCATTTAGTTTGGGGGTAACAACATGATCAAAGTTAGAAAATTCTTTTGCAAATCCAAGTTCACATTCCTATGACACCTAAAAGAGTTCGAACTCCTTCCTAATCGTTTTCAAGCAGTAGTGATGGTGAAGGTAGCAGTCACGATGATACGACTAAAATTTTCATCCTCTCAGCCCAACATTACTATTATGATGTATTGATGAACAAAACTTTGTGCTAGAAAGAGGGTTGAAGCCCGATAAGGAGGATGGAAAGATTTAGAATATTATTAGAGATGATGGATGGGTCTAAGTGGTTGGTACTCCATTGGCGACACCGATGACCATAGTTCGTGAATTCTATGCCAATGCCAGGGAAACTCAAAATGGGATATCAAATGTCAGGGGCAAACATGTTTCTTACACCAAGAAAAACACTAAGGAGCTATTTCACTTAGACACCTTGACACCGAATAAGTCTAACTAGGTGGAGTACCAGCGCTTCGATACTGATTTGGACAAGCTAGTGGAAGAAATGTGTAAGCCTGGAATTGTATGGACTAAAAGAGCAGGAACCGATAGAAAAATCCACTTCCCTCACACTGCACTGAATCGATATGCCAAAGCTTGGTACATTTTCATTTGTGCTACCTTACTCCCCACATGCCACCAGAACGATGTCACTACAAAAAGAGCTGTTATAACATCATCAAGGGAAATTCGATCGACGTGGGTCACCTAATCCATCAGTCCATGCTGCATTATATATGAGGAAGTATAACTGGAGGGATTCCACACACATCCATTGTCACCAAACTGTGTGTCTAGGTAGGCGTTAAATGGGGCGATGATACATTACAGATGCCAATGAAAGACATCAATCATGCGGCCATAAGAAAATACACTATATGGGAAGGAGGAGAATCGCATCCTCGGGGTCTTGACTTCATCCTAAAAGACTAAGAGGAGACTGAAGAAGAAGAAGAAGAAGAAGAAGAAGAAGAAGAAGAAGAAGAAGAAGGGGATGACGAAGAAGAAGCTGAGGCTCCTACTGCAATGCCGCCTCCACATCATACTAGTCAGGATTGGGAGATGTGTCGCTTGAGGCGGCGAATAGATGCCCTGCACACTGATTTCACAATATACACTACTGAATTTGATAGGGCAGTCTGTCGAGCATTTTCACAGCTTGGCATGGAAGCTCATTTCCCTATCTTTGGTTCAGGTAGCACTTATCCACCTCCAGACACACCACCTGAGTAGGATGAAGCAGGTGGAGATGGTTATGCTGCTCAGGGGAGTTCCTTTCTAACTTTTATCTGAAAGTAGTATGCATACAAGTCAATCATGTTTGATGATAAAGCATATACTTTGTAACAATCTTATTCATTTATTAATAAAAAGTATTAATTTATTAAAGGCTTTTAATTATCTACATGATGCTGTTTTATAATATGTGATAAACCCATAGTTTTAAGCAATGCTTTTAGAATAATGATGATGATCATTCTAATGAGATCTAAATTCTTAGAAAGCTTAAAACTAAAATAGTTCCCAATCATTGGATTACTAAATTGGGGATTAGTGAATCAGGATAGATCGGGTACATACGTTGCTTGCTCATTGGATGAGGATGATTGATCTCATGATCATTTGTGTGGAGAAACTAAAGCAAGTATGTAGGTGCTTATTAGAGAATAAGTTCATCGAACGTGGCTCGCTAAGGAATACCTAATGGAGTTTTACTAGGTCATCGATAGAAATTCACAGAGTGATAAGTAGTACAAGTAATCCTTGGACTTGAGATCATCATAGTATCTTGTGTATGATGAGTTATACTTTGACTTATTCCTTAAGACCCTTAGGGTATATCAAAGGGTATGCTTGGGTATAACAAGTTATACATGGAGATAATATATGATCGATAAAGAATCTATCACTTAATAAAAAGAAGAGAAATGTCTATGTGATTCGATAAATGACAACCCAAAGAGTCCTTGGTTAAGCGTAATGAAATTAGAAAGGAGTTTCTAATTTGCATTATTTGAGTTCATGCATTTAAGGATCGAAATACATATAATTAAATAAAATAAGACTTGACAAGTAATTCCATGTCTTATATTTAATTGGGACATCATGTATATGGTGGAAGGATTGAATTATGCAGTAACTATTTACTCAAAGGTTCTTTTATGATTAATGTTGAAATCTATATTATCGAAAAAGCGTTGATCGCTGGGAGGCTTATCCCTATGTAGAATAAATATTATTTATTTAAATAAATTAATTATTTAATTTATTTATTTAAATAAGATTAGAATTATTCTAATTGATTTATTCACAATAGGTTTAATATGAAGAACCTAAAGGGTCACACCATAAAAGGAAGAATAATTATTTAAGAAGTTAATGGCATAATCGTAATAATATGTTATGTATATTTAATTTAATCTATGGTGATAGAATAAATTAAATAGCTTAATATTTATTATTTAATATTTTAGAAATATTAAATATAAATTAATAAGAGGAGTCTTATTAATATTATTACAATTATTATTATTATTTTAATTTCTAAAAGAGTTTAGGAATTAATTTAATATAAGTACTCTCATTTATTCCTAATTGGATTAGGAAGGAAAATTAGTTAAAGGAGTTTAATTAATTATTCCTAATAAGATTAGGGAGCCCCTTTAATTAAAAGGGTTTAATTAAATAATACCTTATTTTAATAGGGTTACTTGATATCTTTATAAAGAGAGTCTTATATCGGATATCAAGACTACGTTATAATTCCAATAGTTGGGAGAGTACGCCTTTTCTATGAGATAGAAAAACTAGGGTTTAGCCAACCACCCATCTTCTTGAATCCTTCTTCTTCCTTGGTGGATCACCTCTAGAGGCCAAACACTTGGGTGGCTAACGTTGATCAAATGAAGGAACCAAACCCGGTGGATTCAAGTTGAACGCTAAAAGGATTGGAGGTGAACTTGTACACGAGGCTTTTCGGATCTTCAAGGGTATGTTTTTATTCATCTTTTTCGTTTAATTAATAATTGTGCATAAAGGGTGATCCGGGTATATGGTTTGTAAAATTTTTAAACTCTGATTTTACACGTTTTTCGCTTATTTTTGCAATTTGATTGCGTTCATGAATATTACAAACCTAACAGTGGTATCAGAGCCAAACCTTTATGAAAATTATTAATTGTCTAATTTGATATGTATATTGATATATGTTTAGAACATTTTAATTGGGCATAATTTTGTTGTATAAAATTTAATTCAAAAAAAAAAGAGCATGCCGATTTGCGAACTGATTTTTTTTTTTGCTGCGTTTTAAAACCGCGTGGCCACGTACTAAATTTTTTTTTCTTGCACGGAATTGGTAAAGTGGCCCGGTTATCTCATGATTACCAATATCCGGTCACCCATATCCGGTTATCTCATGATTTACGTTATTCACATGATATATATTTATATATATTACGTTCGGATATATATATATATATATATAGTTAATAGTTAACTTAGATGCCCACCAGATTGCATACTTGATATATATATATATATATATATATATATATATATATATATTAAGTATATGTTAAAGTTAGTATATATTATATATATGATATATATATATATATATATACTACTATATATATATATATATATATATATATATATATATATATTATTCTCAATTATTTTATAATTAAAATAAAAGTTTATTTTAATTTTAAAATAAAAGATTTATTTTAATATTAAAATATAAAGTTTATTTTAATTTTAAAATTGAATTTCATGCTAACTAATTAGAGTTGGAATTGGATTCCATGATAACTAATTGAAGTTGAAATTGGATTTTATGTTTCCTAAAATAAAGGAATTTATTTGTGAATAGGAAAGTGAATCCATCTTTCCTTAAATAAAGAAGTTTATTTAGATATGAAATAAGATTTCATATTATTCAAAATAAAAGAGTTTATTTGTGAATATGAAAGAAAATCCTAATTTCCTTAAATAAAGGAGTTTATTTAGATATAAAATAAGATTTCATATTATTCAAAATAAAGGAGTTTATTTGTGAATGGGAAAGAGAATTCGTGTTTCCTTTAATAAAGGATTATTTTTTTACATGGAATTGGATTCCATAATTAATTAAAATAAAGGAGTTTATTTTGATTAAAGATTTTGATTGAAATAAAATAGTTTATTTTATTCAAAATTGGTTAAATTAAAATAAAATAGTTTTATTTTGATTTAAATTTGGATTAAAATAAAGAAGTTTATTTTAATTCAAAATTAGATTTTATACTAACTAAATTTGCCCATTAAATGATATCAATATATATATTAAATGTTTATTACTCATGAGATGAATGTTATTTATTGATACATATGGAGATGTGTATGATAATAAATGAGATTGATTATGGGACTATTGACCCAATGTGATTGGATTTTATTTTAGTTGGATGCATGAATGTATGGGTTTTATTAAATGGGAATTCTGCAGTATCTCGTCTTCTCTAATTTTTACGAATGTAAATTCTATCTCGCTCCTATGTACTTCCCTCGATCACGATCAAGGTTTCTATTTATTTTAATTAGTTTTGTAATAGGAATAGTTAGAATTAATTTTGAAAAATTGGAGATCAAGGAGCAAGGAGCGCTTGAAGACCCGTTTGTAATGGAGCACGGGTTTAAATGTAATAGTTATATTTAAATATTATTTCTTGCACCCCTAGGGTTTGACCTTTTGGTTCACTTGGTGGCTCTAGTGAACCAAACTAGAATAAAAGTTCATAATCAATCCGGGTAGAATATAGTATTCTATATGTGCATGCTTATACTATATATATTATATATTATGCAAACATGCTTCGCATGTTCATTAATATGACGCGTATTTTATATATATATGTGCATGCACGCTAAACAAGATGAGACAATTAATTATAAACCCCTCAATTTTTTTATATTAAGTCCTAAGCGTTCAAAGATATTTGGAATATCGAACATCGCCTTCTAGCATGATAAAATTAATAGAGTATTAAATATTTAATATGAGTTTGTTGTGTCACCACAAGGCAAGTATTAAGTATTTAAGATGTTAATTTATCACATTTGATGCTTATAAAGAAAATTGAACAATATTGTTTTCTTTGTGTCACCACAAGGATGATATTTTCTTTTTGAATATATGGAGTGCTAGGTCGGACTTAACTTGGATAATTTTGATTCGGATGTGCCACCACTTGATCAAAATAATCTAAGAGGCAAAAAGAAAAGGAGTTGATAGTTGATGTAATTGACAAAAGTTGTCTACCTATTTATTTATATATAGTTTGTTGTGTCATCACCACAAGGCTATATACATTTGAAATGGGATCCTTATTCTCACTACTTGAGATCTTTAATTAGATTTTGCCGAACTATATATATTGAGAGGTAATATAGTTTGAAGAAAATAGTGGGAGATACCAATTTAAAACAAGACCTAATTTATTTTGGTAATTAATAAAAGAATGTATGTTAAAATGTTGTTAATTACAAATTCATTTCTGAGAATTTTACAATGTCTAAAATTACTATCACTGCGAAGCATATTAAATGCTAAATTAACCGTAATCAATTAAGCGGATTGGTTAAGGAATTTGAGAATATTTCTCATATTGAAAAGCTATCTTATGTCATAATACGCCTATCCCCGCAATGGTTGCGCACAATGCCTCTAAGGAAGAGATTGCTACTTTTAGAAAGTGGCAAGATGATGCATGATTGGCTCAATGCATCATGCTCGCATCTATGAGTAACGAGCTTGACGTCAAGATGAAACTATGGATGCTCCTACTATATTCCCGCACATCAAGTAGTTGATGGTGAGGAAAGTGGGACCGATAGATATCGAGATATCTAAGGAGCTCTTCCGATCTAGAATGGCCAATGGCACTATAGTACAGACAAAAAGTTCTTAACATTATCAATTTGATTGATCAATTAGGACAACTAGTTTTGTCATGGATGGAGAGTTGAGCCAAGATTTGATCTTACACTCACTCCCGGACTCCCTTCACAATTGTTGTGAATTTTTCATATAAACAAGCTAGATATCAGCTTCGTTGATTTGCTTAACATGTTGAAAAATATTGAGAGTCACTTTCCAACCAAGAAAGATCAAGTCTTACTGGTAGGGACCAAAGGATCTTCTGCAAAGAAGAACGATTCAAAGAAGGTAAATAGAAAGGCATAAACAAAGGATAATAAGAACAAAACTGATACGGATAGCAAAGGAGCTTGCTTCCACTACAATAAGCCTGGACACTGGAAAGAAACTGCGAGAAGCATCTTGCAGAGGCTAACTAAAGAAGCTTAGTGAAGTTTCGGTTACAAATATTATTTTGTTCATGGTTGAAATAAATTTTTCTTTAAGTCAATGTTCTACTTGGGTATTGGATACCGACTTTGGTTATCATAAATATAGATTTATGAAGGGACCAAACAGAAGTAGAAAACTAAACAAATATAAGTAATCCTATGTGTGGAAAATGAAGCAAAGGTTGCTGCATTAGCCATAGAAACTTATAATTTAACAATGCCTACGGGCAAATCTATTAAGTCAATAAGTTGTTATTGTATTCCAGTTCTTGTTAAAAATATTATTTCCATTTTATTGTTGGACAATGAAATCTTTGGTATTATAATTAAGAACAATTGTTGTTCTATTTATAATAATAATGTTTTGTATAGAACTGGAATATTACTTAATGGATTTTGTGTACTTGACTTACATGAAAATATATTTTGCAAATTGAACAAACTAGTATATGAAAAGGAGATGATCATTCAAAGAGTTGAATGTATGTATTTGTTGAAATACAAGTGTGAATTATTTGAAAGGTTCAAAGAATTCAGAAATGAAACAAATTGACAAAGTATTAAGATTCTTTGATTAGATTAAGGAATAAATACTTGTGCAATAAGTTTCTAGATCATCTCAAATGGTTTTCTCATAATGGACACCTCCTGATACATAATAATTGATTGATGTATCTGAAAGGAAAAAATCGCACCTTGTTGAACATGGTGCTGTCCATAATGATTTTATCGACATTCCAGTATCCCTCTAGGGTCATGTCCTAGAAATGGCTGCATATCTACAAAAAGGTAACCTCAAAATCCCACCCCAAGACTCCATAAAAGTTATGGATGGGAGGATTCTAATCTTAAGTATGTTAAGATAAGGGTTGTCCAACTTATGTGAAAAGGTTTCAAAGGATAAGCTTGGGACAAGATTTGACATGTCTGATTTGTGGGACATCCTAAAGTAAGTTTAGGGTATATGTTCTATAATTCTACTTAGCAAAAGGTGTTTGTTGCGAAACACGCCTTTTAAGATAAAGGTGTTTATTATTGAAGGGCTAGTGGGAGAATAATAGATCTTGAAGAGTTCAAGAACCACAAAACACTATAAGTCAAATAAGAGGAACCTATAGATAGACCTATTGTACCACAACCGAATCAGAACGGAATAGTTAGAAGATACCTAGGAGGTATGGATTCATCATAAATAATGATGATGAGGTACACATCATAGAAGATGATGATCCAGTTATATACGATGAGGTAAGAGTTCTAAGTGTACAAAAGGGGACGATGGGGAGCGCCGTGACATTCCTAATATTATATGTTGATATACTACGAGATAAGGAATGACATACTAATGCTACAATCAGTAATGATAAAGTTGTCTAAACATTCCTCCATGAATGGTTTGGGAAGAGTATCTTAATTGGGGATAAAATCTATATAGATAGATTCAAGAGGATGCTCGACTTAACCCAAGGAATGTATATTCATTTGATGCTAAAGCCGTTTAGCATGGCAAGCTCCAAGAGATGTTTCATGTTGATGAGCCATGGAGTGTATCTCTCTTAATAGTCCCCACAAACTATTAAAAGAAGAGAGATCGCATGAGTGACAATCATGTATGCAATGAAATATACGAGACCTGATGTTGATCAGTCATATTATGGAGAAGTTCACTATGAGTCAGTGAAAAATATCTTAAAGTGCTTAACCGGCACTAAGGATGTGATCATATTCATGATGGGTCTAAATTAAAACTAGAGGGCTTTACAGAATCAAGTTTTTCAGACAGACCAAGACGTCCGAAAATCCACTTTAAGGTAAAGTGTTACCTTGAACAGTGGTGTAGTGAATTTGAAAGGTTCCAAATAGCAAAAGGTTGCTGGTTTAGTGATAAAGACAAAGTATATAGCTATAAATGAAGCTGCAAGTTGATTGTTTGGATTAAAAGTTCATTACAGAACTAGGAATAGTTCCTAAGTCTCATCTTGGATCTAAACATGTGTTGTGGCACTTTCATTTGATTATTAGAATCATTGAAAGATGGGAAATCACTATAGAGATAGTGGACTCTCATGGACAACATTACATATCCATTAACTAAAGCTTATCCAACAGCAGGATAATCGTCACTTAGAGAAGAAGAGTATGAGATACCATGACGATTGGCTTTAGTGCAAGTGGGAGATTGAAAGTAATATGCATACAAGCCAATCATGTTTGATGATAAAGCATATACTTTGTAACAATCTTATTCATTTATTAATAAAAAGTATTAATTTATTAAAGGCTTTTAATTATCTACATGATCTTTGTTTTATAATATGTGATAAACCCATAGTTTTAAGCAATGCTTTTAGAATAATGATGATGATCATTCTAATGAGATCTAAATTCTTAGAAAGCTTAAAACTAAAATAGTTCCCAATCATTGGATTACTAAATTGGGAATTAGTGAATCCGGATAGATTGGTACATACGTTGCTTGCTCATTGGATGAGGATGATTGATCTCATGATCATTTGTGTGGAGACACTAAAGCAAGTATGTAGGTGCTTATTAGAGAATAAGTTCACTGAACGTGGCTCGCTAAGGAATACCTAATGGAGTTTTACTTGACTGTCAATAGGAATTCTCTGTAGTGATAGTAATCTACAAGTAATCCTTGGACTTGAGATCATCATAGTATCTTGTGTATGATGAGTTATACTTTGACTTATTTCTTAAGACCCTTAGGGTATATCAAAGGGTATGCTTGGGTATAACAAGTTATACATGGAGATAATATATGATCAATAAAGAATCTACCACTTCTAATAAAAGAAGAGAAATGTCTTATGTGATTCGATAAATGACAACCCAAAGAGTCCTTGGTTAAGGCGAGAATGAAATTAGAAAGGAGTTTCTAATTTGCATTATTTGGAGTTGTGCATTTAAGGATCGAAAATACATATAATTAAATAAAAAAGACTTGTGACAAGTAATTCCATGTCTTATATTTAATTGGGACATTGTATGGTGGAAGGATTGAATTGTACGCAGTAACTATTTACTCAAAGGTTCTTTTATGATTAATGTTGAAATCTATATTATCCGGAAAGTCGTTGATCGTTAGGAGGCTTATCCCTATTGTAGAATAAATATTATTTATTTAAATAAATTAATTGTTTAATTTATTTATTTAAATAAGATTAGAATTGTTCTAATTGATTTATTCACAATAGGTTTAATATGAAGAACCTAAAGGGTCACACCATAAAAAGGAAGAATAATTATTTAAGAAGTTAATGGCATAATCGTAATAATATATGTTATGTATATTTAATTTAATCTATGGTGATAGAATAAATTAAATAGCTTAATATTTATTATTTAATATTTTAGAAATATTAAATATAAATTAATAAGAGGAGTCTTATTAATATTAATACAATTATTATTATTATTTTAATTTCTAAAAGAGTTTAGGAATTAATTTAATATAAGTACTCTCATTTATTCCTAATTGGATTAGGAAGGAAAATTAGTTAAAGGAGTTTAATTAATTATTCCTAATAAGATTAGGGAGCCCCTTTAATTAAAAAGGGTTTAATTAAATAATACCTTATTTTAATAAGGTTACTTGATATCTTTATAAGAGGAGTCTTATATCAGATATCAAGACTACGTTATAATTCCAATAGTTGGGAGAGTACGCCTTTTCTATAGAGATAGAAAAACTAGGGTTTAGCCAACCACCCATCTTCTTGAATCCTTCTTCTTCCTTGGTGGATCACCTCTAGAGGCCAAACACTTGGGTGGCTAACGTTGATCAAATGAAGGAACCAAACCCGGTGGATTCAAGTTGAACGCTAAAAGGATTGGAGGTGAACTTGTACCTGAGGAAGCTCGGATCTTCAAGGGTATGTTTCTTATTCATCTTTTTCGTTTAATTAATAATTGTGCATAAAGGGTGATCCGGGTATATGGTTTGTAAAATTTTTAAACTCTGATTTTACACGTTTTTCACTTATTTTTGCAATTTGATTGCGTTCATGAATATTACAAACCTAACATTACCTTCCAATGAGGACATTGTTTATTGGTATTGGTTTTTATTGCATGATTAGTGTAATTTTCATTTAATTTAGTTTATTCGGTTGCATGTTAATGTAGTCTCATTATAGTTTAAATTGTTTAAGTTCAATTTACTAAAAAAATAATAATAAAAAGAGATAAAATCCAAAAATATTTGCTTATTTTGTTGCATTGTGTTTAGTTAGATCATCTTGCATGAATCCTAACATCTCTTTTACTTGAAATCCTTATTGGCCCATGATGATACTGGAACTGCTTGGTTGTTTAGCATTATTGATAACTTTAGCTTGGTTATGAGGTTATAAAATGAGGTGAATTTTAATTTGTTTAAAATTGATGTATTCGGATAGCACTTTAGAGTAGCCATTATGATTTGTTTAGTTTAAATTGTCGCATAATTACCTTCTGGTGGGAAACTTGTGTTTTAATGACAGATTTAGTAAAATAGTTAGTAATGACTAAGATGATGCTAAAGCTTATGTTTGGGGGAAAATAGGGGGTATGCATGCTATATATGAATATAAAAAAAATATATGTGAATAAATGCTTAGCTAGCTTAGCTCTATGGCCTTTGATACTTGAGTAAGTAATCCCTTAGGGGTGTCTCTACACCAGCGCCCTAAAACCGTCTGGTTTGGGAGTTTTTGGTCAAAAGATCGATGTATGTGTATCACTGAAAAACCTAATATAGCTAGGCATTACACAACAAAATATAAACATGAGAAAGTGCGAATATCGCCCTTGTGAGTAAATAAAAGCATAATAAATCTCTTGTTAACTCTCAGCTTAATTGATGTGTAGCCTTGGTCAGAGCTTTGATTGTTTGCTGAGATTGTTAAGTTAATTCTGTATTTTTTTCCTCTAAGAAGCATATTATGCGAAATATTTATTCTGTGGTAAATTTAATGGCTGTTAAGCACACAAACACACTACATCAGTGATGACAGGCTTCCGTTTGCAAAATGTTGTGGCTCATTGACCTTGTCTTGGTTGGATACTCTGTTTGATGATCATTGTAGTTTTTTTGAGGCATCTCAATTAGATTTCATACTTACTGATGTTGGATTCTTAGGCAAGTTTGTGTATATTGCATAGTTAATTTTATTTGCTTTCTTTTTGTTTTGTTGCTTGAAGGCAAGCAACGATTCAAGTTTGAGGGTATTTGATAAGTAGGTTTTATAATTACTTATCTGGTATCAACTAACTACATTTGTTACTTAATCTCGTGTTTCATTGTAGCTTTTCATACATTTTATCTACATTTTGTAGGATTCACGATCGGGAGCTCACTTGGTGGCATGTGAAAGCATTTGATGTGGAAATTGCTTGATGTGGATAAAAAGTGGTGAGATGGAAGACTAGGTGATCAAAGATTGAAGGAATGGAAGCAGCCGCTGCATAGCTTGGGGTAAGCAATTCGATTATAACTGAACCTAATAGCTTATTCGGTTATAACCGGGAAAAAAATTTAACACACTTTTGATATCTGAACTAATAACCGAAATAGTAGATATCCGAATTACCGAATTACCGAATAACCAAATTTTCTATTCGGTTAATAACCGAAATGAAGTTTTACCACATACTTGACGGATTGAAAATTTTGATTTGAATTTACTGTGTTAACCCAAGTATGAGGTTAAGCCCTCTGACAAGCTATTATTTAGATGTCACTACCTCCCCTTCTTTGTGCTGAAAGACGGGCACTTGTATTGCTTGATATTTTCTGCCTTTACTGGTGTTATTTTCACACACTTCCCATGGTACCACCTCTCACAGATATCATAGCCAATCCAGAATTCATCGGCACTGTAATTGCCCCCACAGCTCCCACAAAGTGTTTTGCCATGCTCATCTTCATCCCCCACTTAACTCTGATAACCTTTGATTACTTTTTAATTTACATGTCCATCACTTGATTTTTGCAAGGCAAAATGTGAGAAATGTATTTATTTATTCCCTTACTAGGTTAGAGATCTCAAGTGACGAGTGCTGATAAGTGAATTTATAAATTATTTGATAACTAATAAGCATGTGATACACTTCTAATTCACAACGAAAGTTAAGAATTTTAATAATTTACCTTCGCGCTGATCCTGGATTTGCTTCGAATTACTAGTTTAGTGATGCCCTAGATGTTCTCCTTCAACACCTTCATGTTCTTGTGTCGCTTTAAGAAGTGAGAGGCGGAGGCCTAAAATTGAGACGGAGAGAGGCGGAGAGGCTGAGATCTGAGATGAGACTAGATTTGGGATTTGGGAAATAGAAATTAGGGGCTACGGTAGACTTCTGCCATTCTGCAAATACATATAAGTAGAAAATTATATTTTTTTAATTAATAAGTTTGGTTATTTGGGTATCCAAATAGCTTGATTTTTTGCTACCAAACCCGAAACCGAATACCAAACAAAAAATTGGGTATAACCGAAATTAGAAAAACAAAACCGAATAACCGAAATAATTCGGTTAAATTTTTTTAGTTATGTTCGGTAATTCGATTTTACTTATTTTTTGCTCACTCCTAAGCATATTAGAAGATAGCACTGATGCATAGCGTGGTCGCGCCCAATTAGAACTAAGGGACAGCGCGGCCGCGCCTTACCTCATTCAACAATGCTCTGTAGCGCGATCGCGCCTAATTTGTACTACTGGGCTGCGCGGTCACGCCAGTTCGGGCTTGACCAAATTTGACTTTTCATTTAATTCAGCCAATTGGATTTTAGCTTGAAAAGGGGGTCATTGTAGGTTGAGTCTAATATATTAGGTTATTTTTATTGCCATTTTGTGTAGAACTTAATATATTCACATATTATATTCTCCACTTTTTGGATCTAGTTTAGATTGTTGATTTTTATTCTTAGATTAGCTTAAATTAGGTTAGATCCATGGAGATTGAAGCAATTGAAGATCCTTGGAAGTTCATATGTGAAGCAAGAGAAGAAACTCAGATTTGTTATTCCTAATTCCTACTTCTCTTTACTTCTATCTTTGTTTTCAATGTAAAATCAATTGTGGATATTGGATTTTGTTTCAATTATGAACTAAACCCTATTTTGGGATTATAATATATGGATCTTGTTGCTTAGTTGAAATTGATATGCTTCTTTATTGAGTTCCACTTAATTGTTAATGGAATATTGTCTAATATGATTTGTGTTAATTGCTTAATTGCTTGATCACCAATTACTGTGATAACTTATATTAAATTGAGAAATGGAGTATAGGTTCAGATCTGATCATGTTAGCATGTGTTTATGACTTCTACATGGCGATGAAATTAATGATTCGTGCTTAGGATAGAGATATACCGAAGCACCACGTGTAGTCTATTGAGAACTTTTGCTTAAATCCTATTTAATTGTAATTCACATAGAAATATAGTGGGTTTGTTAATTAGGCTGTTCGCATTCATTCTATCTTTTGTGAATTTAATGTGATATGTATATGGTACATTGAGAATTATCATATTTTGCTTTCGTGTTCTCGACTAACAATCAATAGTAATTAATTGGGGTTTATCAAGAAGTATGTCAATCTAAGTGCTGCAATAAGTGAAATTATAATCTCATGTCTCTCTTATCTGATTTAATCACTTGTTAATTAGTTTAATTTGTTTCAGTGCAATTTAGATAATTCACAATCTCATCCATCTGTTTAAAGAGACCAAAATAGTTATAAAACTGGTGCTTATAGATTAGATTTCAGTTTAATTTTTTCTATGAGAACCATACTTTACTTTTATTATATTACTTGTTGACCACGTACACTTGCGTGTGTGTATTGATTTGTCATACATACAAACAACCCAACAATACCTTTGAATGATTAGACGGAAGATATCGCCTTCTTTGGTTTGTGATTTAGCGACCACTCCCCCTTTCCGTCTCTCAATTAATTTGATTTTTCTCTCTTAATTCACGTGTACAACAAATTATTCAGATATAAGAGAATAAATAATATATCAAGAAAAACAATCATTATATATTATTTTTAATAATAATTATAATTAAAGATGGATTAAAAGCATGACTCCGATGGTCAGTGCCAAAGATGACATACATGCATTGATTATATAACTTATAGATTTACGGAGGGAGTAGAGAGAGAGAATTAGAGAATCATACAATTCCAGAGTACATACTTAAGGGCAACATCAATGCTATACCATTACCATCCCCCAATGGCCGCTGCAATCTTCGTTTAGAATTTTTCCCCCTCCTAATATATAGTAAGTACGGTACGGTATTTGACTGAAGAAATTCCGAGCATTCATATTTCATGGAATAAATTAAATTAACAAAAGGGAAGTACTACTCATATTTAATCACCAAAACCTCCTATGCTCAATAATTCATCCCTCCTTGTTTGCCATTGGCGTTTTGTGAAATTTATAATATACTAAAAGTTTATCTGATGATCTAATTGAAACATAACATAAGAATAACATATCACATGGTATGATGTATTGCTTTGAATAAAGGAAATTAATTATATAAGCAATACATAATGCACATTAGGCTTTATCCTTTAATCCTTGTAAGCTTAACATCATATTGTAAATAAAGAACAGACCAAGTCAAGCACATGTTATACGAAATTTAAATTACAGGTAAAGTGGTAGTAATAAAAGAATCACTTATCGTGCAGGATCTCCTTCTTTGGTGAATTGGCGCCAATATGTTAACGTTAAAATTTGATTGCTCGCCAAATCACTAAATAACGAGTTAAGAAGACGTTTACAATGGAGGATATGCAATTGTTTGTGTGTATGTGGAATAAAATAATGACACATGGAAATAAAGTAATAACATAAAATTTTACGTAGAAACCTAATTAAAAAAAATTACGGGGAGAGATAAGAAATTCATTATAAAAAAAATATGGATAGTACAAATTATTTATTCCTCCCTTCCTTCTCCTTACACTTCGTATTTTCTTTATTTTCTCTATTGTACGCTATTGTGTTCTATCTCAATTCATGCACACACACCACGCACATACCCTCTTTGCGGTCACCAAGAATCAAACCCTCGACCTTATGAAAATCATGAAACGAGTCATACCACTAATTGACCAAATACCATGCGGGTTATTATGCTATATTGGTGCTAGCTGTATAAGATTTATTTCTGCGTGAGGTTGAGGAGATTGGCCGATCAAGTGAGCCATATATTGATGCATATGCTTTATATTGAAGTATAATATGCTTTATATACTTCTATTATCTATATGTATGCATGATAATTAGTTAAGAGTAAACTTTTCAGTCGAACTTTATTATTGATGTCACATTCATAAACTTTATTACAAAAAATATAGGCCACTCTTCTTTCCGAAATAATTGCAAACTCACTGGGTAAAATCTAGTGCTGGCCAAAAAGGCTATGCTTTAAAAAGAAAAAAAAAACAGAAGGCAACTCTGGAGGGAAATTTCTGAAGTCATTTGAATTAAACAAAGTCAGCACTTGGGGAGATCTGCTGGAGGGGGGATCAGCTTTTGGTTTGGAAGCTTTCCATCCAAGACAAGCCATGCCATCTTCAAACCCCAACTTGTGTGGACCTCTAGATGGCAATGCATAAACCATACCCCTATTGTAACATAGCCATAATCAATAATTAATTATTAACTTAAAAATACGGCAAATTAATTAAGGAACATTGATAAATTTTGAAAACCCACCTGGATTATCCGCCTGAAACCGAATAGCAACCCATCCACCAGATGGCACCCCCACGGTGTTCCTCTCAATGGGGTCGACAAGATTGAAGTTTTTAGGATCCTTATTCGAATCATAATTCCCAAAACCTTGTCCGACGACAAAGAAGTTGAATCCATGGAGATGAAGAGGGTGGCTTTCAGTACCAAGAATGCTTGTGTCCTGCAGGACTAGCTCCACACTTGTGTTAAATGGAAGAACCATAAGTTTAGTACCATTGCTCACAAATGTATTGTTTGGGGGGTTTCCGGTATAGTTAAACCATTGCGTGGGACTAAACGGGAAATTAGGATTATAAACACCATTTGATTGACCAAAATAGTGGGATTGGAGGAGAGATGTTGTTGGTTGTATGAAGGAGATATTGTTAATCGAAGCTGCAAATCTTGTTCCGTTTGGTCCTTGGCAAGTTTGGTTTTTTAGGCCACAAGGGTTTGTTCCAAGGCCTACCGTGAAGAACAAGTGTTTGTCAACTTTCTTAGGGACATTAGCTGGAAATTTAGCATTGGCTAAGCTACGGAGTTTTCTTGAGAAATTGGTAGCAAAAGAAGTGTCATTTAAAGGAGGTAATGTTGGCTTGAAGAGTGGAAGTTTCTTCAGTAAGATTGTTGAATGAAGGGATGGTGATAAATATTCAAGAATACCGGCAACGGTGGAGTTGTCAAATGTGCCAGCGCCAGTGACATATGGTCTAGCAGTCATGAGAAAAGTGGCTTTGGGAAAGTTGGTTTTGGTCTTAAGGAGAACATTAGTTGTTTGTCCAGGGGTTAGTAGAATTGTTTGACTCTCAAATGGTTTGACATAAATGGCATCAGCTTCAACAATTGTGAGTGTGTGGTTTGCGATACTGAAGAAGAGTTCATCATTGAGTGCTGCGTTGATGAATCGTAGAAGGTATGTTTTTCCTGGCTTAACCCTTAGCTTGAATGTGTCTGTCAAATTATAAGCTATTAAATCACAAGAAACGAAGTCGCATGTAATTATTCCATTCAATTCACTAGCAATGGCGCATTCATCTAATTATCCATATTGGAGTAGTACACCTATTTATTCTTATGACCTATTTATTCATATATTATTCTTATGTGATGACATATCACATCGTAAAGAAGTTATAAAATGATTTGATTTATAACTTTTGAATAACATGCATTTCACACAAATAAGTGCACGATTTAGGTGTGTGTGTGTGTGTGTGTATATATATATATATATATATATATATATATATATATATCATGCATAGCTATAAATTGAATACCTTTGGCCGAGCAGTTATACAAAGGACCAGGAAGCCCATTAAATGTGTAGGCATCGGAAACATTAGGACCTCCACCGGTTTGTAAAGCTTGGGTAATGATGGCTTCGGGGTCAGCATTGAACCATTCTCCTGCAAATGAAAAATCAAAGTTTATCAAATAATTATGCTACAAAATTTACAGCATATATATTTATTGAATCAATCTTTTGCCATTAATTTTGAATGTGTTACTAGTAGGTTAATTACCAAAGATGATGGTAACTTCCTTATTGGGTTTGGGAAATGGGTAAGGCACGTTGCGCTTGGGAAGAATGATAAGAGGACCATAGAGAGTTGCCCTTAGCCATGAAATATGGGCATGCCAAAAGAGAGTTCCTCTTTGCCCAACAATGGTATAATTATACACATAGCTCTGGCCAGTTTGTATGGGGCATTGTGTTATATATGCCGGCCCATCTGCCCAACCACTTTGAAGCTGTCGAATTCCATGCCTGTACGTTTTATGGTTGTAATTTGATTTTTGCAAAGTAACTATCTGCTTAATTATCAACTTTTGTAATGAACTATATGATATAAAATTAGTAAAGAATTATAATATATATCTATATACCAGTGGATTGATATATTGTTTGGAACATGATTAATGACTTTAATGAGTAGACGATCGCCTTCCCTAGCTACAACTTTTGGACCTGGAAATTTCCCATTTACGGTAACAATGCTCTTCGTGTGGCACAGTCGTGTCACATTTTGCAGCTTGACCTATGAAATTATGATCAGCTTAATTTAAATGTTAAAAAAATAATAATATCAAAATGATACATTTTTGAAAATTTTAATGACCATTTACCACATTAAAACTTACGTTAAACTCGTAATGCCTGGTTGTGGAACCTGCATTGTCTGCATGGGCCAAGTGAGGAAGGACACAAAATAATGTTATCAATAAGAAAATAACAACTCCTCTAAAAGCCATTTTCTTGCTTTTTTATATCTCTTTCTAGCTATTGGCTTTTCTCTTATGAAAAAGCTAATAGATTGTGAATCTTGTTTGAACAAAAGGTCAAGTGGTGGCATATATATATAAGGGAAGTTGTGTAAGGGTGTTTCGGTGATTAGGTGATGCATGAATATATATATATATATATATATATATATATAGTTAAATATGTTATTTTAAAGAGAGAAAAAGGGAGGGCATATATGGGAATTAACTAAGCTAGAACGAGGCTTGAAACTAGGTATTGCTTGGACCAACTGTTGTTGGAGAGCAACTATAGAGTGATGTCAAAGACAATCAATAACATAATATTATTTGCCTTCTCTTTTCCCGGCCTGTCAAATCTTACCTTCTTAGCGATGCTATTCATGTAACCCTATCTGACTGTCTCATGATTTTGACCATCTTTATATTTTTTAGTTTATGTTATAACTGTCCACACAAATTATTCTTCCAGGCATTTCACTTAATTTCTTTCCTATATACTTCCTCCGTTTTGAAAAGTAGTCTCGTTTAGCATATTTCTTTCTTTCTCTCTTTTTTTTCCCACTTAATTTATTTTTTGATAGCAGTATGAATTGAATCAATTTATCATCACAACTTTATTATTATGCCATTATTTCTTGTATATGCAAGGAATTCTAATAAAGGTATTATGCTTTTAGTTAGGAAGAGTAAACAATAGTCCAAGGGGCATAAAAACTAAACACAATAAATTTAATAATAACATGTAAAATTTTACAGTTTTATAAATGAAACTGTATTTGTACAACAGAATATATATATATATATATATATATATATATATATATATATGGGAAATGATCCATAGAATACGTTAATGCAGGAGAAATTTGTTTTCAACTAACGCTCATCCAGCCGTCCAAAATTAGAGTGAAATGATGAGATGAGGGCCCAGCCGCTAGAGGGAGTAGCGGCCAACAACAAAAATTTGGCTTAATTATATTATCCTGATTATCCTCGTACATACTACTTATTAATCAATAAAATAAAATAATAAAAAATTATAAGGATAATCAGTAATTATCCTTATACTTATTAATAAAATAAGTATGTATAAGGATAATTAATAATTATCATCTTATGATTTTTAATTATAAATAGGAAATAGTGATTGAATTTATATTATATTCCTACTCAAATATATAAACTCAATCACTATTTTTATTTATAATTAAAAATCATAAAACGATAATCGATAATTATTCTAATACATACATATTTTGTTAATAAGTATAAGGATAAGTATAAAGATAATTATTGATTATTCTTATAATTATCCTTATAATTTTTTATTATTTTATTTTACTGATTAATAAGTAATATGTATAAGGATAATCTGTTAATAAGTATAAGGATAAGTATAAAGATAATTATTGATTATCCTTATAATTATTTTTATAATTTTTTATTATTTTATTTTACTGATTATACTGGCCACTAGAGAGAGTAGCGGCCAACAAAAAAATTTTGGTTGGCCGCTAGAGGGAGTAGCGGCTGGGCCTCATCTCAGCCAACCATTCACTCTAATTTTGGACGGTTGGATGAACGTTAGTTGAAACAGTTCCTCTAACTAACGTATTCTATAGATAATTTTCCTATATATATATAAACTCATTCAACCAGAAAGATTGCAGATAGGCACAGTTGCAATATAGTTAAGGTGCAATGTACCTGATCATTACCAAAAAAGAAGAAGCTAGGTTGTATATATGTAATATGTATATCTAAAAATCATTTATGACGATGATAATAAATTTATACAATTTATCTCTCTTTTGGATTTATTGTAAAGAATTAATCATATTCCACTGCTAATTAATCGATGTCGCATGGTCCACTGCATGTAACATTCTCATTATCAAGGTGGTATTAAGCTTGTAGATAAAGTAAACGAAATGAACGTTATTATGTATAATTAACGTATATGAATATATGATCGAGTTCATGGACATGTATTGCCTTGAATGACTAATTAACTGAAGAAGCACAGTTTGGTGGTTGAGGCATTGTCATTGGTCAACTTTAGAGTTTCCAAATTTAAGCAATTTCTTCTCAAGCAAACATGGGACTCACTGATATTTCTCTATTACTATACTGTATTTAGTTTACTAGAAGTTTCTTTTTTGGAATGATGAGAAATTAAAATAGTATGATTATTTATCAAGTAATGAAACATGTATATATACATATATATTTGATAAATTAAGGTTGATTGAAATACAAGGGAATTTTTATTTTTACTTTTTCCTTGAAATACAAGGGTAGTGAATTAAGATTAGTCTTGATTTTTATACAGTGGTATATATATATATATATATATATATATATATATATATATATATATATAGTAAGGATCTTAGACTCACTCGGCTAAAAACTCATCTAACTCACCGATATATACCCTCTTTTTTGCTTCTCTCTTCTCATTACAGTCAGCCCAAAAAAATCAACACGACTTTTGCTCTCTAAGCCTCTTTCTCTCTCCGCGGAAAATCGCAGCCCTTGTCCCTCTCTCTTTGCGACGAGTCAGTCCCTTCTCTCTCCTCCGAATCACCTTGCAGCGATATATATCGACGAAGAGATCTCACATCAGCAACTGAAGCCATTTCGGTAGCAAACTAATACGAAGAGATGTGAGCCCTTCTCGTCGATTCGTCAATTTTAGACCAAGAAATTAGAACTTTGTATATAAATTTTCTTGTTGTATGGATTGAAATCAGGCTTAGATTCGTTCTAATTTGTGTTTTGGTGTTCAAGAATAACTTTTTTAGGGCTTAAAATTTATGAGGGTCAAACCCTATAATCTGCAAATTTTGGTTAAGATTTTTTGTTTTCAGTTTATTGTAATAGTAATGAGTCCATCGTGATAGTAATGAGTCATTTTTTCCGCTGAAGAATTTACTTTGGCTGTGAGGACATTGCACTAATATAGTCAAAATAGCTTGGGATGGAGTTGGGTTCGGTGTGCAAAGTTGGTATGTTGTAGTCTTTTGATGATGGAAAATTTCAAAGTTGTTTGTACAAAATTATTGACATTGTGGACTCTAATGCGTACAGCGAGCTGGAGTAGTCTTGTCTCGGTAATATTAACATTATTTGCTGCTGGAATAGTGTTTGTTTACTTGAATATGTTTTGTATTTGCAGCCATGAATGTACTATGTGATTGTGATAGGCCAGCTCAACTTAAAACATCATGGACTGATACTAACTCAGGAAGAATGTTTTTATCATGTTCGAATTATGGAAAAGTAAATGTGTTAGTGTTCCATTTTTGTCTATTATCTCTTTCATTCTATAATATCTCTTTCACTCTATTTACTTGTACATAAAATTGAAAACTTCTTTGTTTATAGAGGAATGCCTATAAGTTTTTTGGTTGGTACGATCCTCCAATGTGCGACAGATCAAGGCAAATAATATCTAAATTAATTCAAAAGATCAATAGAATGGAGCAAGAGATGGAGAACATACTAAGGAAGACTAGCTCCATCGTGTTGTTGCAATTTTTGTTTGTATAAAAGACTGCTAACTATAAACTATAAAAATTTGCTAATATGTCATGTATGAAACATGTGCATGCTAATATGTCATGTATGAATATTGACATAAGCAAAAAAAAATTTACAGAGAACCAAAGAAACATTAAATCCCCTGTACAAAAGAAAGTAATAGGCATATTGAAGGAGGACAAAAAAATAGATTCTCATGAAAGTATCAGTTCCAAAAAGGCAATCTAGAATAATAATGAAATTTTAAGAGTGGGGTGGGGTGGGGGAGAGGGGGGGGGGGGGGGGTTGTGCTCTTGCTTTTTGTTCATAAAAGTTCATGATTCATGAGAGCACCGTGGAAAGTATTGGCTCTTCCCAGCACAAACATCACTTATATCATATCACTTATACCACTTAAAATGATAGGTACTCAAGAAAATAATAAAAGCCTTCATGTATCAATTTACATTGGTAAATATCAAGTTTAAATAGTAAAAAGATGGGTACTCAAAAAATAATAAAAGCCTTCTTACATTGGTAAATATCAATTGCGCCTTATAATAAAGATCAAGGCGGTAGAAGGCTACTTGATTACATATAACAAACAACAAGAAATACAATCCACTTACAGCCTATAATCAAATTACTGACATTAGAAGGCTTTGAAGGCCAAGGCAGTAGAAGGCTTTGAAATGAGAACAAAAGAAGCCATTGACATTATAGCATATTTTGTCCACATCAAATAATTTTACATCCAGAAGACACAGAGTACTTCATGAGACCAGCTGTCATACACCTGAATAAAACAGAAATTCACTTAATACATTGCTATTAATGAAGATACACCTCCAAAACACTGAATATTACTATAAATTGCTATACACCTCCAAAACACTGCATATTGCTATAAATTTTATACACCTCCAAAACACTGTCTATTGCTATAAATTGCTATACACCTCCAAAACACTGAATATTGTTGTAAATTTAATACACTTGGATGAATATTATCATTACCTCATAATTTAAAAATCTCTGTTGGATCACTATAATCATTATCTACACTTGGCTCCTGAGTAGCATCATCATTTGATTCTCCAGTTCTACATATAAACAATTAGCAAAGTCAAATTTAAACACATACCAAAATCAATTTTAAATAAATAACAAAGTCAAAATTAGTAAATTTGCTTACAGATTATTAAGCATCGGACAATTTCTTTTATCGTGTGTCACACCAACTAGGCCACATGCATGACAACGTCTACTCGTTACTTTTTTTGCTTTTCCCAAAGCCCTTTCTTTTCCACCCTTTTGCTCGCACGTAGTTCGGCTCAATATAACTATTTTCATGAGTAAGTTCATAGGTAGAAGTCATGTTAACCGACTTGGATGCACTAATTCCACCACACTCCATTTCCTTGTTTCTTTTGGAATCATTCTTACGTAAAATTTGCTTGATCTTTTCATATCCATTATCTAAACATTCATTTAATACATTTGTGGTTTCTTCATTTGTGAGAGCACTATCAATCAAATCTAAAGAACGTTGAATCAAACGACTCCGCGAGAGAAGGTATGACTTGTCATCTTTTATCGCTACACCATTATCATCAATTACACCACTTGATTTTGCTGTCTTTGTCCACCTATTTAAAATGTATTTTGTCGGCAACTTGTCAAGATCATGAAACTTATTCAAATAAGCTAGTACATGCCGACATAGGATTCCCAAACTCTCAAACTTTTTGCAAGTGCATGTTGCTTAATCCCAAGATTTGTCATAATGAATTTCTCTTACATTACATTTTGTGACATCCCTTCGCCAAATCTTGTATACATGGTAGTTGACATCCTCCTTCATAAGTTCAAACTTATAATTCAAGGTCTCCAACATCTCATCTTCAAATTTATAATACATAGAGTATGTATAAATGTCAACCATTTGACTTAAGAAGTGATTGGCAATTTTCATTTTTGGTCTCTCAATCAAATCTTTGTTATCTGATTCTAACTCTACATGTCGTTGATGTTGAAGGCCCCGACCAAATTGAATCATAAAATCCTCTAATGAATTTCCTTTAGAAACAAATCTCTTAAAAAATGCATGAGTACTCTCCGCTCGTTGGCTACTTGACATGCCGGCTGAGAAAACATTATTAACATGTGCGGGTACCCATCTACAACGGATGTCATACATTGATTGTAGCCATTTATTAGTAGTCAACCCACTTTTCTCCACCAGCTCCACCCAAGTGGAGTCAAACTTTTCCACGGTCTCTGAATTCCAAATGCAATCTGAAAACTCTTTATAATAAGCATTGTATTTTACCGAGTCAATCTTCACTGAAAATTTGGTCAAAATGTGCCAACTACAATACCTATAAAATGTATTTGGCATGATCTGTGAAATGGCATTTTTCATAGCCGGATCTTGATCGGTGATAATCATCTTAGGTGCATCACCTGACATTGCTTCCAAAAAACACTTGAATAGCCAAACAAAAGTGTTTATGGTCTCATCACTTAAGAAAGCACAACCAAATACACTAGTTTGACCGTGGTTATTAAACCCCAGTAGTGGTGCAAATATCATTCTGTAATGATTAGTGTTGTACGTGGTATCAAAAATGACAACATCGCCGTAAAATCTATAAGCCCGTCTAGAAGTTGCATCGGCCCAAAAATAACGAGTAATCCTTTTTTCATTGTCTGTGTCGATTGTAAAAGTGAATGAAGGATTCTTTTGTTGTTCTAACTTCAAGTACTCATTCAACATATCACCATCTTGTCCCTTCAGCTCATTACGATTGTCTCTTTCAAAGTTATACAAATCTTGTTGCGTCAAAAAGAAACCAATATTTTCAATACCTCCACTTACCGCTTAGACTGCAAAAGAAAGTTGAATTGTTGGCATTGTGGTATATTGACCATGGCAAGTTGTTGACTCAAACATTTTTGGGCAGATGAGACATTACGATGCGATCGTAAAAGATGCCTCTTATGTGGAGTTGACAATGGGTGACAATGGCCCTCATCAATTATGGTAACTACGTACACGTCATTTCTTTTAACCACTATCATTCTTGCACTACAATCTTCTTTAATAGATCCACGTTTTCTTCTTGCATTCACATCGGCAAATAGTTTACCCTTTCCTTGTTTGTAACACACATACGACTTCCTACAATCTCACCGCTTCCTCCTTTTTTCTCAAGGTATGCTTTCGCACACTAAACCCGCTTTTTCAGACATTGCATATGTATTGTAAAAAGTGTGAGCGTCGTCTAATGTTTGAAATTCTTGACCTACCTTAGGCGTAAACTCATCGGCTACTTGAGGATAGTAGACAACAGTTTTAACATTGTTCACATCCAACCCCTCTTCACTCAAGTCATCCCTCACCGGAACCATTTCCATTTCTGCATTATCCCCACAACTATCTATTTCATGGTTCATGACATCCATTTTCTTCTATTCTGCCCATAATAAATTTAACAAAATGATTAGGTGTAGCACAGGTTATATATGAATGTAATATAAGTAATATCACTGTTTTGAATGCCGCATAATCTTTTGAAATGAATGAAGATGCTGGATTTTAACAATTGTCCTTAAAAAATAGTATATGACTTTGTTTGGAGTAGTAAAATAGTATAAAGCTATTGAATTTTTCAAAATATAAAATTGGTGTAGTAAAAATTACTTTTAGCTTTAACAATTCAGTACAGAAAACCCAACTCTATAATACAGAATTTTCAGTACTTATATTGCTTTTCACCAAGATATGCATGCTTCTAAATACAAAAGGTGAATACATAACAAGTACAGAAAACCCAACTCCATAATACAGAAATTGGACACCAAAACACAAAGTTCTAATTGAGGAACATAAATTTTAAGCCCTAAAAAGTTATTATTGAACACCAAATCACAAATTGGACCCTCTCTAATCCTGATTTCAACCCATAAAACAAGAAAATCATGACCCAAAGTTCTAATTTTGTTACCTTGCCACTGATTTGACTTGAAAGGGTGACGAAGGGGCCATTGGATGCGATTCGTCAATTCCGTATGGAAGAGAGAGGGAGACTTTGTATATATATATGGCGAAGTGAGAGGGAGAATGAGAAGTGAGAGGGAGAAGTATCTTCAGTCGCGACGAGAGGGAGAGAGATGGAAGCTGGCTCTTTTTGAAATGCCATTGCCATTTCATGAGAGAGAGAGAGGCTTAGAGAGCAAAAGTCGTGTTTGATTTTTTTGGGCTGACTGTAATGAGGAGAGAGAAGCAAAAAAAGAGGGTATATATAGGTGAGTTGGGTATATATATATATATATATATATATATATATATATATATATATATATATATATATCTGATCAGGATCAAGTCATACCTCTTATCTTACTCACGTGTGCTCACCGCCTTTAGGATGACGGTTTGATCATAGAACCGTCTCTCACACTTATAACGACGCTATATATATTGTCCGTCATAAAAAAAGTATTACGACGGTTGTAATGACCAAACCGTCATAAAAGGGGGGGTAAGCACTAGTGAGTAAGATAAGGGTATGACTGATCCTTGCTATATATATATATATATATATATATATATATATATATATATATATGACCTGATTCTAGTTGTACCAACCGCCTAAGATCCTTGTAGAGCTCCCTTAGAAATTCTGTCTCAGTCCTAAACATAAACAAAGAGTTCCAATTTTTTGTTATGCTACCTAAAAATTAGAATCAGTGTTTTTAAGTAAATGAAAGTTAGGTAATTTGTTCGTCCAAATTTAAGTGATATATGTCTAATTAATTGTGTCAATGTCTTAATTAATTAGAATAAGTGAAAAATAAATGTAGATATGCGTATTTCCTCTAGCAACATTATTAATATTATCACTTTGTCAACAACTTTAATTATGGGAAAAAATAAAATTGAAATTTAAACTTCAAAAACCTTCCACAATTTCATTGATTTCAATCGCGCTTTCTATATAACATTTTGGATTCTGCATGCTATAAACAATATGAATAGTTCTCCATAGATTACTCTCCAAGAGCAATAATTAAACTGATGTATGGACAGCAGAGGTAAAAGCCAAAACTAAAATGTGTACCAAACAGTGTCTTCCCACCCAATTGGTTAATATTTGGAGTAGGACTGATCATTCGGTTATAACAGAACTGAATAGCTTATTCGGTTATAACCGAATACCGAAATATGTTTATTTTTACTATCCGAAAAATTAACCGAATTAAAAAATAACCGAATTACCAAAAATCGAATAACCCATTTTGCTATTTAGTTATTTCAGTTAATAACCGAAGTTAAGTTCCATACAGTTTCACCAAAATGTTATGATCACCTAAATATCACATTCAGTGTTATCTATATATATAACACATAAAATTGAAATATTTTGAAAAATAAAGTGGTGAAATTCGATTTGTTCTCATACAAGTATTTGGCTAGCCATTTTAAATTTAGAAAGTCCAACTAGTATACAATATATCCCAACTTCTCCAAATTCTAAGAACTCCTAGCACATCATATACCTATTATAGAAAAAGATGGTTAAAGAACAAACCTTTAGGACAGGAAGTAGAGGAAGATATGAAAGTAAAAGACTTAGATCTGTGACGCCCCCAAATTCAGACACTAATGTTTCGAATTCGTTGCTTCACGATCTATCACTAATAACATACTAATAGCTCATACAGCGGAATAATAGAATAAATTGCGTTGACTTAATATAATTATTCTCGTCCCAAGGTCTCGCAATCGTTACTAAAACATATAATTACATAACTTAAGTTTAATCATAACTTAATACATAATTTTAAATATGTCTTAGTACAACATAGTAATAACATCTAACATAAAGTACTAAATCTATTCCATAGCCTTGCCCAATTGCGTTTGTTCTTGCCTGAGATATTGCCTTACTCTGCCTTAGTTGAAATATTTTAGGAAAATAAGAAATGAGCAACAAATTTGCCCAGCAAATGATATAGCAATAAGGGTAAACATGTATATAAAGTTCATGATCTCAAGGGTATAACAGTAAATGATAGTTCAAGAATTTAAAAGAATAATGTTAGAAACAAGAATTATCAATTGTTCCAAATCTGACCTTTGAATCAAAATAAGAGTCTCTATGGATTGAAGGATATTCAACGAAATTCAAAAGTTTCAATACTTTAAGGTTTAAAGAAAATTAAACATTGAGTAGTCACTAAGGACTAAGAACTTCAGCTAGAATTAACAGTTTTTAACTGACAATTCAATATAAACAAGTATAACGGGTGATCCGCCTATGGTACCCTACGTTATGCATAACATTTAAACATGTTATTTATGCGTACGTCGGTTCTCCGATAATATAAAACTTCCCATTATAAGAGGGTTACTCATCTTAGTAGATTTATAGATTCCACACCAAAGCAATTGGTTTGGACATCTTTCTAACTCATAGATATTTGTCTAGCCGAATCAAATAGCTTAGACACCTCTTTCAATACATTCATGAATAATAAATAAGTTCGAGTTCGCAACATGATTCAAGATATATAGTTTAAGTCAAATTTCAGAATATGAATGACGATTCATATAAGTTTAAATATTTCCTCAATATAGATATGGTTGATATAACAACAACTCGAAACTTTCGCAATAAGAGATAAGGTTTAGATATACTTGCATTCAATATAAAAATGAAGTTAGGGAACTTGCTCATTTCAAATTGATAAGTTAGAGAACTTTCCTTTAGCGTAATTTACCAATCTATAGCTTATCAACACTTCAAATTCCTATTGTACCATAGTTATGTATATATATATATATATATATGTATTCATTAGTTATTCAAACTCTATGCATAAGCCAACAATCTCATACATGTTCGATCACGTAAGTAAAGACATATGTTGAGTTCTATTTTAGTTGCACAATCATAACACACAGTAGCATCTTATCAAACCACATCGTCACTTTTGACTTTGTTTTAGAACTCATTTATAAACTTCGGAGTTTCGTGATTCTATATAACCACCACACCAATAAACACTTAAAACATGATTAAGCCTCTGTTTTATAGTTTAAAATAGCAATGTAAGCAAGATGCAATGATCAAAAATCAAATAAACAAGTGGGACCTTTTCTATCCTCAGAAGCCTTAATCGCTACTGTAGTTCGCATAGGATAGGCGTAGTTACACCAATCCCGCCGGCACTGGACTTAAGTTTTTTATTTTTGATTCTCATTTCTCTTTTATCATGCAAGGGTATCAACATATAACACATATATACTTAAGAGGTCTTGTGTGCTTCTAAGATCATTTCAAGTTCATCTTTACATATTGTGGTTCTAGGTTAGAATTTCTACTGAATTAAGGCCAAATAAGTCCATGAAATTATGGGACCAACTACATTAACCATCTATTCATGTAATAAGATTATACACCTAGTAATATGCATGCTTGCATGTATTCACATTATTCAAACATAGTTAATGTTGTTCTCCTCTTGAAAAGTTGAATAAAATCATGCTTGAACGATCTTATGTTATGTCATACTAGATGAACGCTAATATAGGTCATGTTTAGGGGTATAAAGAGTACTAGCATGCCCTCCTATATGTTCAAAATATAACAACACAACGTTATGAAAATTAGTTTGCAAAAATGTTCGAGTTTACCTTTGAAATTGTTTTAAACTAAGCTAATGCAATGTAGCACATACGAAGCCACTTCGAATCACATTTCATGCATAACTAGATCATATACACATGTTAACATGGTCATAACTTAAGTACACAATTTCTATCAAGTTTGTTTCCAAAGTTCAAGTTTTCTTTAAAACCAAGTTAACACAAGTGAATGATAAGCAAAACAACTTTAAATTTCATCCGATTCTCATTTATATGCATAACTTAGCTATAAACATAAGCTACAAGGTTCAGTACTCATATACCATAGATTTCATCAAGTTCATTTTTCAAGCTCTATGTTCTTCCTTAGAAAATATACTTTAAAGCAATCAAAGCAACTCATGGTAGGAAAAATAACATAAGACTACAAGTCATACCTATATTCATGCATATTTAAGTCATATTAACAGGCCAAACTTTTCAGATTGCAGAAAAAATCAAAATACCGGTGGTACACACGGTACGGTACGGTGTTGAAACTATCGGAGCAGAAGCAAATGCAGCGCTTCTCTCTGGACAAAACCAGTGAGAGTTTTGTTTCTGCATAACTCAAACTCATACACGAATTTTCTCCAAAAAACTTCATAAAATCAGCAATTTAATCGCATCCACTAGATATAAACTTCATAAACATACTACCAATCATACATAACATGATTTTAACAACTCAAATCAATTTAGCACCCAAATTCAAGACTTAAATTCAAAGTTCATACCATTTTTTCAAAGTTTAACATGTTTAGCAAATAATCTCACCACGAACTCGATTTTGAACCAAATTGATCCGTTTAACTTTCGTTGTTTTCGTATCTAATCGTATTAACAATGTCTAATATCAATTTACAAATAGCAACAACTTTGACCATCGATTTTTGTCTAAATTAACAAGTATTCATGAATATTTCTAAGAACTATCAAACTTGAACTTAAGAGTATGGTTTAGGACATTACCACTTGAAGATGTGAAGTCAATTATTGCTTCTAATATCAGATTGTTCTCTCTTTCTCTCTCAAATTGCAACTCATGAACTTATCAAAAACTCTATAACAGTGAATTGAGAAGAGAGGCGATATATATATATATATATATATATATATATATATATATATATAGAATTTCTTACCCATACAAAGTCATTGCCCAACATTTGAATCCAATAGAAGAAAGAAGAAGTCAATGAGCAAGAAGAATTTGGTGTAATAGTGGCTAACCACTCCCTCTCAACCATTTCCATAGCCATCATCACTATACTCTGAGTTTGAAGAAGAAGAAATAGGCTAGGCCAATGGCCTATTACGTCTGATAAAAGAAATGGGACTAACAATATGGGACAAGGCTTATTAAAACACTGCATTAGCCAAATGGTACTAGTATACTTAGGTTTTTTTTCTTTTTGGCTTACAAAAATGCAATTCTAATGTATTAATATTATTACTTTGAGATAATTTAGGGGTATATATGTAAGACCCCAACTTATTATAAATAAAATTGAATTTCCTCTATTTATTATTATGAATAATAAGGTGTTAAATTGATATAATATTTTGGTTATGGGTGAAATGTGCAAATTTTACAAAATAAGCAAGTGGTTATAAAATATTCATTGTTGTTGTTAATATTCGTTTGGTCGTGGAATATTCTCTTTGTCGGGGAATATTCATACGATACTACATGACCATTTGTGGGCCCCATAACGAAAAAAACTATTCGGATAAAAAAAATGACAAGTTTGAGTTTTTATAAATAACGACATAGTTGTTATCATTAACACTTTGTTGGAATACCTAAGTGGTTAAAAAAATCTGATGTCGTGTGGATTGGTTGGCGAAGAGCCTTAGCACCAGACATCAGACAAAGATTTTGAATTATTGATTCTTACGTGAAAGTAGGCCGCTCAATAATTGTTATAGTAATTACTGTTCAATATTTTATTTTATTGATTCAATAATTGCTACGTTAATATTTTATATTATTGTTGTTTCAAAAATTGTCACTGCACAGTATTTCTCATTATCATATCAATAATTCATATTATTTGAATAATATTATTAGGGCAAAACTATGTATTTCACCACTATACTTGGCATGTTTTATTTAATACACCATTGAACTTTTAATTTTTTGAATTACCCTATTAAACAAATTAAAAGTTTTTAATTAGATCATTTTGTTAACTGTTCATCAGTTCTGTTAGTATGAACGTTAACTTTTTTCTACGTGGCTTTTTAAAAAAAGAAAAGAAAAATGACTCAGCCACTATCGATTTCTTCAATTTCTTTTCCACCTTGTGTTTGATTTAAGGTTCTGTTTCTTTTCTTCCCCCTATCCATCTATTTCCCGGACTTCACTCTCTTGTTCTCACCGCCGGCCAGTTATCACTCAACTTTCCGACGGATATGGACTCTACTACCGCAGCAGCAGCATCCATGAAATCAACAGCCTCCTCTTCTTCTTCCCTAAACTCCCCAACCTAAACCCTTACCCTACCAGACCGTCCTCCCCTTTTACTTTCACCTTCTTCTCTAAATTACCTACCAGTATCAAATCCATACAGACGCCAAATTCCGATCTCAACCCTCCCTCTTCTCCACCTCTCAAAATCAGCCTTAAAAACCCTAATTCAACAACATTCCCCTGTTCCTCCGCTGTCACTTCTCCTCCATCGTTGGTTACTGATCTATCTACAACCAAGCTCCACCGCCTCACTAATAAGCCAGGGTTTTTGTTCGTGTTTGGTTTGGATTTTAGACGGAGCAAGGCCATAGGAGGTTTTGAGTATGAAAACGGATGATTTGGCGGCATTGAGCGTTGCTGGTTTGCAGAATTCTAGGGTTAATACTTGGCATAATGTATTGATTAGTATGCAGAAGAGGACCAAGGCTTTGGTGGCCGAACTGGAGAGGAAACCACTTGGAGAACCCTTTCCGTCTCTGGTCGTGACGGCCGAGGGCTTGCAATGGGAATAATAGCTCGGTTTCGGGTCAGGCGCTCCTCTTAATTAACATTTTGTGGCTTATTCTTCTTGCGGCCTTCGTCTTGTTCGGCCTTCTCTGAATGACAATGACTTTCGTTCTCTTCTTCTAGGCTTTGGTGATTTAAATCGTACTTTTTACAGATTATTTTTTTGGGGGAAAAGAAAGAGAAGCTAAGTTGTTATGCTGAGTCATTTTTTATTTTTATTTTTTTAAAAAGCCACGTAGAAAAAAGCTAACGTTGATATTAACAGAACTAATGAACAGTTAACAGAATGATCCAATTAAAAACTTTTAATTTGTTTAATGGGATAATTGAAAAAAAATTAAAAGTTGAATGGTGTATTAAATAAAACTTCACAAGATAGTGGTGAAATACATAGTTTTAACATATTATTAGATATCATTATTGCAGAATGTACAAGGAAGTTACATGCAGGAAGGTTTTTTTTTATCACCTAATCATGCTACCAATAAGGAGAAATCCTTTATCGAAAAAGTTCTCTTTCTTTCTTTAGGACAGCTTGGTTGTCATAATTGTGATTCTATGATATTATTTGTGAATAATTAATTATTGATTTATATGATAAGGAAATATTTATTTTATGTGGATATAAATGATGAATATATTTATTGTGGTTATAAATGAAGGAATTAATCTTTGAGGTGTTTTATCAAGATTTTGTTCGGAATGGAGGTTTTGAAAATCGTCAGTATGTGGATTTGGTCATTTTCGTTTGAAATTTTGAAAAACTTAAACTTACAAAGTTGTAGAGAATTTAATTTTTCTGAATGGAATAGACATGAGATTGAATTTTTCCGATAAAAAGAAATTTATTTATTATGAATTATTGAAGTTTGAAATAAATATTTTTATTAAACATATGGTGGGCCCCACTTTTGGTTGGTGAAAAATGAAATGTCTTTGAATTTATTTTCAAAAGTGGTGAGCTTGAATAAGAAAGCGAGTAAAAAGCCATAATGTAGCGAGAGTTAATCTCTCTTATGGCGTTTCTAAAGATTTTCCTATAAATAGGGTCTTGGTTAGAGTTGAAAATCGCTTGAGAAACAAGTTTTTCTCTTTCTCTCTATATTATCGAGAATATATTTTGTGAGTATTTAGATCTTTTGTGAATTGTTATTCATCGGTCTGCAGTTTTCTTTGATCTTATATCGATATTCCGATCGTAAGATCTTTGTTATTTTGAGAGTAAGGGATCTTTATTTTCTTCATAATGATGTTATTCTTTCAATATCATTATACCAAAATATTGGTATGGATTTTATTGTGGAATTTTTACTTTTTTGTGTCATTATTTATTCACGAATCTATTACTATTCACATAAAAATGAAATTTTTTCTTTTCTTTGTCAAGTGCTCATTATAGTTTCTTATCTTTGATCAGATCCAGTATTTTGATCTTTATTCTTGAATTTTGCTCCATGATTGATTATTATAAGGTATTTTTGAACTTGGATAAACTAAAAAATCTGAATCCCTAATCTTTGATCTTTTATCTCACTAGATTCGTTTTTTCTTTAAGATATTTTGTATCATCCTCGCCGGTCAAAATGATGATATTCTTGAATATCTTTGGCTTGCATAGTCTGAATGAATGATTAAGCGATGAATATCTTTTACTTATATAAAAAAAGATTAATGATTACCTAATGAATATCTTTGGCAGTAGTGCAGAAGATGAGCAGGTGTTGAGATGAACATGACCAATTAGTGATATAAAATGAATATCTTTGGCACCAGTAGTGCAAAGATGAATATTTGATTCAAGATGTATATTGATTGATGTTACGAGAGATAAAATATTGATGATGGACTTTTAAATCTTAGAAGATAGTAGAATTCTTTCTCTACTTGACTCTTCTAATGGATTGTTGTTCATTGCGATTGTTGATCTAAAACTTGTTATCATTATATTTTATCAATTTTTTCCTGTTGAAGATTAATGATAAATTGTTGTATATTATCTTAGTCGTAATATTCTTTTTTTGGCTAGTTGAGCTCACCCTTTTCCTTTTGCTCCATTTTCTTTCTCGGGAGGTGAGAACATGCGAGAACTAAAAGGGTATGGAGTGATGGTTTAGGATAGATGTATTAGTAGTCCTCACTATTTTGTAAAATAGTGTATGAATAATTGTAATAATGATTTCCTTTTGAGTTTGTATACTACTCTATTAGACAATAGTTGTATTCAAACTCACGCGATATATATGTTGTCGTATTTTGCTTGCGACAATTGTATTCTTGAAGTTGTATTTGTTTCTGTACTAATGTATTTGGCGACTTCAGAATGGGTGATGATATATATCTATTTTTGGGGCATCACAGGTTAGTATCGAGCTTAGGGATATGATCTCCTGGTGAGATGTGAGACAAGAACTAGGAGGGACATACTGAGGAATTCTTCGCTAGTATGACTGACTAAGTTTATTTGTTATTTGGTTGGCGGTCGAGCATATGGTTAATAAGTGATATGGTAATTTGTTAATTAACCCTTGTTTTATGGCAAGATTTAAGAATGGCGTGAGAAATATTAACAATGGAGTGAATGAGGCGGTGGAGACACCTTTAATCACCACCCGAGGAACGATGCACAGAAGGCAATATTCCTCTGTAAACAACACTCTAGAACAAATGATGAATAATGGGATGTTTAGCTTTTTTTGCAGTTCATGCGAAAATCGACGAGGAGACTCGTGCACAAAATATGGGTGGAAGCGATAAGAATGCACGGCTTATCACACCAAGCAATTGAGGAGTTGGACCGCCGCGAATTTGTGGGAAAGTCGGATCCGATTAAAAGCGTAAACGCGGGTCAAGCAAATTACCAAAATATTCAATGTCTTGGGATGCACGGAGGAACAGAAGGTTCTTTTCGCCACCTTTATGTTCCATGGTGAGACAGACTACTGGTGGGAGTTTGTGAAGCGTACCCAACCTGCCGCACTCAACATGTCTTGGGAAACGTTTCAGAAACTGTTTAATGATAAGTACTTTCCTAAAAGTATTCGTCATATGAAGGAGGTAGAGTTTATCAAACTAGAACAAAACAACATGACAGTGTACCAGTACGAGGCGATGTTCGTAGAGTTATCTAGGTTTGCACCTCATTTGGTAGAGAATGAGGAACGAATGTCGAGGATGTTTCTGAGAGGTCTAAAACCCGAGATTCGGCAATATCTTATCTCTCATAAATTTTCTTTATATTCAGATGTTGTAAACATGGTTCAATTATTAGAGCGGGGTAATGAGTATGCTCAAGTGAGGGACCACAATCAGGGTCATACCGGTGACAACAGTCATTGGAGCGATGATAACCAGCGGGGAGGAAAGAATACAAGCAAAAGCGGTAACCACTCGGGTGGTAATCGTGGCCATGATAATAGGAGAGGTGAGTCAAGTGAAAATTTCAGAAAGAGGAGATTCAATAATGATGGGAAGACATCGTGAAGAAAGAAGAATGAAAGACCACCAACACCAACAACAAATTCTAGGGAGGAGAATGACCCGCAGTTAGATGGTATAGATGCGGAGAGGAGGGACACATAAGTCCAAACTGTTCACCGGCCTTCCAAGGTGTGTTTTAGTTGTGGAAAAAAGCGGTCATATAGCTTGGATTTTGTCCATTGAGCGAAGTCAAGTCCAGCTAGGATGGCGACACCAAAGGCGACTACGGACAAAATAAAGTCGGTGGTTTAAGGGAGGGCATTTGTCGTGACTAGCCAAAACGCGAGAAACCCAAACGAGGTGATCACGAGTAAGCTAATCATAAACTCTTGCGAAGTTTATACCTTATTAGATACTGGTTCTACCCATTCTTTTATCTCTCCTGCTTGTACTCAACGTTTGAACTTGACTCCGGAGAAATTAGACCTTGACTTATCTGTTGAGACTCCGTTAGGAGAAACTTTCATTACATCTACTATTTATAAATCTTGCTTGATTCAAGTTGGAACCATAACATTACCTGCCGATCTTATTCCGTTGAAAATACTTGCATTTGATGTGATTTTAGGGATTGATTGGTTAACCACTCATCATGCTAAAATTGATTTTTTTTGTAAGGTTGTTAGTTTTCATATTCCTAACCAACCTGTTATGCGAATTCAAACAACAAAACCACTAATGTCAATCACTGTCATATCAAGCCATAAAGCTATTCATTTATTAAAAAACGGATGTCAAGCTTTCTTAGCCCATGTCACAGACTTGAACAAAAACACGTCAGATTTGAATAACATTTCTATTGTTAGTGAATTTTCTGATGTATTTCCTGAAGAACTTCCCGGTCTACCCCCAGAACGTGAAGTTGAATTCTTTATTAACCTTGAACCTGGTACAAAGCCCATTTCTAAAACCCCATATTGAATGTCTCCTATTGAACTTCAGGAGTTAAAGGTCTAACTTCAGGAGTTGTTGGAAATCGGTTTCATTCGTCCTAGTACATCTCCTTGGGGTGCTCCTGTGTTATTTGTAAAGAAGAAAGACGGGAGTATGTGACTTTGTATTGACTACTGAGAATTGAACCATGTCACCATCAAGAATAGGTATCCGTTACCTCACATTAAGGACCTGTTTGACCAGTTACAAGGAGCATAATTCTTTTCAAAGATCGATCTTCGATTACGGATATCATCGGTGATGATTAAAACTGAGGATATTCCAAAGCGCCTTGAACTCGATGCACGGGCATTATGAATTCTTAGTCATGTCTTTTGGATTGACTAATGCTCCTACTGCTTTTATGGATATGATGAACCGTGTGTTCAAAGAATATTTGGATTAGTTCGTTGTTGTCTTTATTGATGACATCCTCATCTATTCCAAAAGCCGTGAAGATCATGAGCACCATTTAAAGCTGGTACTGCAAAGGCTTCGTGATAACAAGCTATATGCCAAGCTGAAGAAATGCGAGTTCTGGTTTGAGGAAGTAGCATTCCTTGGGCACGTGGTGTCAAAACATGGAGTATCTGTCGATCCAACGAAGATTGAAGCCATGTAAAGTTGGGAACAACCAAAGTCGGTGACCGAAGTACGTAGCATTCTGGGCTTAGCTGGTTACTATCAGAGATTCGTGGAAGGATTTTCTCGAATTGCTACTCTGTTAACTCAGCTGACTCGTAAAGATACAAAATTCGGTTGGAGCGAGGATTGTGAGAAGAGTTTTTAAGAACTCAAGAGGAGACTCATTTATTTTGTTACGACAATACCATCCGGTTCGGATGGATTTGTTATCTACAACGATGCTTGTGCAAAGGGTTAGGATGTGTTGTCATGCAACATGGGAAAGTCATAGCTTTATGCCTCATGACAACTCAAGGAATATGAGAGGAATTATCCTACTTATGATTTGGAGTTGGCAGCAGTCGTTCGCATTGAAGATCTAGAGACATTACTTGTATGGGGAGAAAGTGGAGATCTATACAGATCATAAAAGTCTCAAATATTTCTTCACCCAAAAAGAACTCAACATGCAGTGAATAGCGTTGTCTCGAGTCATTGAAAGGTTACGGTCATACCATCCAATATCATCGTGGAAAAGCAAACATGGTAGCTGACGCATTAAGTAGAAGAGCATATGTAGGTACGAGTGCAATGTTGTTAACACAAAGGCCCATTTTGTATAACTTACAAATGATGGAGATAGAGTTAAAAGCTCCAAGTACCCACGTGATGATATCAAGCATACGAATAGAACCGACTTTAATCGATAAAGTTAAGGATGCTCAAGCTACGGACATGGAGTTGATGCGTATGAAGAACAAAGTGCAAGAAGGTGCTATTCCAGAAGCAAGAATCGATGAAGAAGGAATACTTTGAGTCAACTCCAAACTTTGTGTTCCTAATGATTCTGACTTGAAGCATAGAATCATAATGGAGGCACACAACACACCGTTTGCAATCCATCATGGGAGTACCAAAATGTATCATGATCTTCGACATACATTTTGGTGGAGTAATATGAAGAGAGAGATCGCAGAGTTTATCTCGAGGTGTTTAACCTGTCAACGTGTAAAGGCGGAGCATCAAGTGCCAAAGGATCCATTGCAACCACTTGAGATTCCAAAATGGAAGTAGGAGCACATTACTATGGATTTCGTTACGGGTCTTCCCAAGGTTTCTGAAGGCATAGATGCGATTTGGGTAATTGTTGATAGATTAACCAAGTTTGCCCATTTCTTGCCTATACGGGAGACTTATTCCCTTGAACGTCTTTCGCACATGTACGTGAATGAGATTGTGAGATTGCATGGCATGCCAGTATCCATAGTTTCGGATCATGACCCAAGATTCACTTCATGATTTAGGTTAGCTTGCAGAAAGCTATAGGCACGGATTTACGATTCAGTTCGGCATACCATCCTCAAACGGACGGACAATCAGAAAGGACTATTCAAATTCTTTAAGATCTATTAAGACTCTGTGTCCTAGATTTCAAAGGGAGTTGGGATAAGTACCTACCATTGATGAAATTTTCCTACAACAACAGTTATCAGGTAAGTATAGGTGTTGCTCCATTTGAAGCATTGTATGGACGAAAGGGTCACTCTCCAGTATGCTGGGATGAGGTGGGAGAAGCAACATTATTGGGACCAGATTTGGTACGAATGACTACAGAGAAGATCCAAATGATTCGACAACGTATACAAACGACACATGATCAACAAAAGAGTTATGCGGATCTTCATCGAAAGGATGTGGAATTTAATATTGGGGGATGATGTATTGTTACGTATTGCTCCATGGAAGGGAGTTACAAGATTTGGGAAGAGGGGAAAGCTCAATCCAAGATTTGTTGGTCCATTTGAGATTCTTGATCGAATAGGAAATGTGGCATATAGACTCGCATTACCTCCAAGCATGTCTCGTGTTCATAATGTTTTTCACATATCTATGCTTCGTAAATATGTGAAAGACTCGAACCACATTATTGAGTTAGAACCAGACGAGATAGCCAAAAATTTAACGTACGAGGAGGTACCTATAGGCCAATCGGAAGGGCGAATCCCCCGTAGTAGTCCTTGGTGTAGTTCGGTACGCCCACAGCACGCTCAATAGTTCTTCTGGCCATCTTCCCTTAGCTTCATCCAATCTACGCTTGATTCCGTTTAACAGCGTCCTGTTGGTCACTTCGACTTGTCCATTCGATTGTGGATGAGCCACAGAAGTCTTCTTGTGCTGAATCCCCAAATCATTCAAAAATTCTTCAAATTTCGAACCCACGAGGCGGCGTCATTGTTGTCAGATATCAATACTTTAGGGATCCCGGCGAAACACCACGAGACTCCTTTATAAACTTTAGCACACTCTGTTCGTTATTGGCCAAGTGGTTTTGCCTCTACCCACTTAGTCATATAATCAATAAAGAACTATATTTGAAGCTAAACGACCTTTAGCTTTAGGTAAGCGGTCCCAATATATCCACCCCCAGACAGCGAAGGGTATAGGAGATAAAATCGAGTATAACTCTTCCGGTGGCTAATGTGGGACCGAACTATTGAGCTGACATTTTTCACATTTCTTGACATACTCTGTAGCTTCTTTGAAAATTGTAGGCCGATAGTATCCTTGTCGAAGTACTTTATGAGCAAAGACTTGGCGACCGTGTGATCACCATAAATTCCTTCATGAACCTCCCGAAGAGCATACTCGGCTCCGGACGGAACCAAACATTTCAACAATGGTGAGGAAAATGCCAATCGATAGAGATCCCCATCAATAAGACTAAAATTGGTGCTCTTGTATTTAATCTTCTTTCACAAAGATTTGATCCGAAGGAAGGACGCCATCCGCCAAATACTCGATGTAGGGGTCATCCAAGCGGTTCGTTCGCTCGATACACATCAACGCTTCCGTCTTTGAACACTTGGTGTTGCAAAATTTCCAAATATCCGATCCGTGAAAACACATCGCATTCATGAGTGGCTAGCTTGGACAATGCATCGGCGGTTGAATTGTCATTACGCTCTATACTCTGAAACTCATACTAAGCGAAAAATTGGAGTTGGTCTCTTAATTAGCGGATATTTGATCATTCGGGTTCCACGAGCTTCGTAATCTCCCGACAATTGTTTGACGACTAAGCGAGAATCGCTATAGATAATCAATTGTTGGACTTGAGACTCTTTGCTAATCGGACACCGCTAACACCGCATTTTCAGATTTCAACCATTGTTCGTTGCTTTAAACCCGAATCTGATGGCTTGCTGGACTTTGAATCCTTCTGGACTTATTAAAATAATTCCTGCTCCACTAACACTCATCGTAGAGGATCCATCTGAAAGTATTATGCATACAAGCCAATCATGTATGATGATAAAGCATATACTGTGTAATCAATCTTATTTATTTATTAATAAAAGAATTATTTATTAAAGGCATTTATTATCTACATGGTGCTGTTTTAATAATATGTGATAAACCCATAGTTTTAAGCAACGCTTTTAGAATAATGATGATGATCATTCTAATGAGATCTAAATTCTTAGAAAGCTTAAAACTAAAATAGTTCCCAATCATTGGATTACTAAATAGGGATTAGTGAATGGGATAGATTGGTACATACGTTCTTGCTTCATTGGATGAGGATGATTGATCTCATGATCATTTGTGTGGAGACACTAAAGCAAGTATGTAGGTGCTTATTAGAGAATAAGTTCACTGAACGTGACTCGCTAAGGAATTCCTAATGGAGTTTTACTTACCTGTCAATAGGAATTCCTGTAGTGATAGTAGTACAAATGATCCTTAGACTTGAGATCATCATAGTATCTTATAAATAATGAATTACACTTTGACTTATTCCTTAAGACTCTTAGAGTATATCAAAGGGTATGCTTGGGTGTAATAAGTTATGTATGAAGATAATGAATGATCAATAAAGAATCTACCACTTCTAGTAAAAAGGAGAGATGTCCTATGTGATTCGATAAATGACAACCCAGGAATCCTTGGCCAAGGTGGAATGAAATTAGAAAGTAGTTTCTAATTTTCATTCATTAGGAGTTGTTCATTTAGGAATCGAAATACATATAATTAAATAAAATAAGACTTGACAGTAATTCCATGTCTTATATTTAATTGGGACATAGTATGGTGGAAGGATTGAATTGTACGGTAACTATTAACTCAAAGGTTCTTTTATGATTAATGTTGAAATCTATATTATACGGAAAGTCGTTGATCGCTGGGGAGGCTTATCCTATTGTAGAATAAATATTATTTATTTAAATAAATTATTTGTTTAATTTATTTATTTAAATGAGATTAGAATTGTTCTAATTGATTTATTCACAATAGGTTTAATATGGAGAACCTAAAGGGTCACACCATAAAAGGAAGAATAATTATTTAAGAAGTTAATGGCATAATTGTAATAATATGTTAAGTATATTTAATTTAATCTATGGTGATAGAATAAATTAAATAGCTTAATATTATTATTTAATATTTTAGAAATATTAAATATAAATTAATAAGAGGAGTCTTATTAATATTATTATAATTATTATTATTTTAATTTCTAAAAGGTTTAGGAATTAATTTAATATTAGTACTCTCATTTATTCCTAATTGGATTAGGAAAGAAAAATTAGTTAAAGGAGTTTAACTAATTATCCCTAATAGGATTAGGAGCCCATTTAATTAAAAGAGTTTAATTAAATAAATAATACCTTACTTTAATTAAAATAGGTTACATAATATCTTTATAAGAGAGTCTTATATTAGATATGAGATATCACGTAATTCAAGAGTTGGAGAGTACACCCTTTTCTTATTCGGATAGGAAAACTAGGGTTTGAGCGAATCCCTTCTTCTTGAATAATTCCTCTTTCTTGGTGGATCACTATAGAGGCCACACACTTGGGTGGCTTACATTGATCAAAGGAAGGAATCTACCAGGAGATTGAGGAGATCGCGGAGAAGTAGGAGGTGAACTTCGCACTGAGGAAGCTCGTTTTACAAGGGTATGATTTCATAATTTCTTATTCTTCGCTTTAATTAATAATATGCATAAAGGATGATCAGGGTAATTGGTTTGTGAAAAATTTTAAAATCGATTTTATCTCGCCCGCTACGTTTTGCAATTTGATTGCTACTCGATTTTCACGAAAACCTAACACCATCTGCATCTGGCGTCCACGCCTTACGATCCTGGCGAAGAACGACCTTTGCTTTCGATCGGAAGATTGACTTCCGAGTAACTCGCATCTCGCGGTGAAGCGAGCACTCTACCATAAAGTCGGCCGGGGCTTGGCCTTTGATGGCGATTCGGGGATGATACTCGATAAAAATTGGGATAACTCCATAGTCCATGCTGCGCTTAAATCTGCGAGACCTCGGCTTGCCCATCACCTTCTTGATGGTCGATCCGTGTGAGGCGACCGAGAGTCGACCTTGAAAATCTTTGCCGAAGCTTTCTACCGGCAATTATTAAGGCAAAGGCAAATTTCTCAATGTTTGGATACGGTTTGACATCTCGCGGGGCGTGGGCGATATAATAGACCAGGATCTTCGCTTCCCATCGATCTCTCGAACCAACACTTGCTCCAAGCTGCTAAGGAACTTGCCGTAAGAGTACAAATATAAAGTCTCTGCTTTGAGGCGTGCTTTTCCAATAAAGGGTAGAAGACGGATCGTCTTTATACCTTGGAAAGCGTCTTGACACTCGAAGTCCTTTGGAGCGTCTTCGCATTCTTGGTCCCTTGATGTATCAAAGAAAGGAAGACATCTCTCTGCAGATTTGGCGTGAACCTCCTCAAAAAGCTGCAATCCTACCGATCGACGCCGAACGTCCTTGAATGACCGAGAGTCTTCATGTCAAGGATGGCTGGATCTTCTCCGGATTGGCCTCGATGCCCCTCGGTGACCGGATAACCCGAGAAACTTTTTTGGCGCCAAGGCCGAAAGTACATTTAATCGGGTTAAGTCTTAGTTTGACGATAACGAATAGTTTGAAAGCACTCCTCCAGGTCGTCCAAATGCTTCTGAATTTGCATACTCTTCACGATCATGTCATCTACATAAACCTCCATGTTCCTCCCCAGCTGCCTATCGAAGATGAAGTTCATCATCCTTTGGTAGGTTGCTCCAGCATTAATGAGGCCAAAAGTCATTTTTTTGTATGCATACAGCGATTGTGTGTGTAATAATTGTCTTTGGAATGTCTTCTTTGCACATGGATATTTGATGATAACTTTGAAAAAGCATCCATAAAACTTAGTAATGCATACCAAGTGGCATCGATGAAATTTGATCGATATGGGGTAGAGGATAAAATCCTTCGAAAAGCTTTGTTGAGGTCGATTGTAGTCGATGTAAACCCGCCACTTTCCATTATGTACGCACCAACACTACATTTGCTATCCATTACGGGTAATCAATCTCAGTATATGAAGTCGTGACTAGCAATTTCGCAATCTCTTCATCGATGATCTTTCGACGCTTTGGAGCAAATATCCGTCTCTTCGACGTAATCGGCTTCTTGAAGGATCTATCTCGATTTATGCTCAAGAACCTTTCGGCTAAATCGGGCATGTCTTGTGGCTCCCATGCAAAAATATCAACATAACATCGTAAGAGTTCCATAAGATTTGTCCAGAAGAGTTTCAGTGAGACTGAACCAATCCTCGCTTTGTCTTGTCAAACTTTCAGATGACCAACTCAATCTCCTCCGTCCCCTCGGTGAGGATTACTAAGGGTTACGAATTGCTGCTCGGTGAAGGTTCGATCTCAATTGCCATCGTCTTTTTACATTTACTAACCCCATTAGGATGAAATAACTTGACATTCTATAACATCGTCGGGCCGGTCTAAATCACCCATCACCTCTCCTACTCCACTTGTTGTGGGGAATTTGATTTTGAAATGTGGGATGGAAGTCGCGACTTGAAGAGAGCTGTCGGCGTAGAATCTTCGAGAATGGCGTTGTGGTAGAATCCACATGCACAACATAAAATTTCTGAGTTATCTCTACTGCGAGGGGCCGTCATAGAAGATAGCCGGAGTTCAATAGTGCTCGCCACTTTGGTGGGTAAATTCTAGAAACCATATAGAGGAGCCTCTGTCAACCTCCATTTTGTGCCCATCGAGATGCATCCTTTGAAAAGCATGGGCATAAAGAATGTCCACCAAGATCCATTATCTATCATCATCGTTTTACATCCATCGAGCCTACTTGGCTTGTGATCACCAATGCCCTTCATGCGGTTTGATGGGCTCAGAAGGATAATCCGCATCCGTAAATGATATAACGGTTCTGGAAAAGGCTGTCGATCTTCGTGAGAGTAGCATCATCATCGACATTCTTGAATCAAGATAAGACCTTCTTCTTCCCTACTAACTTCCCAGCAGACCCACCGGTTATTACATCAACGACTTGCCTTGGCGGTGGTATGGGAGCATTTTGAGTGGGTGGTACTTGAGCCGTTTGAGCAGTGACGATTGACAACTTCTTGACCACGACGGTCCTTCTCACCACATATTGAATCGACCAGAAGCCGCTTTTAATCTTGCTCTCCACAAAATCCTTTAGATTACAACACTCATTAGTGTCGTGACAAAGTGACTTGATGATAACCACAGTATTTGCGAGGGTTGCCGTGTCCCGTTTTGTAATTATCACGAGGTGGCTCGAAGAAAGGCTGGTTTCTGATCTGATCCAAAATTATCGACCTTTCTATATTCAATTGGGTGTAGACCTTATTAACCTTCGGGGTAGAAACAGGTGTACGACTGCTGCCTTGTCGCCACGAGTTACTGTACTTCTTCGAACTACCTTCTGCCCCTTGGTTGTACCCTCCCACTCTTCTCTGATCAACATCAGTCTTGGGAACCTCTACCTCCTTTAATTGGCTCAAAGAAGGATTTTTCAGACTATTCATAGCCTCTTCTACAACAATATAGCCCTCTGCCTTGTCGAAGGCTTCTGCTAGGCTTTTCGGATGGTGAAACATCAACTTCTTTACCAATTTCTCCGATTTAACCAGATCTAGCCCATTCTGGAACAACCCAACAGCTTGGAGATCATTAAGATCGGATACCTGTCCAACCGCTTCCCTAAACCTCTTTACATATTGGCACTAAAGATTCGTTGGTGAAGCTGGGACTGTCTTTAAAGAGCTGTGAAGCTTTCCCTTCTTCGGTTACTTCCAAAAGCGTCGTGGAACTTATCACAAAGTTCGGTCCACGAGGAAATCGAATCCGATGGTAAAGTCCCCATCCACCTTTGTCTTGCGTCTTTTCTCAAAGTCGTGACAAAAAAGTGTGACATTTGGCGACATCGGTGAAGTCATAGTAATCCATTAGGAAATGTCCAACGCGCTGACTATGGTCATAAGGATCTCCGGACCCATCATAGCTTTCCATACGAGGCAACTTTTTGGTAATATCTGCCTTCTCCTTGAGAATATCGGAGGAAAAAGGGGACGCCTTCTTTCCAGAAGTGTCCTTCACCTGTTGGACCTCAGCCAATTGTTTTCGGAGTTCTTTTAACTCCCTTACCAGAAAATCAACACCTTCGGGTTGTGATGAGATCTCCTTCTCCTGGGCGACGTTAGGCCTTGGAATGGATCGACCTTTCCCTGCCGATCCCACTGCCCTTGCGGGACTTCTTGATTTACTAGGGCGTACAATCTCATCCTCATGATGAGAACGGTTGTGACGGTACTCTCCCCTTCGGGTTTCTGGCACAATTTCTCTCGACCTACTGCTTTTTCGCCTTTCATCGTCGCGATGAATTGATCCCATTGTCGATTGCCTTCTTCGAGGCGGAGGCGTTCTGCTCCTCGATCTCCTCCTACTGCGAGAATGATCCCTGGACATATGCATAGAATGTTCCGGCTCCTTGCCCTTCCGACGGGGTATCTCCTTATGCCTACTCCGTCTTTCGGAATGAATATGGCTAGATGCTTCGTCCCTCAACTCATTCACCCGAAGCATCTGTTCGGCTATATCTTCCCTTTGTTTTAACAGAACCTCCAAAGCCTTGCTCTGCTTCGTCCCATCATCCTCGCTTGACTTGGTAGCTCTATCTTCTTGACCACTTGGCGATGAGTCACGGTGGTGAACCTTCTACCCATTCCCGATCAAGATCACGCCCCTTATCAGCGTTGAAAACCAACTTCCGTCTGGCTCCACCATGGATCTTCGGACGAAGTTCTCCTGAATTGTGCTTAGAAGCCGTGCTTTCGTGAGCACTTTTAGAAGGACCAGGTGGTCCTTATTGAAATCTGAGGCGATGATGAACTAATGACCATCGCCGCCTTTACGGTGTACCATCTCTACTCCTCATCATCTTAGAAGCAAATTTAAACAATTGTGATTGAAAAAGCCCTCCTTCTAGCGCATGATGTTAACGCTTAAGATCTTTTGCCACGTCCCAATCACGTAAGGCGTCACGATCTGCAGCGTAAACCTGATAAACACCACAAGCTTGACGGCGGTTCCGTCGGGGGATAGCTCAGGCGTGAGAGTCAGTATATGAGTTCACAAGGTTTATCGAAAAGGGAGGCTATATCACCTAGTGTATTGAGAGAGAGAGATAATAATAATTCTCTATATCTATGTGATTAATATTGAAGAAGTGTATGAGAACGTACTTCTTGGTGAAGACTTCCTTGCTAAGTTATACTCTCTTTGCCTGAATTACTGTGCCACCCACTACTACCTGACACACCCCCTTTGATCTGATGGGTCCTGCCGATCGCATGTAGTTTATCCTTTGCTTTTGGTCCTTTATTACTCGGCGATGGTGGTTATGATCCCATCCACATTAATGTATGGCAGGTTCTTTAGTCAACCGTCATGCTTTTTCATCATTGCAGGTCAAAATGATAGATATTAAAATGTCCAAAGGATTGATCCACTGACCCGACCCGGTCTTATAGGTTGAAATGAAAATAATATGATGACTGGGCCCAATGACTTTCATAGTTCAATAATAAAGGCCCAATAGAATAATTAAAAGAATAAGCCCAATACACCCGGCCCAATGAGAGAAAATATCATGACCCAACACTAGGGTTAATACTTGGCATAATGTATTGATTAGTATGCAGAAGAGGACCAAGGCTTTGGTGGCCGAACTGGAGAGGAAACCACTTGGAGAACCCTTTCCGTCTCTCGGTCGTGTGACGGTACGAGGGCTTCTGAATGGGAATAATAGCTCGGTTTCGTCGAGCGCCTCTTAATTAACATTTTGTGGCTTATTCTTCTTGCGACCGTCTTGTTTAGTCCTTCTCTGAATGACAATGACTTTCGTTCTCTTCTTCTAGGCTTTGGTGATTTAAATCGTACTTTTTACAGATTATTTTTTTGGGGGAAAAGAAAGAGAAGCTAAGTTGTTATGCTGAGTAATTTTTTATTTTTATTTTTTTAAAAAGCCACGTAGGAAAAAGCTAACGTTGATATTAACAGAACTAATGAACAGTTAACAGAATGATCCAATTAAAAACTTTTAATTTGTTTAATGGGGTAATTCAAAAAATTAAAAGTTGAATGGTGTATTAAATAAAACTTGCCAAGTATAGTGGTGAAATACATAGTTTTAACATATTATTAGATATCATTATTGGCAATGTCTAAGGACGTTCTGTCTAGGAAAGGTTTTTGGTCACCTAATTGCGCGCCAATAAGGAGAAATCCTTATCGAAAAGCCCCTTCTTTCTTGGGAACGACCTGGTTGTCATAATTGTGATTCTATGATATTATTTGTGAATAATTAATTATTGATTTATATGATAAGGAAATATTTATTTTATGTGGATATAAATGATGAATATATTTATTGTGGTTATAAATGAAGGAATTAATGCTGAGGTGTTTTATCAGTATTTTGTCGGAATGGAGGTTTTGAAAATCGTCCGTATGTGGATTTCAGTCATTTTTCGTTTGGAATTTTGAAAAACTTAAACTTACAAAGTTGTAGAGAATTTAATTTCTTATGGAATAGACATGAGATTCGAATTTTTCTGATAAAAGGGCTATTTATTATGAATTATTGAAGTTTCGGAAATAAATATTTTTATTAAACATATGGTGGGCCCCACTTTTGGTTGGTGAAAAATGAAATGTGCTGAATTTATTTTCAAAAGTGGTGGGCTTGAATAGTAGCAGGTAAAGCCATCAGGTAGCAGGTTAGTCTACTATAGCGTTCTAAGCATTTTCCTATAAATAGGGTGCTTAGTTAGAATTGAAAATCACACCAGAAACAAGTTTTCTCTCTTTCTCTCTCTATATTATCGAGCATATTTTGTGAGTATTTAGATACTTTGTGAATTGTTATTCATCAGTGCAAGTTTCCTTCAGTCTTATATCGATATTCCGATCAGAAGTACTGTTATTTTGAGGTAAGGGATGCTATTTTCTTCATAATGATGTTATTCTTTCAATATCATTATACCAAAATATTGGTATGGATTTTATTGTGGAATTTCTACTTTTTTGTGTCACACTATTCACGAATACGACACTATTCACATAAAAAATGAAATTTTCTTTTCTTTGTCCAAGTTGTCTATTATGGTTACTATCTTTGATTGTATCCATGTTTTGATCTTTATTCTTGAATTTTGCTCCACAATTGATTATTATAAGGTATTTTTGAACTTGGATAAACTAAAGTACGAATCCCTAATCTTTGATCTTTTATCTCACTAGATTCGTTTTCTTTAAGATATTTTGTATCATCCTCAGTCCAAAATGATGATATTACTGAATATCTTTGGCTTGTAGTGCAAAGATGAATGATTAACTGATGAATATCTTTGGCCTATAGTGCAAAGATTAATGATTACCTAATGAATATCTTTGGCCCGTAGTGCAAAGATGAACGGGTGTTGAGATGAACATGACCAACTAGTGATACAAATGAATATCTTTGGCCTGTAGTGCAAAGATGAATATTTGATTCAAGATGTATATTGATTGATGTTACAGAGATAAAATATTGATGATGGACTTTTAAATCTTAGAAGATAGTAGAATTCTTTCTCTACTTGACTCTTCTAATGGATTGTTGTTCCGCTGCAGTTGTTGATCTAAAACTTGTTGTCTATTATATTTTATCAAATTTTTCCCTGTTGAAGATTAATGATAAATTGTTGTATATTATCTTAGTCATAATATTCTTTACTGGGCTAGTTGAGCTCACCCTTTTCCTTTTTGCTCCATTTTTCTTCTCAGGAGGTGAGAACATAGCAGGAACTAGCCGGGGTATGGAGTGATGGTTTAGGATAGATGTATTAGTAGTCCTCACTATTTTGTAAAATAGTGTATGAATAATTGTAATAAGGACTCCTTTTGAGTTTGTATACTCTCTATTAGACAATAGTTGTATTCAAACTCACAGTATATGTGTTGTCGTATTTTGCACGACAATTGTATTACTGAAGTTGTATTTGTTTCTGTACCATGTATTTGGCGACTCAGAATGGGTGATGTATACCTATTTTTGGGGCATCACAGTTAGTATCAGAGCTTAGGGATATGATCTCTGGCTGAGATGTGAGACAAGAACTAGGAGGGGACATACGGGGAATTCTTTCGCTAGTATGACCTGACTAAGTTTATTTGTTATTTGGTTGGCCAGTCAGAGCATATGGTTAATAAGTGATATGGTAATTTGTTAATTAACCCTTGTTTTATGGCAGTATTTAAGAATGGCAGCGAGAAATATTAACAATGGAGTGAATGAGACAGTGGAGACACCTTTAATCACCACCCAAGGGAACGTGCAACAGGAAGGCAATATTCCTCCTGTAAACAACACTACCGAACAAATGATGAATAATGGGATGTTTAGAAGCTTTTTGCAGTTCATGCAAAATCAGACGAGGGAGACTCGTGCACAAAATATGGGTGGAAACGATAGCAATGCACGGCTTATCACAGCCAAGCAATTCAAGGAGTTGGGACCGCCAGAATTTGTGGGAAAGTCGGATCCGATTAAGGCAGAAACGCGGGTCAAGCAAATTACCAAAATATTCAATGTCTTGGGATGCACGGAGGAACAGAAGGTTCTTTTCGCCACCTTTATGTTCCATGGTGAGACAGACTACTGGTGGGAGTTTGTGAAGCGTACCCAACCTGCCGCACTCAACATGTCTTGGGAAACGTTTCAGAAACTGTTTAATGATAAGTACTTTCCTAAAAGTATTCGTCATATGAAGGAGGTAGAGTTTATCAAACTAGAACAAAACAACATGACAGTGTCCCAGTACGAGGCGATGTTCGTAGAGTTATCTAGGTTTGCACCTCATTTGGTAGAGAATGAGGAACGAATGGCGAGGATGTTTACGAGAGGTCTAAACCAGAGATTGGCGATATCTTATCTCTCATAAATTTTCTTTATATTAGGATGTTGTAAACATGGTTCAATTATTAGGCGGGGTAATGAGTATGCTCAGTGAGGGACCACAATCGGTCATCTGGGTGACAAGTGATCATTGGAGCGATGATAACCGGTGGGGAGGAAAGAATCTGAAACAAAAGCGGTAACCACTCGGGTGGTAATCGTGGCCGTGATAATAGGAGAGGTGAGTCAGTGGAAATTTCGGAAAGAGGAGATTCAATAATGATGGGGGAAGACATCAAGAAGAACAGCGATGACAGAAGACCAACACCAACAACAAATTCTAGGGAGGAGAGAATGGACCGCTTGGTTAGATCTTATAGATGCGGAGAGGAGGGACACATAAGTCCAAACTGTTCACAGCCTTCCAAGGTGTGTTTTAGTTGTGGAAAAGACGGTCATATAGCCCGATTTTGTCCGGTAGCGAAGTCAAGTCCAGCTAGGATGGCGACACCAAAGGCGACTACGGACAAAATAAAGTCGGTGGTTTAAGGGAGGGCATTTGTCGTGACTAGCCAAAACGCGAGAAACCCAAACGAGGTGATCACGGGTAAGCTAATCATAAACTCTTGCGAAGTTTATACCTTATTGAATCTTGGTTCTACCCATTCTTTTATCTCTCACCTTGTGCTCAAGCGTTTGAACTTGACTCCGGAGAAATTAGACCTTGACTTATCTGTTGAGACTCCGTTAGGAGAAACTTTCATTACATCTACTATTTATAAATCTTGCTTGATTCAAGTTGGAACCATAACATTACCTGCCGATCTTATTCCGTTGAAAATACTTGCATTTGATGTGATTTTAGGGATTGATTGGTTAACCACTCATCATGCTAAAATTGATTTTTTTGTAAGGTTGTTAGTTTTCATATTCCTAACCAACCTGTTATGCGAATTCAAACAACAAAACCACTAATGTCAATCACTGTCATATCAAGCCATAAAGCTATTCATTTATTAAAAAACGGATGTCAAGCTTTCTTAGCCCATGTCACGGACTTGAACAAAAACACGTCAGATTTGAATAACATTTCTATTGTTAGTGAATTTTCTGATGTATTTCCTGAAGAACTTCCCGGTCTACCCCCAGAACGTGAAGTTGAATTCTTTATTAACCTTGAACCTGGTACAAAGCCCATTTCTAAAACCCCATATTGAATGTCTCCTATTGAACTTCAGGAGTTAAAGGTCTAACTTCAGGAGTTGTTGGAAATCGGTTTCATTCGTCCTAGTACATCTCCTTGGGGTGCTCCTGTGTTATTTGTAAAGAAGAAAGACGGGAGTATGTGACTTTGTATTGACTACTGAGAATTGAACCATGTCACCATCAAGAATAGGTATCCGTTACCTCACATTAAGGACCTGTTTGACCAGTTACAAGGAGCATAATTCTTTTCAAAGATCGATCTTCATTCTGGATATCATCAGCTGATGATTAAAACTGAGGATATTCCAAAGACTGCCTTCAGAACTCGGTACGGGCATTATGAATTCTTAGTCATGTCTTTTGGATTGACTAATGCTCATCTACTGCTTTTATGGATATGATGAACCGTGTGTTCAAAGAATATTTGGATTAGTTCGTTGTTGTCTTTATTGATGACATCCTCATCTATTCCAAAAGCCGTGAAGATCATGAGCACCATTTAAAGCTGGTACTGCAAAGGCTTCGTGATAACAAGCTATATGCCAAGCTGAAGAAATGCGAGTTCTGGTTTGAGGAAGTAGCATTCCTTGGGCACGTGGTGTCAAAACATGGAGTATCTGTCGATCCAACGAAGATTGAAGCCATGTAAAGTTGGGAACAACCAAAGTCGGTGACCGAAAGCACGTAGCGATTACAGGCTTAGTGGTTACTTATCGGAGATTCGTGGAAGGATTTTCTCGAATCGCTACTCGTTAACTCGGTGACTCGTAAAGATACAAAATTCGGTTGGAGCGAGGATTGTGAGAAGAGTTTTTAAGAACTCAAGAGGAGACTCATTTCGGCACCTGTTCTGACAATACCATCTGGTTCGGATGGATTTGTTATCTACAACGATGCTTCAGGCAAAGGGTTAGGATGTGTTGTCATGCAACATGGGAAAGTCATAGCCTATGCCTCGCGACAACTCAAGGAATATGAGAGGAATTATCCTACTTATGATTTGGAGTTGGCAGCAGTCGTTTTCGCATTGAAGATCTAGAGACATTACTTGTATGGGGAGAAAGTGGAGATCTATACAGATCATAAAAGTCTCAAATATTTCTTCACCCAAAAAGAACTCAACATGCGGCAATGACGTTGTCTCGAGCTGTTGAAAGGTTACGGTCATACCATCCAATATCATCGTGGAAAAGCAAACATGGTAGCTGACGCATTAAGTAAAAGAGCATATGTAGGTACGAGTGCAATGTTGTTAACACAAAGGCCCATTTTGTATAACTTACAAATGATGGAGATAGAGTTAAAAGTTCCAAGTACCCACGTGATGATATCAAGCATACGAATAGAACCGACTTTAATCGATAAAGTTAAGGATGCTCAAGCTACGGACATGGAGTTGATGCGTATGAAGAACAAAGTGCAAGAAGGTGCTATTCCAGAAGCAAGAATCGATGAAGAAGGAATACTTTGAGTCAACTCCAAACTTTGTGTTCCTAATGATTCTGACTTGAAGCATAGAATCATAATGGAGGCACACAACACACCATTTGCAATCCATCATGGGAGTACCAAAATGTATCATGATCTTCGACATACATTTTGGTGGAGTAATATGAAGAGAGAGATCGCAGAGTTTATCTCGAGGTGTTTAACCTGTCAACGTGTAAAGGCGGAGCATCAAGTGCCAAAGGATCCATTGCAACCACTTGAGATTCCAAAATGGAAGTAGGAGCACATTACTATGGATTTCGTTACGGGTCTTCCCAAGGTTTCTGAAGGCATAGATGCGATTTGGGTAATTGTTGATAGATTAACCAAGTTTGCCCATTTCTTGCCTATCGGAGACTTATTCCTTGAACGTCTTTCGCGCGTACGACGTGAATGAGATTGTGAGATTGCATGGCATGCCGGTATCCATAGTTTGGATCATGACCCAAGATTCACTTCACGATTTAGGTTAGCTTACAGAGAAAGCTATGAAACGCGGATCTGATTGATTCGGCATACCATCCTCAAGCAGATGGACAATCGAGAAAGGACTATTCAAATTCTTTAAGATCTATTAAGACTCTGTGTCCTAGATTTCAAAGGAGTTGGGATAAGTACCTACCATTGATGAAATTTTCCTACAATGCAGTTATCGAGGTAAGTATAGGTGTTGCTCCATTTGAAGCATTGTATGGACAAAGGGTCACTCTCGATTATCTTTGGGATGAGGTGGGAGAAGCAACATTATTGGGACCAGATTTGGTACGAATGACTACAGAGAAGATCCAAATGATTCGACAACGTATACAAACGACACATGATCGACAAAAGAGTTATGCGGATCTTCATCGAAAGGATGTGGAATTTAATATTGGGGGATGATGTATTGTTACGTATTGCTCCATGGAAGGGAGTTACAAGATTTGGGAAGAGGGGAAAGCTCAATCCAAGATTTGTTGGTCCATTTGAGATTCTTGATCGAATAGGAAATGTGGCATATAGACTCGCATTACCTCCAAGCATGTCTCGTGTTCATAATGTTTTTCACATATCTATGCTTCGTAAATATGTGAAAGACTCGAACCACATTATTGAGTTAGAACCAGACGAGATAGCCAAAAATTTAACGTACGAGGAGGTACCTATTAAGATCTTGGATAAGAAAGAACATGTCCTACGCACCAAGGTTATACCACAAGTTAAGGTTTTGTGGAGAAACCATGCTATTGAAGAAATGACCTGGGAGTTGGAATCAGAAATGAAAGCGAGATATCGTCACCATTTCGAAACACCAGGTACGTACGTCAATTTCGAGGATAAAATTTCGTAATGGGGGAGGTTGTAAGACCCCAACTTATAATAAATAAAATCGAATTTCCTCTATTTATTATTGTGAATAATAAGGTGTTAAATTGATATAATATTTTGGTTATGGGTGAAATGTGCAAATTTTACAAAATAAGAAAGTGGTTATAAAATATTCATTGATGTCGGGGAATATTCATTTGGTCGTGGAATATTCTTCTTTGTCGGGGAATATTAAATGCATGCCAGCCTAAACCATTTGTGGGCCCCATAATAGAAAACGGTCGGATGAAGAAAATGACAAGTTTGAGTCTTTATAAATAACGGTGTAGTTGTTACCGTTAACACTGTTGGAATACCCGGTGGTTAAAATACGATGTCTGCGTGGTTGGTTGCGAATGCATATCGGTATTACCTGATATTTTGAATTATTGATTCTTACATAAGAAGGCACTACTCAATATTTATTACAGTAATTACTGTTTAATATTTTATTTAAATTTATTGATTTATAATTGCAACGTTGATATTTTATATTATTGTTTTTTTAATAATTGTCATTGAACAGTATTTCTCATTATCAGATCAATAATTCATATTATTTGAATAATATTATTAGATAGCATTATTGGCAATGTCTAAGGAAGTTTTGTCTAGGAAAGGGGTTTGGTCACCTAATTGCGCGTCAATAAGGAGAAATCCTTATCGAAAAGTCCCCTCTTTCCTGAGAACGACCTGGTTGTCATAATTGTGATTCTGTGATATTATTTGTGAATAATTAATTATTGATTTATATGATAAGGAAATATTTATTTTATGTGGATATAAATGATGGATATATTTATTGTGGTTATAAATGAGGGAATTAATGCTGAGGTATTTTATCAGTATTTTGTCGGAATGGAGGTTTTGAAAATCGTCCGTATGTGGATTTCGGTCATTTTTCGTTTAGAATTTGGAAAAACTTAAACTTAAAAAGTTGTAGAGAATTTAATTTCTTATGGAATAGACATGAGATTCGAATTTTTCTGATAAAAGGGCTATTTATTATGAATTATTGAAATTTTAGAAATAAATATTTTTATTAAAAATATGGTGGCCCCACTTTTGGTTGGTGAAAAATGAAATGTGCTGGAATTTATTTTCAAAAGTGATGGGCTTGAATAGTAGCAGGTAAAGCCATCAGGTAGCAGGTTAGTCTACTATGGCGTTCTAAGCATTTTCCTATAAATAGGGTGCTTAGTTAGAATTAAAAATCACACCAGAAACAAGTTTTCTCTCTTTCTCTCTCTATATTATCGAGCATATTTTGTGAGTATTTAGATACTTTGTGAATTGTTATTCATCAGTGCAAGTTTTCTTCAGTCTTATACCGATATTCCGATCAGAAGTACTGTTATTTTGAGGTAAGGGATGCTATTTTCTTCATAATGATGTTATTCTTTCAATATCATTATACTGAATTATTGGTATGGATTTTATTGTGGAATTTCTACCTTTTTGTGTCGAGGTTACTATTCACGTATACTGTACTATTCACGGATACAACACTATTCACGAATACAGCACTATTCACAAAAAAATGAAATTTTATTTTCTTTGTCCAAGTTGTGACGCCCCAAAAATTAGGTATACATCACCCATCTTGGGTTGCCACTTACATGGTACATAAATCCAAATACAACTTAATAATACAACTGTCGTGTACAATACGACAAAACATAAACTGTGAGTTTGAATACAAATATTATCTACTAGAGATTATCCAAACTCAATGGAGTCTTCATTACATTTATTATCACACTATTTCACATAATAGTGAGGACTACTAATGCTCCATCTAGGACCATCACTCTGTTCCCCGACTCGTCCCAGCTATATTCTCATTTCTGAAGAGAACATTGAAAGAAAGGGTGAGCTTAACTAGCCTCAAGAAGAAATATTATGACTAAGATAATCTTTGAATAAATTATCATTAGCCTTAAGCGTGTTAAAGCGATCAATATAACAAACATCAAGTTTAAGCTGCGGTGAACAAGCAATCCATTAAAAGAGTCAAGTAGAGAATAAAATCTACTATCTTTTATGATTTAAAAGGTTTTCATCACTTTTATCATTGGGACTCGGCTTAATAAATAATCCACATCATCGAATCACCCCGCACTTTCTGGCGAAGGATATTCTTTAGTATCACGACCATGAATTATCCATGCACTACGGCTAAAGATAATCATGTTTTCATCAACGGTCTTGATCATGCCATAAAATAATTCATCTTTGCACTACGACCAAAGAGAATCCATAGCCATAATCATACCAAAAACTGTCCATCAATGCACTACGGGCCAATGAGGACTTTTTCCACATCATTTGTAACATTACGGTTATGATTATACCGAATAATCCCTGGTCATAATCATACCAAGTCCATCTATGCACTACAGGCCACAGATGACTTTAAACATAATATAAACATGAGGATGATGACAATGACATAATATTCAATAAAACAAGTTCAAGAATTAATTTATCCAGGAATCAATAACGTCCAAATTGTCAACATGATACTGCTTTGTGGAGTAAAATTTAAGAATGCTCAGAAGAATATTTTCATGAAAAGATACTGAATGAAGCGCAAATATCAAGGATATTCCACTAATTTCATGGAGTATAGAAGTCAAAACTTTAACCAACTAGGTATAATAAAGAATGGAATAACAAAAGAAATCACCAGGCATGCGATAGGGCCGCATACGCAGTTATTCCAACAGAATAATAAATAACGGAACCCGGTCCCGTAGAAACATATGCACGAGGATATTCCAATGAGAATAATAAAGAGCGAAACCGGTCCCGGCGTAGAAACGCATGAGACAGGATATTGGATATTCCAATGAGAATAATAAAGACGAAACCTGAGTCCTGCGTAGAAACTTGCAGACGTGGATATTCCAATGAGAATAATAAAGAATGGAATAATAGAAGAATTTCACCAAGTATGCGGTACTTCGCATAAACAGGTTATTCCAACATAATAACAAAAAATGGAATAACAGAAGTTCTCTTCATGAAGATGAAAGAAGGAAATAATATCCCCTACCTTTGAAAGAAACTGGATATAGGAGTAGTGAGGTAGCAGGCTTCTCTTCTTCTATAGATTTTCTCTCTACAATTTCTCTCTATAATAATTGCTATATAGCTTTAGTGAATTGATGAGAAATGAAGGAAGAATGAGCTTCTATTTATAGGAAAACATAGTTTCGATAATTGCACGTTTTGGGGCTCGAAAAATTACAGTACAATACCTCCAACTTTTCTTTCATTTTTAATTTAGTCTTGCAAGTATTATCAAACTTGCACCAACTCCCCTAATAGTAAATAATGTGAATCAATAGTAAATCATGTGACTCAATAGTTCTAATCATGTGATAAAAACAATTACAGTATAGTACCTCCATCTATACCTCCATTTTTAACTTAGTCATGCAAGTATTATCAATCTTGCTCCACCACCCCTTATAGTATAAGAATGTGAATCAATAGTACCCCGTGAATAGTAACTTGTGAATAGTAACTCGTGAATAGTAACTCATGAATAGTAACTCATGAATAGTACTCTGACACAAAAAGTACCCCAAATACCTAAGTGAATAATATTCAAGTGAATAGTAATTTAGGTGAATAGTAACCCGTGAATAGTAACTTGTGAATAGTACTCCGACATAAAAAGTTTCCCGAATACCCGATTGAACAATACTGAGTGACTTCTCACATAAGCATAATTAATCAATACCGTGTGCTACTATGCAACCCCGCGTATTACTGTACTTTACCGGGTAGTTCAACAGTATTAACGGTAAAACTTCCGCCGTTATTTTCATAAAGTATTTTTGTCGTCTTCTCAATCCGACAATAATTCCGTTGTGGGGTCCACCAATGATTGTGCCGTTGTACGAATATTCCCTGTTAAAATGAATATTCCCCGACCAATCGAATATTATATAACAACTTGCGTACTTTGTAAAATTTGTAAATATTACTCACAACTATAACATTATATCAAATAAACACCTTAATATTCAAAAATATATTTCGAGAAAATTTAATTTTTATTTAAAAAAATCTGGGGTCTCATAATCTCCCCTCCTTATGAAATTTCGCCCTCAAAATTTATGTACGTACCTGGTATGCCGAACAGGTGAGGATACCTTGACCTCACTTCAAATTCTAACCCTTGAGGTATAACCTTTGAGTATCGAATATAATCCTTCTTATCCAAGATTTTAACACGTATCTCCTCATACGTTAAATCATCCGCTATCTCGTCTGGTTCTAAATTAATATTGTGGTTCGGGTCATCCCCATATTTACGTAACATCGATACGTTAAAAACGTTATGAACTCGCGACATACTTGGAGGTAAAACGAGTCTATAATCCACAGTTCCTACTTTATCGAGGATTTCAAATGGGCCAATTAAATCGAGGGTTGAGATTTCTTCTCTTCTTCGATTCTTGCTTCTAGAATAACGCCCTCTTGAACCTTCTTAATTCTTCACATTTATCAGCTCCAGGTGTGTAGCTTGAGCGGCTTTAACTTTATCGATTAAAGTCAATTCTAATCGTATATTCGTTATCTTCACGTGGGTTCGTATATTCGCATTTGTAAACTCATACGATCTTCTACTCAACGCGTCAGCTACCACGTTCGCTTTCCCACGATGGTATTGAATGGTACGATCGTAATCTTCAACAGCTCGAGCCAACGTCTTTGGCGTATGTTACGTTCATTTTAGTTGAAGAAATATTTGAGGGTTTAAGAAATGGGTTTTGTACTGGGGTCAATACAAAATTCGATTTCACGCTCTACGGTAGGCTAAGAAGTCTTCAAGAATAAGTAAGGAAATTTATTAACAATAGAAAAATCATTCAAAACTGTGACTCTCATCCAAGACTTGGGTAACACGTCACATTGATACCTATCAACTTGCCATCGTCATTCACAAAATCACCTACAGAAAGTCTGGCTTCAGTTCATTCCACACAAGAAAGTCAACAACGAAAGGACCGGGGCTCTTTACTTATGGCTTTATATGATAATGATTGACTTTAGTGGTTTGGTTGCTTGAATTCGCATAACAGGTTGGTTAAGAATATGAAAGCTAACAACCTTATGAAAAACATGATGAATAGTTAACTAATCGATTTCTAAAAATTACATCAAAGGCAAGTATTTTCAAAGAGATAAGATTAACAGGTAACGTGAAAGTGTCGATTTGAATCAACAAGATTTATAAATAGTGGAGGTAACGAAGGTTTCTACTAACGAAGTTTCAACTAATAAGTCAAAGTCTAACTTCTCTGGAGTTAAATTTAAACGTTTAGCACAAGCAAGAGAAATAAAAGAATAGGTAGAACTGGTATCGAATAAGGTATAAACGTCGCAAGAATTTATAATTAAATAACCCGTGATAACTTCGTTCGATTCGTCGTCACAAAAAACGCTCTCCCTTAAACTACTGAATTTGACTTGTTCGTATCCGCCTTTGGTGCCACCGTTCCTGCTGGACTTGACTTCACTATACGACAAAATCGAGCTAAATGACCTTCTCTTCTTGAAATTTCCACTTCTATTATCTTGGCCATGATTACCACCAAAGTGGTTACCATTCTTGGCATGATAATTTCCCCCACGATGGTTATCATTATTCTGATGGCCGTTGCCACCAGTATGATTATTATCGTGTTGTTGGTCGGTACCTTTTGGTTGAGCTAACTCATTATCGCGCTCCAATAACTGAGTCCTATTCACAATATCTGAATATAAACAAAGTTTATGAGAAATGAGGTATTGACATATTTCGGGTTTCAAACCTCGCAGAAACATTCGCATCATTCTCTCCTCATTATCGACCAAATGAGATGCAAACTGGGATAACTCCACAAACTTAGCCTCGTAATGCGACACGTTCATATTATTTTGCTCCATTGCACATCTCAAAATTTTTAGATGTCATTCTCAAATACTGTCACAAAACAAGGGTTAATTAAACAAATTAATATATCACATATTATCCCTATATTCTGACCGACCAATTAAATACCAATTAAACTTAGGTAGGTCATACTAGCGAAGGAATTCCCCATCTCTCCCCTCCTATTTCTTGTCTCACATCTCAGCCAGGGATCATATCCCTAAGCTTTGATACCAACTGTGACGCCCCAAAAATTAGGTATACATCACCCATCTTGGGTCGCCACTTACATGGTACATAAATCCAAATACAACTTAATAATACAACTGTCGTGTACAATACGACAAAACATAAACTATGAGTTTGAATACAAATATTATCTACTAGAGATTATCCAAACTCAATGGAGTCATCATTACATTTATTATCACACTATTTCACAGAATAGTGAGGACTACTAATGCTCCATCTAGGACCATCACTCTGTTCCCCGACTCGTCCCAGCTATATTCTCATTTCCTGAAGAGAACATTGAAAGAAAGGGTGAGCTCAACTAGCCCAGTAAAAAATATTATGACTAAGATAATGCAGAATAAATTATCATTAGCCTTAAACAATGTTAAACTGATACAATATAACAAACATCAAGTTTAGCTGCAATGAACAAGCAATCCATTAAAAGAGTCAGTAGAGAATAAAATCTACTATCTTTTATGATTTAAAAGGTTTTCATCACTTTTATCATTGGGACTCAAACTTAATAAATAATCCACATCATCGAATCACCCACGCACTACGGCGAAGGATATTCTTTAGTATCACGACCACGAATTTTCCATGCACTACGGCTAAAGATAATCATGTTTTCATCAACGGTCCTGATCATGCCATAAAACATTTCATCTTTTCACTACGGCCAAAGAGAATTCATAGCCATAATCATACCAAAAACTGTCCATCAATGCACTACGGGCCAATGAGGACTTCTTTCCACATCATTTGTAACATCACGGTTATGATTATACTGAATAATCCCTGGTCATAATCATACCAAGTCCATCTATGCACTAAAGGCCACAGATGACTTTCAACGTAATATAAACATGAGGATGATGACAATGACATAATATTCAATAAAACAAGTTCAAGAATTAATTTATCCAGGAATCAATAACGTCCAAATTGTCAACATGATACTGCTTTGTGGAGTAAAATTTAAGAATGCTCAGAAGAATATTTTCATGAAAAGATACTGAATGAAGCGCAAATATCAAGGATATTCCACTAATTTCATGGAGTATAGAAGTCAAAACTTTAACCCAACCGAGTATAATAAAGAATGGAATAACAAAAGAAATCACCGGGCATGCGATAGATCAAGACAGGCGAGTTATTCCAACAGAATAATAAATAACGGAATTCAGTCCGGCGTAGAGAAACGCATGTGCGAGGATATTCCAATGTAATAATAAAAAGCGGAACCGGTCCCGTGAGAACGCTATGATGTGATATTGGATATTCCAATGTAATAATAAAGATTTAAAACCAGTCCTGCGTAGAACGCTTGCATGCATGTGATATTCTAACAGAATAATAAAGAATGGAATAATAGAATAATTTCACCAAGTATGCGGTACTTCGCATAAACAGGTTATTCCAACATAATAACAAAGAATGGAATAACAGATGTTCTCTTCATGAAGATGAAAGAAGGAAATAATATCCCCTACCTTTGAAAGAAACTGGATATAGGAGTAGTGAGGTAACAGGCTTCTCTTCTTCTATAGATTTTCTCTCTACAATTTCTCTCTATAATAATTGCTCTATAACTTTAGTGAATTGGTGAGAAATGAAGGAAGAATGAGCTTCTATTTATAGGAAAACATAGTTTCGATAATTGCACGTTTTGGGGCTCGAAAATTCTGATCAATACCTCCAAATTTTTCTTTCATTTTTAATTTAGTCTTGCAAGTATTATCAAACTTGCACCAACTCCCCTAATAGTAAATAATGTGAATCAATAGTAAATCATGTGACTCAATAGTTCTAATCATGTGATAAAAACAATTACAGTATAGTACCTCTATCTATACCTCCATTTTTAACTTAGTCATGCAAGTATTATCAATCTTGCACCACCACCCCTTATAGTATAAGAATATGAATCAATAGTACCCCGTGAATACTCATGAATAGTAACTCATGAATAGTAACTCGTGAATAGTACTCCGACACGAAAAGTACCCCAAATACCCGAGTGAATAATATTTGTGTGAATAGTAATTTAGGTAAATAGTAACCCGTGAATAGTAACTCATGAATAGTACTCTGACACAAAAAGTGTCCCGAATACCCGATTGAACAATACTGAGTGACTTCTCACATAAGCATCAATAATCAATACCCTGTGCTACTATGCAACCACGCCAGACATCTTTGTACTTTTACTAGGGGTAGTTCAACAAGATATTAACGGTAAAACTTTCGCCGTTATTTTCATAAAGTATTTTTGTCGTCTTCTCAATCCGACAATAATTCCATTGTGGGGTCCACCAATGATTGTACCGTTGTACGAATATTCCCTGTTAAAACGAATATTTCCCCGACCAATCGAATATTATATAACAACTTGCGTACTTGGCAAAATTTGTAAATATTACCCACAACTATAACATTATATCAAATCAACACCATAATATTCAAAAATATATTTCAAGAAAATTTAATCTTTATTTAAAAAAATCTAGGGTCTCACACAAGTTGTCTATTATGGTTACTACTTTGATTGTATCCATGTTTTGATCTTTATTGTTGAATTTTGCTCCATAATTGATTATTATAAGGTATTTTTGAACTTGGATAAACTAAAGTATGAATCCCTAATCTTTAATCTTTTATCTCACTGGATTCATTTTCTTTAAGATATTTTTCATCATCCTCAATCCTAAATGATGATATTACTGAATATCTTTGGCCTGTAGTGTAAAGATGAATGATTAACTGATGAATATCTTTGGTCTGTAGTGCAAAGATAAATGATTACCTAATGAATATCTTTGACCCGTAGTGCAAAGATGAACAGGTGTTGAGATGAACATGACCAACTGGTGATACAAATGAATATCTTTGCCCTGTAGTGAAAAGATGAATATTTGATTCAAGATGTATATTAATTGATGTTACAGGGATAAAATATTGATGATGGACTTTTAAATCTTAGAAGATAGTAGAATTCTTTCTCTACTTGACTCTTCTAATGGATTGTTGTTCCGCTGCAGTTGTTGATCTAAAACTTGTTGTTTATTATATTTTATCAGATTTTCCCTGTTGAAGACTAATGATAAATTGTTGTATATTATCTTAGTCATAATATTCTTTACTGGACTAGTTGAGCTCACCCTTTTCCTTTTTGTTCAATTTTTCTTCTCAGGAGGTGAGAACATAGCAGGAACTAGCCGGGGTATGGAGTGATGGTTCAGGATAGTTGTATTAGTAGTCCTCACTATTTTGTAAAATAGTGTATCAATAATTATAATGAGGACTCCTTTTGAGTTTGTATACTCTCTATTAGACAATAGTTGTATTCAAACTCACAAAGATATATGTTGTCGATTATTTTGTATGACAATTGTATTCATGAAGTTGTATTTGTTTACGTACCATGTATTTGATAATTTCAGAATGGGTGATGTATACCTATTTTGGGGCGTCATAATATATATATATATATATATATATATATATATATATATATCTAACCATATAATCCATGTACATTGGGTTAGTCCCAATAATATTTAATTTAGGTTAGAATATAATTCAGTTGGGTAGTACCAACCCATTATTTTCCATAAATTTTATTACCTCAATTACATATAAATATTGAAATTCATATTAACATCCAATATTTATTAAATCTTTCTCCCATAATTTTAAAATATACAAATTTAATTAATTCTCCATGTAATATAATCCCTTCACACCTAACTACACCTAGTTCGTCCAACTTACCATACATTATGAGTTTAAAAACTCACCACAAACATATGAGTTTAAGAACTCGACCTTGACCACATATTCTTTAACTATACTCTACCTATCAGTTATACTATTGTTTCAGGGTCTGGTACTATACTTTTCAAAATAACCACCTCATTGAGGTAGCTTTCAATGTGAGCCTCTATTTCAGCTATTGGCTTTGATATTGGCTCGGTTATGGAGGTTGACTTCTACTTTACGATATGAGGGTATCCTAATCCTTTTCTATCTGTCATTTACACACTTAAGTTATCCTAATTATCAACTAATATATACACACAGCAAATAATGGCTTTATACAAGTTATCTTTTATTTTGTTTGACGATGAACTAATTCAATTCATCTCCTTTTTAAACTCTATATGAGTTAATTGTATTTTCAACGTTTCCCTCTGTTCCAAGGTTATAGCCTAAGGTCTAACCCACCTAAGGTTTTTAACCCTAAGCTCTGATACCATAATGTGACGCCCCCAAATTCAGGTACTTGAAACCCGAACTCGGTGCTTCACGATACCATTTCTATGAGCAGAATAATACTAATAATAATAACAATAATATAAATAACAAACTTAGTTTACATATATCAGAGTCTAATCCCAAGTACGCAATCTTTACTATAATTCCTTACATGATAGATAATATATATCATTGCCTTATTACTATCTAACTATTACAAAAGATACCATTACACATATTCAGTTTACTTTCCTTTTTCACTTGTTCTTGTCTGAACCTTCAAGTTAATCACGCTTAGCTGAAAATATTTAAATTAAGCAAGGATGAGCATTTGAGTGCCCAGCAAGTAACAACAATTAGAAATATAATTAGCTGAAAGAAATAAATGTTTTTTTTGTACATAACTTCTACAACGAATTTATAGTTGTGAAGTAAACTGAACCGATAATAACAACATAACAATTCTATCTCAAATTTTTGAAACTACGTGATTGACTATATATATAGGTATTAGTCGATGATTATGAACATTATTTTAGTTTTTCGCTAAGGTTTAGCGAGAACTTCATCTCGCAAACCGTCATAACTTCTAAGCACGAGGGTGATCTCGCCTAATGTGCCCTGTATTGATCAATACTATATTCTTTAGAACGATATTATCGTTCATCCTTTGTCACTTGGCAAGATAAAATTTTTCCGTGATCGGGATGTTCATACCTAAATCTGGAATCCGAACCTAAATAATTTGATTGGATACAAAAAGTTTTATCATATTCAACGACATTTCAAAATTTGTGTCTAGCTAAGCAAATAGCTTAGGCGGCTATATATATATATATATATATATATATATATATATATATATATATATATATATATCAACATGTGATTTAAATATAATGATTATCCAAGTGGAGACACTTGTATAACCATATATAAAATTAACGAACAATATATATATATATATATATATATATATATATCTGAATTATCATATACTAACATGTTGATAAACAATGATGGATATAGAATATATCATAATAGGGTTAATAATATAGCATAATAATAATAATATAATTCGAAACTTCTTACTCATGTCCATCAGATAAAGGAAATGCAAATGTAAGATACTATTCGATGCTACCGCTTACGATTCAGTAACTTAGTTCTATCTTTATATAACACTTTGTCGTAATAAGATCATTTGATCGGTTAGAATAACATACTATAACACATAAGACCGCTTATCGCGATAAAGACATAACCTAATCACATTGTCACATATGTTCCACAACCATTGAATCACAAATAAACACATATCTAATCAAATTGTCTAAATCCAGATCAATTTCTGAAACATGTCGGGGTACCGACGGCTTTATCGGGTAATTATCGAGTCTAATACTCTATCATGTAGCTTACTATCTGTAAGTATCAGTCATATTATTTTTAAATGACTTATAATAATTTTTAAACATTTATTATAATTTATCATGAATTTACAAACACCGGAATCATTATTAAATGATTTAAATATTAAACAATTCTATTATCATTAATATTTAATTAATATTAAACTATTAATGAAATCATTTCCAAAATGTTAAAGTTATTTATAATAACTTGAAATACGTTTAAAGTATTAATATTACCCTTAAATGATTTTTAAAACATTTAAATCATTCTTAAATAATTACCATTAATATTAAAGTATTAATGTTCTATTTATCAAAATATTAAAAGTCATTAATTATAACTTAAAAATATTTTTAATTCATTTATATCCTTTTAAATAATTTTAAATAAATAAAACTATTTATTTAATATTATTATTAAATAACTCTAATATCACTTATAATAAATTAATAATCATTAATATTAAATTATTAATGAAATTATACTTTAAATATTAAAATTATATTTTATAACTTAAAATATCTTTAAACACTTTATTTTCATTTAAAATGATTTTTATAATAATAAAATCATTTTTAAATTATTTTATTTAATATAATTATTACATAACCTTAATATCATTAATAATAATTAATTAATAAAATTTATCTTTAAATATTGAAAGTTATATTTTATAACTTAAAATATTTTAAATACCTTATTATCATTTAAAATGATTTTTAATATAATAAAATCATTTTAATTAATTTATTTTATTCATTTAGTAAATAACTTAATTATCATTAATATTAATTTATTAATGAAATTTATCACAAAATATTAAAAGTCATTAAAAATAACTTAAAATATTTTCTTATATCATAATATAATTTTAAATGATTTTTTAAATATAAAAATCATTTTAAATGATTTATTTAATATAATAATTAAATAAATTAAATACTTTTAATATTTCAAAAATATTAAATATTTATGAAATATATTAAAAATAATTAAAAACTAATTTTCAGAATTTAAAATAATTTTTATAATTTATTTTGTATTTTTAATAATATAAAATTATTTAATACTAATTATTTAATAAAAAATATAATTTTTATTCAAAATTGTCGATAAAGACCACCTATAACTACAGAACCGTCGCTATAGGTGTTCTTGGTGTTCTTCAAGCAAACCTAGAATTCATATGCAGCTATCATGGTTATTACTTTGACCAACATTAACATCGTGTGTGATGTGTTTCTGGAAAAGCTAATCATCAGATCTTGTAGTACTTGTGCAGTACTACATTATCCAACAACAATCTGGCTCAAACAATACATAACAAGAAATATCTAAGCGTCCAAAGTGGCTGTCAGAGCTGTTCTTCATTTCTGGGTTTGCCCAGAAATGAAGAAACGATCGATCGTCTCTACTGGGCTTCCACTACGTGCTATCCTTGCAATATTTTTGTGATCTATAACTGCAAAGATGTAGCGAATGAACGCTGGGCCATCCGGGTGGCCTTTGGGCGCGATGGGTGCACGCCTGGTCAAAAGCAGTCGGGAACACGTTCAAACGTTTTTAGGGTTACCCAGAAAACGTGAACCGTGATCAACTATGTTGGTTTGACCGGTCACAGAATCCGACCTACTTGATATCTAGTTGTACTAAAAGCATAGATCGATAGTTTACATGACATACTACAGTATGGGTTCAACAACAAACCCAAAACATCAAAAACCTGACAGATATAGAGCCTTAAATATCCTGTCAGATGCTCTTATCCGATTTTTGGGTTGCCCATAAATAGTCCGGTCAATGCCGGTCAACGGTATTTGACCATTAATAACTTTTATTCTAGACATCAAATGGCCCTGGTTCGTTTTGCAGACTAAAGACCACATTACAAGCTACCAATAATAACTTAAAAACAACAAAAACCATAATCGAGCAAGGATTTATAGGGTCTGACATTCGTTGTCAGACCTCAAGAATTTTTTTTCCAGATTTTGAAGATTCATCAATTTGAAGACTTAGATGTTATGGATCAGTATACTAACAACCCAGATCATCAAAATAGACTATAACTAACATATTTTAACAATCAAACATAACATCTAACACAAAATTTATGGACAGAAATCTTGCTAGGGTTTTATACCTCTTATGAACAAATCTTGATTTCTGGCTTCTGATTTGGTTATGGTGTTCATGGAGCTTTGATTTGGGACTAATATACTAGTAAATTTCGGAGGTTAGAGAGAGAGGGTCTTAGTTGAGTGTTTGTGCTAAAATGGCTAACAAATGCAATCTTTCCTCTCTCAATCTATATATAGAAGTGTATAGTGCATGTATGGCTGATGTAAGTGGCTTGTTGCTGGAGTTTTGTGTCTCATAGAAAGTCAAGGTTTGGCCAACCACTCCAACAACTCTAACACTTGTCAAAATACAATAATACAAGAGGGGTATAATGGTCTTTTGGCTTGGAATTTTAAGGGCAATCTTGTAATCATGCAAACCCTTAGGGTTTGACCCTTAGGGTTTAACCCTAAGGTTTAGCACAAAAAGGATTTCTAGAATAATAATTAGGGTTTAAAAAAATATAAAATAAAAATAATGTTAGTTTCTAATTTTTGCAAATTAGCGTTTCTTAATCGCGTTTAATTTTCTAATTACATATACAGGAACATTAGGGTTTAAAATTAACTAAACATAATTAACCTTGCTAAATTAGCAATTAGGGTTTAAAAATAGTAATTAGGTTTTAAAATTTCTAATTAGGGTTACTAATTATAGAAATTAGGGGTTTTAATTACAATTAGGGTTTCTAAATTTTAATAGGGTTTACCTAATCAAATCCTTAATAATTAATATTAATCATATAACACACGTACTAAATAATGCTTTTAAATCCACAATTTATTTTCAAATTAGGGTTTAACATTATTACTAGGGTTTGGTCATAATACAATCGTAATTGACCAACCATTATCAATACATACATAATGTACATATTTATAAGACTGAAAAATCAAAATATAATTAATATTATATTATTATTCTCTTTCCTTATTCCAAACCCAAAATTAGTGTTTGGATTCCATATCGATTTATTATTCATATTTAACATTATTAATTAAGTTATAATAATTAACTTAATTAAACTAGCATAAATTCATATATTAAAATAGATGAATTATTATAATAATTTAATAATCATTTCATATATTATTTAAATAATATATAATTATATTTTATGAAAAATAAATAAATAAAACATTTCTACTATAAAATTAATTATTAAAAGAATAAACTTTATAATAATCAAAATTCTAAAATAAAATTATTTGTAAACATTCATGTAATAAACATATTTTTATTTATTACATAATTACATACACACATTATCTTGTACAAATCGTCATCCTTAAAATAAAAAAAAATTATACGCAAAATTTCTGATTTATTTATATAGAAAATATCGGGTTATTACAAGTCATTTGTGATCATCTCTTCTAAATTATACTTTGGGTAAATTCTCCAAACCCAATTTTTATTTCACATCATTTAGTTTTTATGAAAATGGCTTTCAAGCTTTTGTAAAGTCTCTATAATTGGGAAAGGGTATGATTATGAGTTTATATATGTGTTAAATGTTACCATATCTTATTTGATTATATATATTTTATAAATCATGTCACCAGTTTCATGTAAATACGTCGTATATGTTGATCAAAACTTACAGAGTATGGGTTTTGGCCATATAGCCCTTATACGTAACTTTAATATGTCAACCATAAATTTTTCTACAAAATTTCCACTTATATGTGATTATGCATGCTAAAACGAACAAAACAAAACTTGAATGGTTGGATTTGGCCTTATAACGAAACCGTAGTATTAAATTCCATGTTTGTGTTCAAGAACATCAAGAACAGTACAATTTGCATATTTTAATTCTGTAATTATGTGTTTTAATGGGTTAAAATCAATCTTTAAGTGTTGGGTAATGATTAAGTATGAATTATAACATGTGGGTATGTGTAATTTGGTGAAATTAATGTTTATGTTATGTTTATTTTGCTTGATTCTTTGTTCTTCGCGAATTGGAAATTCAGAATCTGGAGTGTCGTGCCGCGGCCAACTCCAGTTCGAGACTTCAGCTTGTCAGATGTGCTGCCATGAAGATGATACACCATAACAAGCTTGTAGCCAAGACTAAGATAAAAAAGTGGAAATAGCAATACCACTTAGCATAATGTCCAGAAAAGGCATTTTTTTAATGTTCACGTATAGAAATGTGTTAGTAACCTAGTCTAATGAATATAAAAACTTGTTAGACATATAATGAGATATTAAAATGAGTTTTTACCAAGTCAAGAAGACAATTACATGTTTATTGAATTGTTGATTATATACTTAGCTTGTTGTTCGTATAGTGTAATATTATGTGGAAACAAGTATGATGATATGACTAAGTATAGTCCTGAATTCGAGTTAGACAAAGAATAAACGTGTGATGTTTAGTAAGTTATAATTGACTGGTATTGTGAACGTAATTGATATGTAGGAGTTAAATCAAAGAACGAGTTTAGTTAAAGTGTAATCTACGCACGAGGCAAGTTTCCTACCTCTACTTGTTATCATTGTTCAAGTTTATTATTTACCATGAGTAAATTCTCATTACTATTATTCAAGTTCGAATTGTTATATTAAAGATTTATTATCCTTTCAAAGTATGAATTTGTTATACAATATTTGTTCTATTGTATACTTCTTGAGATTATTATTCAATTTGAATATCATTATTGTTGAACCTTGTTAGACTAATGAACCTTATTGATTCGACTAGTCCATAGTTGATGAACGTTCTAAATTTCAGAACCCTTATTGAATTATCCAAACCAAACTTCCTTTGGTGCGGACTCGAATGTCAAACTGAGATGAACAACCCTGCAAAGGGATTTACTTATGCATTAGCGTTAAGATATTGTGCACACTATGGTACTAAAGGCTGATCCCCCTAAGTACGAGTAGAAAGGTCCATAGTCTTATGACTGTTAAAGGTTTCAAGTATAACCCTTGATAACCTAGGACATAGTTCAAGGTCTTGTGACCCTCAGAAATCTTTTGATTCTTGTTATTCATTCTTGATTCAAAAGTTGAGCTTTTATTTCAGAAGTCTTTGATTCACTCGCATGTTGTTATACATTGTTATTTCGTTATTTTACTTGTGGGCAATAGTGCTCATTCTTGCGTTATAATAACATTGCAGTTAAGAACGAAAGAACCGATGAGCCTTCTACTAGTAAAGGCAAGGGCAAGGTTAACAAGTGTTGAAGACTTGTATTTCTGAGATGTTGAATTTATGTGTTAAGACTTAATGTTGTTAAGACTTATTAGTTGTTTATGTTTCCACACAGATGTTTAAGGTTAGTTTAACCTGGGATTGTATTTATTATTCGGATGTTGTAACCCCATAAGGGGAGGATTTTATTTTTATCTATTGCATGGTTTGCATTTATTATGGGTAGATAGATAGATGATATTTGTACAGTGAACACCAAATCCCGTGGAATTGAAGTACCCGGATTTGGGGGTGTCACATCATACATGTATAAAATTATTTTTTTAATGAATATGTTCGATTATTCAGTTAACCGAATAGGCTGATTTTAAAAATCGGACCTGAAACCAAATACTGAATAAGAAATTAGATATAACCAAATTTAGAAAAAAAAAAAACAAATAACCGAAATAATTCGGTTTAAAAAATTCAGTTTTGTTCGGTTATTCAGTTTTATCCGTTTTTTGCTCACCCCTAATTTGGGGAGATCCTTAGGTGGAGCTAGGAGCAGCTTCTGATTAGGAAGTTTTCCATCGAGGACAAGCCAAGCTATCTTCAAACCCCAGCTTGTGTGGACTTCCAGGTGACAATGGGTGAACCACACTCCTATTGGAACATATAATATATATTAACACCTCAACAATCAATTACTTACTTGAAGTATTTAAACTAATAGGTGTGCCAAAATTTAGAAATTAAATTTTAACTACTTGGATTGTCTGCTTGAAATCGAATTACAACCTAACCACCTGAGGGCACCCCCACAGTGTTTCTTTCAATAGGATCAACAAGGTTGAAGTTTTTGGGGTCCATATTGGGATCATAGTTCCCAAAACCTTGTCCAACAACAAAGAAGTTGAAGCCAATCCATGGAGATGAAAAGGATGGTTCTCCGCACCAAGAATACTTGTATCACTGGCTCCACATTTGTGTTAAATGAAAGAACCGCAAGTTTAGTGCCATTGCTCACAAAAGTATTATTTGGAGGGTTTCTAGTAAAATTAAACCAATGCACCAGACTAACTGGGAAGTTTGGGCTATAAATACCCTTTGATTGACCAAAGAATTTGGATTGGAGAAAGGAAGTTATTGGATGCACAAAGGATATATTGTTGATTGAAACTACAAACCTCGTCCCGCTTGGTCCTTGGCAGGTTTGGTTTTGCCCACAAGGGCTTATTCCAAGGCCTATATTATGAAGAAAAAGTCCTTGTTTACTTTTTTAGGGACATTAGAAGGGAATTGAGTATTGGCTAAGTTACAAAGTCTATTTGTGAAGTTAGTGACAAACGTAGTGTCTTTTAGAGAAGGTAAGGATGGTTGAAAAATCTAATGATTTTTCTTTGGAGAGCGCGATGGGAACTTGATGACAAGTCATGATACTTAAGGATACCGGCCACAATGGAGTTGTTAAATGTGCCAAGGCCGGTCACATATGGCCTAGCCATCATATAGAAAGTGTCATTTGGGAAGTGGGGTTTAGTCTAAAGAAGAACATTTGTGGTTTGTCCCAGGGTTATGACAAGTATATCTGTCTCAAAAGGTTTGACATAAATAGCACCAACTTCAACTACTGTAAGAGTATGTTTCTCGATACTGAAGAAGAGTTCATCATTAAGTGCAGCATTTGATCAATCGAAGAATATAAGTCTTCCCCGGTTTCACCTTCAACTTGAAAGTACCTAAATAATTTGATTTAATTACTACATTATGTTTATAGAAAATTGGTAGTGTTTGAAAAGAATGATAGTGTGTTGAGTGACTAGATATCTTTGTCAAAGCAGTTATAGAGTGACCCTGGGTGTCCATTGATGGTATAAACATTAGACACATTTAGACCTCCCTTAGTTTGTGAATCCATTCACGATTGTGTTGGGCGAGTATTTGACTCCCAAGCTTTCTGGTTTTGGGTTATCCAAGTTGGTACCTAAAATGGACCACTCTGGTGTTGTAACTACTGTTTATGGTCCATTTGGATATGTTAATCCAGAGTTCATGATGCGCAAACCACACAAAAATCAGACATATACTCAATGGGCACGGTATTATTGGAAGTACTTTGCCAAAGAAAACCATTAAGTTTGGACGTCGATGAAGATGTGAGGATTCATTGGCATCAGTCTTTCTGATTAAGAAACAGTATTAAAAACAAAAAAAAATCAAGTTCCTATTGATGACCCTTATTTGGTGGGGAATATAGCACCAGAAGGCAGAATATTTTATTGTATTTATGGATACTGCGATGAAGTGTTTATTTGATGGGGGAATTGAACGCCCATCAATGGCTGAAGTGGTAGAGAGGCTTGAGTTTTGATGCAGGATGATTTGATCTCGATGATTCTGAGTTGTCCAATAATTCTTAGCTAGAGAATCAGTGCAAGAATAACGGGTATCGAAGGCTTCGGGAGTTCAGTTTTGACTTCGAAAATGGCCTTGGGTCATTTCGTTCGGATGTTCGGGGTCAGATGGCGTCATGGCTTCGGGAAGGATGTTGGCGTCATGACTTCAGGAAGTCGACGGATAGGCTTTATTATTATTATTATTATTTAGTTTTTTATAGTAATAGTATTTTATTAAGTAATAATTTTTTATAATAAGTTGTTACTTGTTAAGATTTTGTTTCCATATTTTTAGGAAGTTTGTTAGGATTTTTGTTTTCGTATCTCTAAGAGGATTTTGTTTCCATATCTCTACGAAGATTCTAGAGTGACTTGGAGAGAAAGTTTTGTTAAGCTATAAAACCCGGCTTGTGGATTGAATGCAATATAACTTTGATTTTGATAAAATATAAACTCAAGCATTAGAGAAGGTTTTATATGTTTTTTGGTGAATCTCTTGTTCCTTTGCCTGCGAATTTATTTGTTACCTGTAACGACCGAGAAATTCGGATCTTATTGTAAAATGATTTTATTAAATTAAATAATAATAATATCATATTCTATGTGTATCAAGATGGTTGTCATTGTATAACCTATTGATGTTAGAATGTCGTAGTATTTGAGCTACGTGGATGAATTAAGGTGTTTGAATTTCCAAGACGAAAATAAAAGTTTTCCGAGAAATTTTCCGAAAAATACTATTCATCAGTATTTGCTCGGGATATATTTTTGAGTTTCCGAGAAATACGTAATGATGGAATAACAAGGTAAGATGTATTATGTAATAAAAATCTAGTTATGGAAAATGTAATAATTTGCTTGTGGACTTAATTTATAAACTTTAAGTAAGGCGAAGTAGTAATGAATAAGTAATAATTGTATAATACTTAAGTATTGTACAAGGGTAATGAAAACGAGTATAATACGAAGTATTATACGAGTTGGTATGAAGAATAAAATATCGTATATATTTTCTATATGAATTAGAATACGAAAATAATACATAAACTATATGTATATGTATTAAGAAATGTTAATGGACTTGGAAAGATTGATTGGAATTACTACAAGTCCAAGTGAATAAAATGTTAAGGCCAAATCACTAATTAATGAACCAATTAGTGTTTATTAATGCAAAGCCCAAAGAGTTAGTTGGTCCAAGCCCAAGCTAGAGTGAAATGAATTGGTTGACCCATGTGGCACACCATATTAATATGGTTAAATATGGTGACCAAGACTTTGAAGTAATGGCCAAGCATAGGATAAGTGTTGTGATCAACAAATAATGAATAGTATGGAGGTGGCTTAAAGGAGGTGGGGAGATTCAATGACTAAACTACCCTAACCTTGCAAATTCTATAAATAGAGAAGGCTTACAAGCCATTTGTTAGTTGTTCAAATAATCCAAAGGTTATAAAGTGCTTAAGTGTTAGAGAGAATAAGCTACAAATAAGTCATTTCATTTGTAAGAAGAAGAAGAAAGCTACCTTACCAAGAATTCAAAAGTAAGACTTCTTCTCTAAATTATCTTCTATCTCTACCATGATAGGTTGATAAGAAAAGATGGATTAAGAAACATGAATGATAAGAAGCAAGAAGAATGTGTAAGTCATGAACTTAAGCCACATAAGTTGGCAATAAGTCATTTGAACTTATAAAAGTTATAAACTTATTATAAGTTAACTTTGAATGTTAGTATGAAAATTATGAACTTGTAATGAGTTTATTAAGAGAAGTGAATTAAGAACTTATATGATCATATGTATCATGAATACATAAGTAAAGTTATATGTTATGAACATATAAAGTATGATGATTAAGAAACTTTAATTGTCATAAGTCATGAACAATGAAATCTTAAGTAGTTTATAATTTGATAAGTTATAAGCTCATGAAGAAATAAGTCAAAAAAATCCAACAATAAATATAGGTTGTTGTAATAAGTATGTTAAGATGTTCACATGATGAATGAAGTTCATTTGTAATGTTGAACAAATCATAAGAATGAAGATTTGCTGGAAATTGTACGATTGGACGATAATCGTCGAATTCGTAAAATTTTCGGAATAGAAGTCAAATTTTGTGTTTGAACTCGGAACCATTGTTTTCCAATGGAGACAAGTCATATTTGGCATTTAAGAGTTGCGGACTCGAAATTTACCGGATTCTGACTTAGAACGAAGAAACGAGCGTTGAACGTTCACGAACGGTTATCGTTTTCGTTAAAAATGAACCAATAGGAGAATTTTAAGCAAACGAAGTCAAATAGATAAAAATTCTTGCATGAACGCATAGATTACATAATTTGTGAACCGTAGGCTTTTGAACGAGCCAATTCGGACTTATAAACGAAGAAGTTATCGTCCAGGAAGTTCACAAAATTTAATAATCGAAATTGTTTTTGATTAAGACTGAGTCAAGCGCGCCATGGTGCCAACCCTAGGTTAATGAGTCATGGCCATAGTCACAGTAATGTTGTTCGAGCACTTTGCAAGAAGAGTTCTTGCCGCATTGAACCATAGTCTAATTTGTGGAAATACAGCCACAATGTATATCGATAAAAATCCTCTCGAAGTGTGCACTTGCAATACGACCCAATAAGTAAGGACTCATGCCGCAAATACTGATCTTAGAACAAGGATAATAATGAAGGTTTTTAAGTACAAGGAAAAGAAAGCTAATTGATTTAAAAGTAAACACAACTTAAGGAATGTAATGTAACATTGTTTAAACTTTGTTAAACCTTAAGGATGTTGTATAAAGGTTGAGATAACATAGTCGAATATAAATGCAAGGATAATGATAAACCAGAATGAATAGTAACTAAATCTAATACACACTTAGATTGAGATGAAGGATACAATATAGTCATATACATACTTGATTATATGAGACCTAATTGTAAGGCATTATGTGATCATGTATTGTAGAGACTTGAACGACTTGAACATAAAGTTAATATACCGTAGCAGACGCTAAAGGCAAGTATTCTAACTCTTGTCTCAGTTCAATCTGAACAAATTTTTGAAGTTCATGTATTCTTTCCCATGAATTAAAGTATGTTGAAGTTAAAGCCAATTCCTTTGGCTAGACTTGATGTATTGATAATCTATTCATTTATTATCAAATGTTGCTATCTTTTGTCAACTACTTGATATGGTTTTCAAAAGAAGACTTAAATGTTAAACAAATGTTTTGTCAGTAAAACGACAGGCACGTGAGGTTGCCAAATGCTAAAACGTGCATACGTTTAATGGATGTAGTATTGATCAACATAGAGTACAATAGACTGATCACCTATAAGTGTTCGTAAGTAATATCGGGCTTATGGACTTGCTTCCGGGTTGTCCTTTTCCAATAAAGAATGAATACTCGAGGTCTTTGACCGGAGTGAATTTTTTACTAAATATTGTTATTATTGTAAAGCATTTTGAAAGAAAAGATGAAGTGCTATTTTGAATTATCAATAGTACTTCATAACTATTGTTCAGTTTTTGAAGATATACGATTCGTATGTGTCAAGCATGTTGTTATTAAATTGTTATACTTGCTGAGCTAGTTATGCTCACTCTTGCTTGAACCATATGAATGCAGCTAAGACTGAACGTCCCGAAGGATCGAAAAAGGATAAGGAAAAAGCTAAGGCAGATTTCTAAGCTATCTTATAATAGTATAGGTCTATTGTTGTAATGTAACTGATATTATGACAAAGAACCTTTGTAATGGGAATAGAACCTGGGAAATATAAATATTACTTTAAATATATAGAAGTTATGATCGTTCTTTGAGACTTTTCAATTGAATGAATGTATGAATGATTGTACAGTATAGCACCATCTGTCGGGTTGGAAGATTCCCGGATTTGGGGGCGCTACATTACCTAGCCTGCAAGATAATCGTTATCCCGTCCCGGTATCAGTTGGTATCAAAGACCAACATCTTTCTAGGAATAGACTTCATCAGTTTCAACGGCTGGTTGTCATGGTCATGGTCGTCGAGGGCAGGTTCAGGTTGAGGAAGTCCAACACCATGATCGTAACATTCAAAACGCGACGATTGAGGATTTACATAGACAGGTTGCAGAGTTAACCTGGTTTCTCAAGGCGTTGAATCGGGGTCAATGTGGATAGGTTCTGAAGGAGGAAGTCCTACACCTTGATCACTATTATGGACATTTTATAGCTGAGGAAGTCCCACACCTTGATCATGACGAGGGAGGTTATTACTCTCGTAGATACTATCCAGCTGAGGAAGTCCCGAAGTATTTCTCACACCTTGATCGTCATGAGGAATTTTATGATTTCAAAACCAGTTTTGATAACCCTTACCACCATAGCGAGCAACGATGGGATCGTCGTGGTCGAATAGATCGTCATCGAGATCTGGGCTTTAAGCTAGTGGATCTATCCGAAACCGAAGAACAGTTTATTGAGGAAGACGTAGCCGATGAAGTTGATGAATATGGAGAGCCAGTATATTATGAATATGCAGATGATAAAGTATTTTATAGAGAACGTATATATGACGAGTATGAGGATAAAAAGATACTCTATGAAAGCACCGAAGTGTCGACTGAAGTACAGGAATTGCCCGTGGAGCTTGTACTAGGATTATTGCGGATGAGGGACATTCAACACCAGATAGATCTTGTCCCATGATCGAGTTTACTAAACAGACAAGTCTATAGATTCAGCCCTAAGGAAGCTGAAGAAAGTTTTTCGTTGGTCAAGAAGAAGATGACTGAAGCTCCAGTATTGACACATCTTGATTTCGAGAATGTGTTTTAAGTGAACTATGATGGATCGGGAATCAGTATTCTAGTGTTTGAGGACAACAAAATTATTGATTTTGTTATTCTTGAAAATATCTTTGTCATACAGGTAAATTGGAAGATGTTGGTAATTTACCACTTATTTTTAGGGTTATTCTTTAAGAAGAAAATTCATAGAGTTTTGATCTCGTGAAGATCAAAGATTCGTTCTTGGTGTTTGATACTCGCTTGTTTTAAAATTTGACGACATGTCTTTTCTAAGAATGGAATATTGATGCGCTGGAAAATATCAATGAAGTTTGATGACCATGTTGTTAAGGGTGTAAACGAGTCGATTCGAAGCGAACAGAGAGCTACTCAAAACCCTAAAGTCATACTCGAATTCGAATTGTATTTGAAATTTTTTACTCAAATTCGACTCGACTAGAATATTTATTAATCGAATTCGATCTGACTCGGATCGAATTATATTCAAATTACTCACAAGCTTTAAATTCAAACTCGAATTCGAGTCTTGACATATCTATAATAAATATAATTATAAAATAAATTTTTATTTTACTTAGAAATGAGAAAATATTTTATTATTACACTTTTACAAATATAAAATCACAATTAAAACTAAAAACAAAACAAAATAATAATAATTAATTAACCCAATTTAATTTAATTTGTATATATTATAAGATAATATATCGAGTATCTAATCAAATTTATATCAATCGAGTATGTATCGAATCACAATTAAGAATTTGAGTAGTTTGAATCTTAAATGAGTCGAGTATAACCTTGCTAAGATTTTACTCATATTTTTATTTGAACTATTTTTTTATGCTCAGATTTGGATCATATTATTAACGAATCTGAGCCTCGCTCGTATTGTTTTGAATCGAGCCCAAACAATTTGGCTCGTTTACAGTGTTACATGTTCTGTCGAACTCGAGGACGAGTTCTTTTCAACCCGGGGTGATTGATGCAGGAGGATTTGAGCCTAATGATTCTGAGTTATCCAATGATTCTTAGCTAGAGGATTGACGCAAGAATAATAAGTATCGAGGGATTCGAGAGTTTAGTTTCGACTTCGGGAATGGCTTTGGGTCATTTCATTCGGATGTTCGGGGTCAGATGACGTCATGGCTTCAGGAAGGATGTTCGGGATCGGATGGCGTCATGACTTCAGAAAGTCGACTGATGGGCTTTATTATTATTATTATTATTAATTTTTTTATTATTATCATTACTACTATTTAGTTCTTTTATAGTAATAGTATTTTATTAATTAGTAAATCTTTTATAATAAGTTGTTACTTGTTAAGATTTTGTTTCCGTATTTTTATGAAGTTTGTTAGGATTTCTGTTTCCGTATCTCTAGGAGGATTTTGTTTCCATCTCTCTAAGAAGATTCTAGAGTGACTTGGAGAGAAAGTTTTGTTAAGCTATAAAACCCAGCTTGTGGGTTGAATGGAAGATAACTTTGATTTTTTATAAAAAAATAAATTCAAGCATTAGAGAAGTATCTCTGTGTTTTCCACTGAATCTCTTGTTCCTTTACCTGTGCATTTATTTGTTACCTAGCCTGCAGGATAATCGCTATCCCGCCCCGACGTCAATTGGTATCAAAGCTTAACGTCTTTATGGGAATAAACTTCATCAATTTCAATGGCTGGTGGTCGTGGTCATAGTCTTCGAGGGCAGGTTCTGGTTAAGGAAGTCCAACACTATAATTGTAACATTCAAGGTGCGATGATTGAGGATTTACAGAGATAGGTTGCAGAGTTAACCTAGCTTCTTAAGGCGCTGAATCAGAGTCGACGTGGACAAGTTCTAAAGGAGGAAGTCCCACACCTTGATCACTATCGTGGATAGTTTTCGACTGAGGAAGTCCCACACCTTGATCATGACGAGGAAGGTTATTACTCTCGTGGGCAGTATTCGAATGAGGAAGTCTTGAAGTATTTCTCGTACATTAATCGTGATGAGGAATTTTATGATTTTGAAACCAGTTTTGATAACCCTTACCACCGTAGGGAACAACAATTGAATCGAATTGGTCAAATAGATTGTCGTCGAGATCTGGGCTTTAAGCTGGTGGATCTATCCAAAATTAAAGAATAGTTGTTTAAGGAAGACGTAGCCGATGAAGCGATGTTGAGGAGCCACCGGGTATTCCATGCATGGGACATTGACTGGGGGGGGGGGGTTGGGTATACTAATTTTCTGGTGTAATTTGGATTTTGAAGTTGGTATCTAAGATATGAGATAAGATATTTGGTTATATTTCAAAGGATTAGATTGCACAATAGATATATAGTTACCTACGTACTCCCGTGGATGGGGGAGATCAAGCCTTACATTGTTCAGGCATAAACTATGAGGACCTGATTTTTTTTAAACTAGGGATTTATGCTTTGTTAAAAAAAGATTCTCAGACATAGTACTATTTTACCGAATCAGAATTTATTAGTTGCGAGAATTCTTTACCGTCCATTTCTTGAAACCTTAGGGCTCCACCAGACAAGACCGTTTTGATTATGAAGGGTCCTTCCCAGTTTGTGGTGAACTTTCCTTTGGCCATGTCTTGGCCCGGGATGATCTTCTTTAAAATCAGGTCATGCTCTTTGAACTCGCGAGGACACAACTTTTTGTTGTAGGATCGGGACATTTGTTACTAGTACAACTGACCATGAAAGATAGCGGCGACCCTTCTCTCGTCTATCAAAGATAACTAATCGTATCGATCTTGCAGCCACTGACCTTCTTCTATTTTGGCATCCATTAATACCCTTAGCAAATTCTTTTCAACCTCTATAGCGAGTACGATTTCCATGTTGTATACCAATAAATAGTGGGTTGCCCTGGTCGAGGTGTGAATCAATGTCTAGTAGGCAAGTAGGGTCAATGGCAACAAATCGGGCTATCCTCGATGGGTTGCTGACATCTTCTTCATTATCTTCTTGATATTTTTGTTGGTGACTTCCACCACACCATTCATTTTAGACAATAGATAACCGAATTGAGGTGTTTGATATTTAACCCACGCGCAATTCAACTTTGAGGGAAAGCCAGTAGTGTCTCGTCCTTAGTATTTTCTTGGCTAGCATGAGGCCACCATACGCTTCATTCCATATCATTCCTTCTTTGAGGAGGATCTCGACATCACTTATCATCTCCAACTCACATCAAATGGATAAAATAGGGACAAATTCCTTACTTATGAACGCCCCAAAAATATAATCTTGGGTGTCGCCACTTACATGGTACATAAATTCAAATACAACTTACTAATAACTGCTGGTACAATACGATATAAATCCGTGAGTTTGAATACAAATATTGTCTACTAGATATTATACAAACTCAAAAGGAGTCCTCATTACAACTATTATCACACTATTTCACGTAATAGTGAGGACTACTAATGCTATCCTCTCGACCATTACTCCGCTCCCCGACTCGTCCCAATTTATGTTCTCATTTTCAAGAGAATGTTGAAAGAAAGGGTGAGCTCAACTAGCCCAAAGAAGAAATATTATGACTAAGATAATGCGTAATAAATTATCATTAGCCTTCAACAATGTTAAACCGATAAAATACAATAGACAACTAGTTTAATCGCAGCAATGAATATGCAATCCATTAAAAAAATCAAGTAGAGAATAAAGTCTACTATCTTTTAGGTTTTAAAAGGTTTTCATCAATTTTTATCACGAGACTCAAACTTAATAAATAAACCACCACATCTAATCATCCCCGCACTACTCACTGGCCAAGGATTTTCATCAAATTATCAATGGTCATGACTATACCGAATCACCCCCGGTCATAATCATACCAAAAACTATCCATCATCGCATTACAGTGCCACCGAGGACTTTAGTCACATCATTTATATCAAGTCATGATTATACCGAATGATCCTCGGTCATAATCATACTAAGTTCATCTATGCACGTAAAGCCAAAGATAACATAATATAACATGAGGATGATGACAATGACATAATAATTCAATAAAACAAGTTCAAGAATTATTTAATCCATGAATTATTAACGCCCAAATTGTCAACATGATACATCGCGTCAGAGAGTAAAATTCAAGAATGATCGTAAGAATATTTCCATGAAAAGATATCGATGAAACGCAAATATCAAGGATATTCTACTAATTTCATGGAGTATAAGTCAAAGTTTTAACCAACCGGGTATAATAAAGAATGGAATAACAAAAGAAATCACCATGCATGCAGATTTGACAGACAAAAGTTATTCCAACATAATAATAATAACGGAACTGTGTCGTGAAATTCACAATCGGCTGTGATGTTCCAATGTAATAATAAAGATGGAACTGCATCCTGTAAAACACATGATAGGATATTCCAATGTAATGATAAAGACGGAACCAGTCCTGTAAAACACACATGCATGTGATGTTCCAATGTAATAATAAAATTTAACCAGTGTCCGTGTAAAACACATGCATGTGATGTTCCAATGTAATAAAGAAGAATGTCACCAAGTATAGGGTAAATCACAGATACAAAGTTATTCCAATGTAATAATAAGCAATGGAATAACATAAGGATTTCACCAAGTATAGGTATGCCGCAGATACAAAAGTTATGTATAGGTATGCCACTTTTACAAAGTTATTCCAATGTAATAATAATGAATGGAATAATGTAAGTTCTCTTCAAGAAGAAAGAAAGAATAACACCCCTTACCGTAAAAGAACCTAATATAGAAGTAGTGAAGTAAAAGAATACTCTTCTTCTTTCTATAATTTTCTCTATAGCTTCTCTCTATAATTTCTCTCTAGTTTCAATGAATTCGTAAGAAAATAATGAAGGAATGAGCTTCTATTTATAGAAAATGGAATGCATAAGAATTAATCCATGAACTATCCAGTATTGATTTATTTTAATCTGACCATCCATATTTAAAGAAAAATCTTTTAAATAAAATATAATATATTCTATTTATATAAAACATTTTACTATGCAAACACTATGCAATACTATGCAAAACACTATGCAAAACACTACGCAACACTATGCATAATAAAATATAATATATTCTATTTATGTAATAACTTTAATAAAGTATTCTATTTTATATAAAAGATGTTTCGCTTTTATTACGCTAATAATACAAATAAAACAAAACGTCATTATCGCTATAATAATTCATATTATTAATCGACAATAATGGAATCAAACCGAGTGACTTCTCACATAAGCATCAATAATCAATACCGTGTGCTACTATGCAACCACACGACATCGACTTTTACTATCGAGTAGTTCAACAAGAATCAACCAGAAAACTTCCGCCGTTATTTCAATAAAATATTTTGTCAATTTTTCAATCCGACAATAATTTCGCTAGGGTCCACCAATGATTGAGTCATTGTATTTAATATTCCCTCGCTAAACCTAATATTCCCCACCAATCGAATATAATATAACCACTGCATACTTTGCAAAATTTATAAATACTACCCACAACTATAATATTATCTCAAATTCACACCATAATATTAAAAATTATTTCGACAAAATTTAAATCTTTATCGATAAAACTGGGTCTCACAATCTCCTCCTTATGGAATTTTCACTCTAAATTAGGGTACGTGACTGATATGATAAAGAGATGAGGATACCTTGAATACCTTTATCGTTGAAAACATTAAATTCATTTTTGCAATCCTACCAAAGATATTCATTAACAATTCATCTTTGCACTACAAAGCCAAAGATATACAAATCAGAAACCAATAATGCCGAAAACTCAAACTTAATAGTATCACGACCACTTAATTATCCATGCACCATCGCCAAGGATATTCGTGTTTTCAATTACTACCATGATTATACCCAATAACGTGGTCATAATCATACCAAGTCTATCAATGCACTACTACCAAAAGACGACTTTTTACCACATCCATGAATTAATATTTCATTCACGAGACTCATTTCAATAATTAATCCATATCATCGAATCATCCCCGCACTACAGGTGCCAAGGATATTCAAGGATATCATCATTAAGATTAAGATAACCATTCATTAATTATCCATGCACTACTACCAAAGATAATCGTGTATTCATTAAGATCAATACCATAAATTATCCATGCACTACTACCAAAGATAATTGTGTATTCATTAAGATCACGACCACAAATTATCCATGCACTACTACCAAAGATAATTGTGTATTCATTAAGATCACGACCACAAATTATCCATGCACTACTACCAAAGATAATTGTGTATTCATTAATATCACGCACCACAAATTATCCATGCACTACTACCAAAGATAATTGTGTATTCATTAAGATTACCACAAACCACAAATTATCCATGCACTACTACCAAAGATAATTGTGTATTCATTAAGTATTCATTAAATTATCCAACGCACTACTACCAAAGATAATTGTGGTATTCAGATCACACCACAAATTATCCATGCACTACTACCAAAGATAATTGTGTTTTCAATTACTATTATGATTATACCGAACAATCCCTCGGTCATAATCATACCAAGTCCATCTATGCACTATGTGCCACGTATGACTTTCAACATAATATAAGTATGAGGATAATGATATAAAGAATCAATCAAATGAGATAAAGGATAAATATTAAACATTTATAATATAATTTATCCAGATTCAAGAATATCCCCATGTTTTCAATCACTTAATAATCTCATAATCTAATATCATTAATATTATAACAATATTTTAATCACTTCTTAAATTTATAAACAATTTATCTTAATTGTTTACGCTTTTACCATATAATGCATTTAATCATTCAAAAATGCCATACTCATAAAATATCATCACCAATTATCAAATCCTCATCAAAAAAATATATATATACTCTATATAGGATTCTCTAGCCATAAAATCCTATTTTCAACTTTGTTACTTCACATAACATATTTAACTCATATGTTCAGAATTAAACTATTTTCATGAAAATACCAAATCAGTCCCAAAAATATTTCTTTTCTGGGATTTAGCATAATATAGTCCCATAATGAAAATATATTTTCTCGGAATTTTTAAAATTCATTTACTATTTTTCAAAAATCAATTTCTAATTAATTCCTTAAGAAATTAGCTACCTCAAGTTTAACTCCAAAATTCCCAAATCTTGGCAGGACCTTACACATGTTAACGTGAGCTTCTAGTTTAAATTTCATGGTCATCTGAGTTATAGAACTCTCCTAGTTATAGCGTCATTTAAAAACCTAAATATTGAAATAGTCATAACTTGCTCATTTTAAGTCGTAATGAGCTCATTTTTGGACAGGAGGTACTTTATACCATATACTTTCATGTCCCAAAAGGCCAGAATTTTTCATAATTTAAGTGGCCGAAACAGTCCCTTAAAGTTTCTGGGCAGTAGCATTTTCGAAATTTACAGCTTTGGCCTCCTTTGCTAAAAAATCAGTCCACACAAAAATCTACAACACCTTTTCCAGTAATTCCACTTGGATTAGTTAGGTAACTCATAGATCTAACTCTAGGACTTGACCACATTTCAAAAATTCAAAATATAATAAGAGATATGGTCAATTGAATTTCATGTTACGCTTTTCACCAAAAACTGATTTTCAACTCTTTGTGATTTTTAAGAAACTTTCATGTTTTTACATAACCAACATAACTCATCATAAAACTTACTAATACCACATAATACCCATGATTTTCATTAGTCCAATGCTTTTATTATGACTTTCATCATAAACCACGTAAACTGCTCATTTAGTTGAAGAAATATTTGAGGGTTTAAGAAATGGGTTTTCAGACGGGGTCAATACAAAATTCGATTTCACGCCTAAGTAGGCTAAGAAGTCTTCAAGAATACGCCAGAAATTTATTAATAATAGAAATATCATTCAAAATCGGTGACTCTCATCCAAGACTTGATAAGACGTCACATTGATACCAATCTGTGACTTCTATCCCTTAACCTAGATAGCACCTCACAATGATACCTATAAACTTGCCATCTTCATTCACGATGTCGCCTACGTAAAGTCCCGCTTTGCATTCCACACAAGGAAGTCAACAACGAAAGGTTCGGGCTCTTTACTTATGGCTTGATATGACAAATGATTAATAATTGACTTTTAGTAGTTGGTTATGAATATAAAAGCTAACAACCTTATTTAAAAAGAATGATGAGTAGTTAACCAATTGATTCCTAAAATACCATCAAAGGCAAATATTTTCAAAGAGATAATATCGACAGTAACGTGAAAGTGTTTATTTGAAACAACAAGATTAATAAAAATGTGGAGGTAACGAAGGTTTCTCCCAATCTAAGTTTCAACCAATAAGTTAAAGTCTAACTTCTCCTGAGTCAAATTTAAATGTTGAACGCAAGCAAGAGAGATAAAATAATGGGTAGAACCCAGATCTTATAAGGTATAGACTTCGCAAGAATTTATAATTAACTAACCTGCTAACTTCGCTCGAGTCACTTGCTTTTTAAGAAGTCATGAAAACGCCTTCATGAAAAAACCACCGACTTTTGTTTTATCCAGATCCGCTTTTGGTGCCACCGCCCAAATTGGACTTCGACTTTGGTGCACGCACAAAATCGAGCTAAATGACTTTCTCTTCTTGAAATTTCCACTTCTATTATTCGCCATGATTACCAACCAAGTGGTTACCATTCTGGCATGATAATTTCTCCCACGATGGTCATCATTGTTCGATGGTCGCTATCACGCAGATGATTATTATCGTGTTGTTGGTCGTTACCTTTTTGTTGAGTCGACTCATTATCGCGCTCCAATAACCGAGCCCTATTCACAACATCTAAATACAAACACCGCCACAAAACAAGGGTTAATTAACATGCAACATATTATCACTATACTCCGACCGACCAATCAAATACCAAATAAACTTAGTAGGTCATACTAGCTAAGGAATTCCGCCTCCCTCCTAGTACTATTCTCACATCTTAGCCTGTGGATCATATCCCTAAGCTCGATACCAACCGTGACTTCTCCAAAATTAGGTATACGCCACCCATCTTGGGTCGCCACTTACATGGTACATAAATTCAAATACAACTTACTAATAACTGCTGTGGTATAATACGACATATAAACCGTGAGTTTGAATACAAATATTGTCTACTAGATATTATACAAACTCAAAAGGAGTCCTCATTACAACTATTATCACACTATTTCACGTAATAGTGAGGACTACTAATGCTATCCTCTCGACCCATTACTGCTCCCCGACTCGTCTCCCGCCTATGTTCTCATTTCCTCAAGAGAATAAAAATGAAAGAAAGGGTGAGCTCAACTAGCCCAAGAAGAAATATTATGACTAAGATAATGCGTAATAAATTATCATTAGCCTTCAACAATGTTAAACCGATAAAATACAATAGACAAACCAGTTTAACTCGCAATGAATAAGCAATCCATTAAAAGAGTCAAGTAGAGAATAAAGTCTACTATCTTTTAGGTTTTAAAAGGTTTTCATCAATTTTTATCACGAGACTCAAATTTTAATAAATAAACCACCACATCTAATCATCCCCGCACTACTGGCCAAGGATTTTCATCAAATTATCAATGGTCATGACTATACCGAATCACCCCGGTCATAATCATACCAAAACTATCCATCATCGCATTATGTGCCATCGAGGACTTTTGTCACATCATTTATATCAAGTCATGATTATACCGAATGATCCCCGGTCATAATCATACTAAGTTCATCTACGCACGAAGCCAAAGATAACATAATATAACATGAGGATGATGACAATGACATAATAATTCAATAAAACAAGTTCAAGAATTATTTAATCCATGAATTATTAACGCCCAAATTGTCAACATGATATCGTTTTTCAGAGAGTAAAATTCAAGAATGATCAAGAATATTTCCATGAAAAGATATCGATGAAACGCAAATATCAAGGATATTCTACTAATTTCATGGAGTATAGAAGTCAAAGTTTTAACCAACCGGGTATAATAAAGAATGGAATAACAAAAGAAATCACCATGCATGCAGATTTCAGATAGACAAAAGTTATTCCAACATAATAATAATAACGGAACTGTGTCGTGAAATTCACAACCGCTGTGATGTTCCAATGTAATAATAAAGATGGAACTGCATCCTGTAAAACACATGTATAGGATATTCCAATGTAATGATAAAGATTTTAACCAGTCCAAAAGGTGTAAAACACATGCATGTGATGTTCCAATGTAATAATAAAAACGGAACCAGTCCTGTAAAACACATGCATGTGATGTTCCAAATGTAATAGAAGAAGAATGTCACCAAGTATAGGGTAAATCACAGATATAAAAGTTATTCCAATGTAATAATAAGCAATGGAATAACATAAGGATTTCACCAAGTATAGGTATGCCGCCATGATACAAAGTTATGTATAGGTATGCCACTTTTTACAAAAGTTATTCCAATGTAATAATAAGTGAATGGAATAATGTAAGTTCTCTTCAAGAAGAAAGAATAACACCCCTCACCGTAAAAGAACCTAATATAGAAGAAGTGAAGCAGAAGCGTATACTACTCTTCTTCTTTCTATAATTTTCTCTATAGCTTTCTCTATAATTTTCTCTAGAGTTTCAATGAATTCGTAAGAAAATAATGAAGGAACGAGCTTCTATTTATAGGAAAATGGAATGCATAAGAATCTAATCCATGAACTATCCGTATTGATTTACTTTAACTGACTATCCATATTTAAAGAAAAATCTTTTAAATAAAATATAATATATTCTATTTATATAAAAACATTTTACTATGCAAACACTATGCAAATACTATGCAAAACACTATGCAAAAACACTATGCAACACTATGCATAATAAAATATAATATATTCTATTTATGTAATAACTTTAATAAAGTATTCTATTTTATATAAAAGATGTTTCGCTTTTTATTACGTTAATAATATTAATAAAACAAAACGTCATTATCGCTATAATAATTCATATTATTAATCGACAATAATGGAATCAAACCGAGTGACTTCTCACATAAGCATCAATAATCAATACCGTAGTGCTACTATGCAACCACACGACATCGTATTTTTTACTACCGAGTAGTTCAACAAGATCAACTGTAAAACTTCCGCCGTTATTTCAATAAAATATTTTTGTCGCTTTTTCAATCCGATAATAATTTCGCTAGGGTCCACCAATGATTGAGTCAGTTGTCATATTTAATATTCCCTCGCTAAACCTAATATTCCCCACCAATCTAATAATATAATATAACCACTGCATACTTTGCAAAATTTATAAATACTACCCACAACTATAATATTATCTCAAATTCACACCATAATATTAAAAATTATTTCAACAAAATTTAAATCTTTATCGATAAAAACTGGGTCTCACAATCTCCCTCCTTATGGAATTTTCCCTCAAATTAGGGTACGACGACTGATATGATAAAGAGATGAGGATACCTTGAATACCTTTTATCGTTGAAAACATTAAATTCATTTTTGCAATCCTACCAAAGATATTCATTAACAATTCATCTTTGCACTACAAAGCCAAAGATATACAAATCAGAAACCAATAATGTCGAAACTCACCTTAATAGTATCACAACCATTAATTATCCATGCACCATCGCCAAGGATATTCGTGTTTTCAATTACTACCATGATTATATCAATAATCCGTGGTCATAATCATACCAAGTCTATCAATGCACTACTACCAAAGATGACTTTTACCACATCCATGAATTAATATTTCATCACGAGACTCATTTCAATAATTAATCCATATCATCGAATCATCCCCGCACTACGTGCCAAGGATATTCATTAAGATCACGCACCACTAATTATCCATGCACTACTACCAAAGATAATCGTGGTATTCATTAGTATCACGACCACAAATTATCCATGCACTACTACCAAAGATAATTGTAAGTATTCATTAGATATCAGATGCACCACAAATTATCCATGCACTACTACCAAAGATAATTGTGTATTCATTAAGATCACGACCACAAATTATCCATGCACTACTACCAAAGATAATTGTGTATTCATTAAGTATCACGACCACAAATTATCCATGCACTACTACCAAAGATAATTGTGTATTCATTAGTATCACGACCACAAATTATCCATGCACTACTACCAAAGATAATTCAAAGATCATTAAGTATTCATTAATTATCACGCACCACAAATTATCCATGCACCACTACCAAAGATAATTACCAAAGATAATCAGGTATTCATTATTCATGCACCACAAATTATCCATGATTATACCAAAGATAATTGTGTTTTCAATTACTATGCATGATTATAATCCTCGGTCATAATCATACCAAGTCCATCTATGCACCACAAAAGCCATGTAGATGACTTTTCAACATAATATAAGCATGAGGATAATGATATAAAGAATCAATCAAATGAGATAAAGGATAAATATTAAACATTTATAATATAATTTATCCAGATTCAAGAATATCCCCATGTTTTCAATCACTTAATAATCTCATAATCTAATATCATTAATATTATAACAATATTTTAATCACTTCTTAAATTTATAAACAATTTATCTTAATTGTTTACGCTTTTACCATATAATGCATTTAATCATTCAAAATGCCATACTCATAAAATATCATCACCAATTATCAAATCCTCATCAAAAAATATGCATATACTCTATATAGGATCTCTCTAGCCATAAAATCCTATTTTCAACTTTGTTATTTCACATAACATATTTAACTCATATGTTCAGAATTAAACTATTTTCATGAAAATACCAAATCAGTCCCAAAAATATTTCTTTTCTGGGATTTAGCATAATATAGTCCCATAATGAAAATATATTTTCTCGGAATTTTTAAAATTCATTTACTATTTTTCAAAAATCAATTTCTAATTAATTCCTTAAGAAATTAGCTACCTCAAGTTTAACTCCAAAATTCCCAAATCTTGGCAGGACCTTACACATGTTAACGTGAGCTTCTAGTTTAAATTTCATGGTCATCTGAGTTATAGAACTCCTCGTTATAGCTTTTTTTCATTTAAAAACCTAAATATTGAAATAGTCATAACTTGCTCATTTTAAGTCGTAATGAGCTCATTTTTGGACAGGAGGTACTTTATACCATATACTTTCATGTCCCAAAAGGCCAGAATTTTTCTCATAATTTAAGTGGTCGAAACAGTCCCTTAAAGTTTCTGGCAAGAGCATTTTGAATTTTTACAGCTTTGGCCTCCTTTGCTAAAATCAGTCCACACAAAAATCTACAACACCTTTTCCAGTAATTCCACTTGGATTAGTTAGGTAACTCATAGATCTAACTCTAGGACTTGACCACATTCAAAAATTCAAAATATAATAAGAGATATGGTCAATTGAATTTCATGTTACGCTTTTTTCACCAAAAACTCGATTTTCAACTCTTTGTGATTTTTAAGAAACTTTCATGTTTTTACATACTAACCAACATAACTCATCATAAAACTTACTAATACCACATAATACCCATGATTTTCATTAGTCCAATGCTTTTATTATGACTTTCATCATAAAACCACGTAAACCTGCTCATTTAGTTGAAGAAATATTTGAGGGTTTAAGAAATGGTTTTTGACGGGTCAATACAAAATTCGATTTCACGCCTAAGTAGGCTAAGAAGTCTTCAAGAATACGCCAGAAATTTATTAATAATAGAAATATCATTCAAAACTGTGACTCTCATCCAAGACTTGGATAAGACGTCACATTGATACCAACTGTGACTTCTATCCCTTAACCTAGATAGCACCTCACAATGATACCTATAAACTTGCCATCTTCATTCACGATGTCGCTTACAGTAAAGTCCGGCTTTGCAGCATTCCACACAAGGAAGTCAACAACGAAAGGTTCGGGGCTTTTTACTTATGGCTTGATATGACAATAATTGACTTTAGTAGTTTGGTTATGAATATAAAAGCTAACAACCTTATTTAAAAAAGAATGATGAGTAGTTAACCAATCGATTCCTAAAATACCATCAAAGGCAAATATTTTCAAAGAGATAATATCGACAGTAACGTGAAAGTGTTTATTTGAAACAACAAGATTAATAAATGTGGAGGTAACGAAGGTTTCTCCCAACGAAGTTTCAACCAATAAGTTAAAGTCTAACTTCTCCTGAGTCAAATTTAAATGTTGAACGCAAAGCAAGCGAGATAAAATAATGGGTAGAACCCAGATCTTATAAGGTATAGACTTCGCAAGAATTTATAATTAACTAACCCGTGCTAACTTCGCTCGAGTCACTTGCTTTTTAAGAAGTCATGAAAACGCCTTCATGAAAACCCCCGACTTTGTTTTATCCAGATCCGCCTTTGGTGCCACCGTCCCAAATTGGACTTGACTTTGGTGCACGACAAAATCGAGCTAAATGACCTTCTTCTTGAAATTTCCACTTCTATTATCTTCGCCATGATTACCAATCAAGTGGTTACCATTCTTGGCATGATAATTTCTCCCACGATGGTCATCATTGTTCGATGGTCGCTATCACGGCAGATGATTATTATCGTGTTGTTGGTCGTTACTTTTTGTTGAGTCGACTCATTATCGCGCTCCAATAACCGAGCCCTATTCACAACATCTAAATACAAACACCGCCACAAAACAAGGGTTAATTAACATGCAACATATTATCACTATACTCGAATCGACCAATCAAATACCAAATAAACTTTAGGTAGGTCATACTAGCGGAAGGAATTCCCTGCCTCTCCCTCCTAGTACTATTCTCACATCTTAGCCGTGGATCATATCCCTAAGCTCGATACCAACCGTGACGCTCCAAAATTAGGTATACGCCACCCATCTTGGGTCGCCACTTACATGGTACATAAATTCAAATACAACTTACTAATATAACTGTGGGTATAATACGATATAAATCGTGAGTTTGAATACAAATATTGTCTACTAGATATTATACAAACTCAAAAGGAGTCCTCATTACAACTATTATCACACTATTTCACGTAATAGTGAGGACTACTAATGCTATCCTCCGACCATTACTCTGCTCCCCGACTCGTCTCAGCCTATGTTCTCATTTTCAAGAGAACAAAGGAAAGAAAGGGTGAGCTCAACTAGCCCAAGAAGAAATATTATGACTAAGATAATGCGTAATAAATTATCATTAGCCTTCAACAATGTTAAACCGATAAAATACAATAGACAACTAGTTTAATCGCAATGAATATGCAATCCATTAAAAAGTCAAGTAGAGAATAAAGTCTACTATCTTTTAGGTTTTAAAAGGTTTTCATCAATTTTTATCACGAGACTCAAATTTTAATAAATAAACCACCACATCTAATCATCCCTCGCACTACTTGGCCAAGGATTTTCATCAAATTATCAATGGTCATGACTATACCGAATCACCCCCGGTCATAATCATACCAAAACTATCCATCACCGCATTACATGTGCCATCGAGGACTTTTAGTCACATCATTTATATCAAGTCATGATTATACCGAATGATCCTCGGTCATAATCATACTAAGTTCATCTATGCACGTAAGCCAAAGATAACATAATATAACATGAGGATGATGACAATGACATAATAATTCAATAAAACAAGTTCAAGAATTATTTAATCCATGAATTATTAACGCCCAAATTGTCAACATGATATCGTTTTCAGAGAGTAAAATTCAAGAATGATCAAGAATATTTCCATAAAAAGATACTGGATGAAACGCAAATATCAAGGATATTCTACTAATTTCATGGAGTATAGAAGTCAAAGTTTTAACCAACTGGGTATAATAAAGAATGGAATAACAAAAGAAATCACCATGCATGCGCAGATTCAGACAGACAAAGTTATTCCAATGTAATAATAATAACGGAACAAAGTCGTGAAATTCACAATCACGTGATGTTCCAATGTAATAATAAAGATGGAACCTGATCGGTGTAAAACACACGATAGGATATATTCCAATGTAATGATAAAGACGGAACCAGTCCTGTAAAACACATGCATGTGATGTTCCAACAGAATAATAAAATGCGGAACCAGTCCTGTAAAACACATGCATGTGATGTTCCAATGTAATAATAGAAGAATGTCACCAAGTATAGGGTAAAATCACAGCGTATAAAAGTTATTCCAATGTAATAATAAGCAATGGAATAACATAAGGATTTCACCAAGTATAGGTATGCATGCATGACAAAAGTTATGTATAGGGTATGCCACTTTTACAAAAGTTATTCCAATGTAATAATAATGAATGGAATAATGTAAGTTCTCTTCAAGAAGAAAGAATAACACCCTCACGTAGTAAAAGAACCTGAATATAAGTAGTAGAAGAAGAAGTAGCGTAATACTCTTCTTCTTTCTATAATTTTCTCTATAGCTTCTCTCTATAATTTCTCTCTCTAGAGTTTCAATGAATTCGTAAGAAAATAATGAAGGAATGAGCTTCTATTTATAGGAAAATGGAATGCATAAGAAACTAATCCATGAACGGTCCAGATTGATTTACTTTAACTGACGGTCCATATTTAAAGAAAAATCTTTTAAATAAAATATAATATATTCTATTTATATAAAAACATTTTACTATGCAAACACTATGCAATACTATGCAAAACACTATGCAAAATACTATGCAACACTATGCATAATAAAATATAATATATTCTATTTATGTAATAACTTTAATAAAGTATTCTATTTTATATAAAAGATGTTTCGCTTTTATTACGCTAATAATATTTAATAAAACAAAACGTCATTATCGCTATAATAATTCATATTATTAATCGACAATAATGGAATCAAACCGAGTGACTTCTCACATAAGCATCAATAATAATCAATACCGTAAGCGAGTAGTTACTATGCGGTAAAACCACACGACATCGCATCAATTCTTTTACTAATGAGTAGTTCAACAAGAATTACAATCATATAATAAACTTCCATACTTTTATTTATAAAATAAAATATTTTTGTCGCATAATTTTCAATCCGATAATAATTTATTGATAAAATCAGGGTCCACCAATGATTGAATATTAGAGCACACATTTAGTGGGCTAATATTCCCTCGAGGGTGGGTGGTAATATTCCTTCACCAAATATAATATAATATAACCATCAGAGTGAATACTTTGCAAAATTTATAAATACTACCCACAACTATAATATTATCTCAAATTCACACCATAATATTAAAAAAATTATTTCGACAAAATTTAAATCTTTATTGATAAAATCGCCTACCCCCACATTGGGTCTCACGGTTTTTTAAGCGATTGACGCTAATCTCACCGCTTTTAATCATATTTTGAATTTTATGTTTCAAAGACCAGCAATCCTGAATGTCGTGTCCAAGAGCTCTAGAGTGGTAAACACACCTCTTGATGGGATCATACTATTTCCCTTTTGGATCGGTAGGGGAAATGAGTTTGGTGATCTTCTTTTGCATGATTAGTTACTCCAACACGTTGTCCAATGAGTCTCCCAGGGGAACAAAAGGTAACTTCCTTACTTTTGAATAAGTGGATTGTTGTTGTTACGCTTGGATTTTCCTTGTTGTATCAGGGAGACATCATCTTCCTTCTTCTTGTGCGCTCTCCTAGGGGCACTTGTATAATTTTCAGATTGTATGTGCTCCACGACCACTTCCAAAGTTGTGAGGTCTTTGATCTTTCCAGATTTCAAGCCCATTTTTTCCATCTCCCCATGCTTTATCATATCGGAGAATGGCTTGCCTATCCCATCCAGGACTCTTTCATAGTAGGGTGTTTCCAGAATATCAATAAAGGTCATCACCATTTTAGTCTCGTTCATCGGCGGACTAACTTGGCCAGCCATTCGCCTCCATCTTTGTGTGTATTACCAGAATGACTCATTGGCTTGTTTTTTGATTTTGTTTATCTAGTATCAGTCAGAAGCCATTTGCAACTGGAAGCTATATTGGTTGAGGAAGGCGTGGGCTAACTCTTCCCAACTGTGGATTTTGGAATTATCAAGCTTGGCATACCACGTCATAGCCTCCCCAATAAGGCTCTTCTGGAAAAGTTACATCATGAAGTTTTCATCCTCGGCATTAGACCCCAGTTCGCCAATGTAGACCTTTAGGTGGGTGTAAGGATCGCCCAATCTGTTGTATTTCTCAAATTCTGGAACTTGGAATTTATCTGGATATCTAGTTCTAGGGAAGATGCACAAGTTAGAGTAGTTGACACTGTCGTAGGACTCTGTTCCCTTGATGGACCGAATGGCCTCTTCCATTTGTCTGACCTTCTTCCTAATGTCCTTGGTCTAGTTATCATCTCAGAGGTCTAAGAATTCTTTCATCGTGCCTTTACTCATGGTATCCTTGTTGGATCCACTGCCGAAATGGAATAATCAAATATGTATTTAGGTATCACTGGTTTTTCCTGGGATCTGGTTGCTTCCCTATGGGGAAAAGTCAGGCTGAATTCATGATTTTGGATCTTATGCAACTTTTCATTACTCTTTCAGTAAACTGATCATTTCATTATCTGTTTCTTGAATTCCTCAAATTCTTCTCGAGAAACAAGGATGGGGTTTGATGCACCACTTTCAGCCATTTTAGATGCTGGCATTCACACCTTCTTGGCTCAAAATCATGTTTTAGGACCAATCTATACATAAACGGTATATAGTTTAGTCTGTATATTTGTTGTAGGTATGGATGCATGACACGCTATGCATTAGGTTTAAGGTTTTTTAATTTGTTCTTCAAAATCGGGGTTAGTTGTTTTGATTACATGAGGACAAGGAGATATCGGATGAAAATTAAGATGGATGACATTTATACATTAAAAAGAGTAGCAGGGCAAAGAGACTTCCTGTATATTGGGTTTATCTGAAGCTGACCTACCCTAGGGTTACTCTCATGGGCTTTTTCGGCATGAAGGTCCCAAATCTTCGCAATCTACTCGATGGGAAATGATTCGATCTTTCAATTGGAGCAGATGTGAGTGGTGCCTTTCCTGAGCCTCACGGAGGAACGCCCCCTTGATTTCAGTAATCAACAACTGACGAGTTCATCTCATGGTGGAAGAATCACACAACATACATCCATTGCGCCTTACCGTATGCATATGATGACATTGTGTGAGGCATTAATATAAAACATTAGAGTATAGGGCATTCATCAAACATAGATTCACATCATTCACACGACACACAGATAGGAAAGGAAAACAACAAGATTGAGCACAACTTAAGCCCTCTATATCCCCAGCGGAGTCGCCACCTGTCAACGCCAGGGAGATTCCATTTCCTAAAGTGTTTTTTGGAGTTTCTACCCATTTTAAGACTTTTGCTTTAATGTTTATTAGATTTTTTAGGAAAAGACCGACATAAATGCCAACGAATTTGAAAGATATATTGTGAGACCCCAAATTTTATGAATAAAGATTTAAATTTCTCGATTTTTTTTTTTCAAAATTATGGTGTGGATTTGAGATAATGTTATAGTTGTGGGTAATATTTATAAATTTTGAAAATTATGCAAGTTGTTGTATAATATTCGATTGGTCGGAGAATATTCGTACAACGACACAATCATTGGTGGACCCCACAACGAAATTATTATCGGATTGAGAAAACGACAAAAATACTTTATGAAAATAACGGCGGAAGTTTTACCGTTAACTGTTGAAACACCCGGTGTTAAAAGTACAGTAATATGCGTGGTTGCATAGTAGCACACTGTATTGATTATTGATGCTTACGTGAGAAGTCACTCGGTTTTGTTCAATTATTGTTCCAAAGAATCACGTGATAGTATCTCACGTTATTTGATTCAATTATTGTCAATATTTTATATATTATTAAATCAATAATTGAGATAACAAATTTATTAATATTATTATTTGCAATATTAACGATGTTCAGAGGTTACGCCAAGGAGAGGTTTGGTCACCTAATTTCACAAGCGCTAATAGGAGAAATCCTTATTTGAAAGCCCCTCTTTCCTAGAACGACACAGTCGATTAATATTGTGAATTATAATAAAGGTGATAAGTTTTGTTTTATTATTATTATAAATGTAATAAAACAGAAAACTTTTTATATAAAACAGAATACTTTTATAAAGTTATTTGTTTTATTAGACTATAAATAGAATATATAATATTCTATTATGCATAGTGTTTAAATAGTGCATGCATAGTGTTTGCATAGTAAAATATTTTTATATAAAACAGAATACTTTTATAAAGTTATTTGTTTTATTAGATTATAAATAGAATATATTATATTTTATTTAAAAGATTTTGTTTTATTAGAATATTTTATTAATACTGCATAGTAAATCAATATGGACCGTCCGTTTAAAAATAAATCAATCTGGACCGTTCATGAATTAGTTACTATTCAGTCCATTCTCCTATAAATAGAAGCTCATTCCTTCATTATTTCTTACGAATTCACTGAAACTCTAGAGAGAGAAACTATAAAGAGAAAGAAAAAAAGTATTCTGCTACTTCACTACTCCTATATCTAGTTTCTTCTAAGGTAAGGGATATTATTTGTTGTACTCGTAAGGGGTATTATTTCTTTCGTATTCATGAAGAGAATTATTTTCTTTCAATACTCGTAAGGGGTATTATTTCTTTCGTATTCACGAAGAGAACTATTGTTATTCCATTCCTTATTATTCTGTTGGAATAACCTGTATACGCGGACTACCGTATACATGATGAAATTCTTCTGTTATTCCATTCTTTATTATTACATTGGAATAACTTTTATGCATGTGATGATCTCATCGCATGCTTGGCGAATTCTTACGTTATTCCATTCTTTATTATTACATTTGAATAACTTTGTTTTGTTGCGATTCTATCGCATGCCTGGTGAATTTTGTTGTTATTCCATTCTTTATTATTCTGTTGGAATATCCTGCCGAGACGGATTACGCATGACACTGGTTCCATTCTTTATTATTACATTGGAAATATCACATGCATGCGGATTACGCATTTGACACGGTTCTATTCTTTATTATTACATTGGAATAACACATGCATGCGATCTATCGCATGCATAGTGAATTCTTCTATTATTCCATTCTTTATTATTATGTTGGAATAACCTGACTATGTGGATTACCACATGCATGGTGAATGATCATTCGTATTCATTCCTTATTAAATTTTGGAAATGATGCATCTCGTGGATTTCGCATTTACGGACGAAAATCCATTTGCAGTTTCATATATTATGTTATACTCAGTTGGTTAAAGTTTTGGCTTCTATACTCCATGAAATTAGTGGCATATCCTTGATATTTACGCTTCATCCAGTATCTTTTCATGGAAATATTCTTCTAAGCATTGTTGAATTTTACTCCACAAAGCAGTATCATGTTAACAATTTGGACGTTATTGAGTTCAGGATAAATTAACTTATAAATCTTTAAAATTTATTCTTGAACTTGTTTTATTGAATTGTCATCATCCTCATGTTTATAATATGTTGAAAGTCATCTGTGGCCTGTAGTGCATAGATGGACTTGGTATGATTATGACCAGGGATTATTCGGTATAATCATGAGCGTAATGTTACAAATGATGTGGTAAAAGTCCTCATTGGCCCGTAGTGCACTGATGGACAGTTGTTGGCATGATCATGACCATTGATGAATACACGAATATCCTTGGCTCGTAGTGCATGGATACTTCGTGGTCGTGATACTAATGAATATGTCAGGAATAAGCATGTGAATGCTATTCCTATTTATATATGATTTGATTATGATATATATATATATATATATATATATGAATGAATAATATGCAAGTATGCTTGCATTAAGAAAAGCTGTAAAGTCCTGTGATAGATAATAGAAATATATGTACAAGGACTTAGAATGAATTGATCAAATATGTTAGGTTGATCCTACATAAAGCAAAACAGCTTTGTAAAGTCCTTAAAAAGAAATGATGTACAAGGACTATAAATATAGAAAGATCAAGCTTGTTAGGTTGATCTTATGATGTAATAGATAGGCTAGTCTGATCGTCGTGCACTGCATCAGAAGTCGTAGTCTGAAGTGAGTCAAGGTTAACTCGGGAGCTATCGAGGTAGAATAGGAGTATGCAAGATAGTAGATCTCGGAGTTCGTAGACTGCCAGGGGAAAAGAAGAAGGATCATAGTGTATCGAGAAGAGCTTTCTCGGGATCGTAGTGTGCTAAGGAAGTCATGTTCAGAATCGTAGAGACAGCCTGCCTATGAGCCGATCGGTCATCTGCCGAAGCTAAGACAGAAACGTAGACTACACTCAGAGTCGTAGAGTCTACTAATGCCGAAGCCAAGTCAAGGATCGTATATCACACTCTGAGTTCGTAGAGTCTATTGATTATATGCAGAGATCGTAGTGTCTGCACTGCCAAAGCTGAATCGTAGAGTGCAGAACTATGATTCCAATAGAAGTGCTCACAATGCTAAGTCAGAATCGTAGAGCAGATACGGTTCTCAACGAATGAGCACTCCCAAAATATCCAAAGATATGAAGCCTCTGGTTGGCACTGCAAAGATGCAATCCACAGTAAGGGAACCAGAGAGCACTCAATGAATGGCATGCAGGCTTGCAGAAGAACTAAGCACCAATCCAATCAGCATCAAGATTGTGTTAAAAGGCCATTAGTTATGAAGTCTTCCACAAGCTGATTCAAATAAGACTTCAGCAGCTGACTAAGGAAAAGTCAGCTAATGCAGTTGCTGTCAAGAGAATAGAAGACAACAATCTTGGAAGCAACCAGGATCGTAGTGTTTATCAGACAAAGAAAGAACTGATGGAAGGTGAACTGAGATATTGGTCAGCTTCTGAAGAGTAAGGCTAAAGTGATTAAGTCCAGGGTCAGTTCATTGATGATAAGTGAGCGGAAGATCACCAGGAGAAATCAAGCTGGACGCGCCATAAATCTGAAGTGTCTTGATATTTAGAAGGGGACCAGAGCAAGGAATTAGGCCATCAATATCTGAGAACAGTCGAAGCAAACAAAAGTATTGAAGCACTGCACAATACAGTGAAGAGGTGTTCTTCAGTGAAGTTCCAAGCAACACTTTTCAGGATCGTAGTGTTAGCTCTACTAGTCAACGAGCAACACTCAACAAGACACTACGATCATGTCCTTGAAGATGTGCATCAGAATCGTAGAGTCCGAATAACTGAAGACTGAAGCATTGGCAAAGGTTCAATCTGAAGGGTAATATTCGGACAGGTGCCTATTGAGAGCATCGATGCAATAGGACAACCTCTGATCGAGGAATCAGAAAGAGGTGATAAAGTCTTCGACCTGCCCAAGCCATTAATGTTATACATCGTGGGGTAGGTGAAACGATGAGACTTCTGACGTCGGAAAAAAAGTATGACAAGTCACATCATGCAGTCTACATCAAGCAACTTGAGATCTGTGAAGATATTTGAATAGCCTTCAACAGTTACTTTCCAACGGAAGGATTGGGAAGAAGTATAAATAAGAAAGAGCTTCAAAGATCAAAAGTTGTTGGAGTTGCCGAGTTTGGAGAGAAGGTGGACTGATTTAAATCATGTAAAATAGTGAGTCCGAAGGCTCACTCTATGATCCACCAAGAACACTCAGAATTCAGATCAAGAAAGAAGTAGAAGTGTGAGTTCTACTATGTAGAAGTGAGAGTTCTACTATATGAAGAGTGTTCTAAACTGCCGAGAGAAAAGAGAGCATCATGCCATCTGGATGTCCATCATGGGAAGACTCTAAGTATAATAGAGAAGAGCTTACGGTCATCTTAGCAAGTCCATCATGAGAAGGCATCGAGTAATAAGAAGGGAGATCACAAAAGCCATCTTGGTGTCAAGCATGAGATAGCTTCTAAGTACTTTACAGAAGAGCTTACAGTCATCTTAAAAGCCTCTCATGTGCAGTCATCAAGTACCAAGAAGAATGATCTTCAAGGCAGTTCATCAAGGGGTCATCCGGAGTAGTTGAGTAACCTAAGAAATTTGAGCATCATGCGACACTCAAGCTGCTTCTTCAAGGATGATCAGCGAAAAAGCTGCTAAGGATAGAAGATGTTCAGAGCATGAAGACATCTTAGCAGCTCAGCACTAACTCCAACATCAACAAACAAACAACTCAACGAAGCCAGGGCCTGAGGGGTCCTTGTCCAGAGGGACTAAATGAAGCAGGGCCAAGAGGGTCCTTGTCCGGAGGGACTAAACAAAGCATGGCCAAAGGGTCCTTGTCCAAAGGGACTAAATAGAGTTCCAAGCCTGCTGGGCTTGAAGAGTTCCTAGGGAACTAGAGGAGTCCCAAGGCTGCTGGCCTTGAAGAGTTCTTAGTGAACTGAAGTCCCAAGGCTGCTGGCCTTGAAGGAATCATAGAGATTCAGGGTGTTGCCCTTCCTTTGTGGAAATCCTGCTAGTTGAAAGCAGAAGAGTGGATTAGGAGCTTGAGTCTCTGAACCACTTAAAACCTCTTGTGTCTTTTACATTATGTCATTTACATTATGTCTATAACTGCTATAACTTCTATGTATGTTCTAACTGCTTACAACTAAACTAACCCAACAAACAATGTATGTATGATTATGAATATATCAATGAAGGGGAATCTTTTACTTATTCCGTTGTGCTTGAAAAGATTCTTATTTTTGTCATATACTTAAATATGAACAATACAACATTAACCAGAAAAGTATTTGATATAAAAAGAATCTATTCAACCCCCCCCCCCCCTTCTAGATCTATTGTGCCCTCTGGGAACTAACAGAATATCCTTGTAGTAGTAGTGCGGGGATGATGTGGTTTATTTATTAAAAATTTGAGTCTCGTGATAAAAGTGATGAAAAATCTTTTAAATTATAGAAGATAGTAGATTTTATTCTCCACTTGACTCTTCTAATGGATTGCTTGTCCCGCTGCTATAACACCCCCTTTCCCAAAAGGAAAAAGGGATGTCACACACAAACATAATAAATACAAACCTCTAATAAATCTCAAAATATCTCCAATGAAATTGAACACTAATTGTCACATACTCCAATTTAAATAGAAGGAACTTCATACTTACATAATCTCTACTAATAAGAAATAAATGCCAAAATGGCCCAAAACATCCATATACAAAATATTAAGAAAACCAAGTCTAATAATAAGTCTCAAAAGCTAATCTACTCTTTTGGATCAAAGGTAGTTCTCATCACACATATCCTAATCACCCCTGATTACATGCCGGAAAAAGAACACAACGTGAGCCAATTGCCCAGTAGGGATATGAAAATGAATAAATATATCACAATAAGTAATGAATCTAAAAGAGTTTAATGAATGAACACATGTGAATTACAAACGAATTACGAATAGATCAAAATTTGTGAGTCAATTTACAAATGACTAACACTGTCAATCGAATAATTATAGCCAACAGAATCCTATACAAATAAGGCTGAATCAAATGGTTATACGGTAATAATTTCATAATGAGCTCAAATACAAATAGCCAAAGGCTAACAAAATACATCGGTACCATGATGTATACAAATCAAATCGGATAGTACGCACGACACATACGTCACTAATCCGCCAAACAAATCAAATCAAATCAAATACTCGGTCGACTCATACGTATCCTGAATAAATATATCAAATGGCCAAAGCTCATACCCATAGCATACAAAAGGATACGCCGTGGACTAATCACACCGCCACGGAAGGTGTCATGCCCTTGTGTCAAGAAGACATGCATGTGGTACCCCCACAGGTGGTTAGCTCAAGTATACCCTAAGGATCAAACTACAAAATGTAAGCTAAAAGGGGTTCAAATCACAAGGCTTACATGACCATATTTAAATGAAATCGAATTATCAAATACAAACATTATTGATTATCACAATATATCAATGATCAAAATAACTCCTGAATGTGAACGAAAATATATGAACAATTGTACAAACGAATAAAGTCTGCAAAATATATTGACACGATTAACTAGGTCAAAGAGTACAAATTCGAATTCTAATATCAATGTCAAAATGAAACAATCTCAGTAATTTTGACAACAAAGAATAATCCAGAGAGACAATACCAAATTTCTAAACGAGTACAAATGAACGAATTAAATTTTAAAGGAGTATCGTTGAAAAAAGTACGGAATCCGTACCTTAAAATCGTACCAAAATAATTCACCAATTCCAAACGTCACCCGCTAGACTCCCTCAATTTGATCTAATTATCAAAATAAAATACAATACATATAATTAAATTATGAACTCATACAAATTATATTTTCATAAATTCAATAATTTTTAATATACTATATTCAATTTGTGCTCAAAAAATATATTTTAATTGTAATAACAATATTATAATATTATTTATTATTATCTCCTTTTTAAATTTTTGTAAATCTTATATACTTTATATTATATATATCGAATTGCCACAACAGATGCTTTGGTATATATATATATATATATATATATATATATATATATATATATATATATATATATATATATATATATGAAATGATCAAGTAAAGGATCCTTACTTTCTTAAAATGGGGACTTTTTTTTTTTTTTTTGCTTTTTTTAAAAAATATTTTAAAAAAAGTTTAATATTTTATGGGCTGAAAATTTTCCATAATATAATATTTTGGCATTAATTTGGATACCTATACCAAAAATGTATATACGATGCATGCATGGGTATGTATATACCTATTTTATTATCACGTATCCAAATCACATCCAAAAACTGTATATATATAAAAATTTGCCCATAATATTAAACTTTTTTTTTAGTTGTTTTAAAAAAAAAAAAAAAAAAAGTCCTCATTTTAAGAAAGTATAGGATCCCTACGAGATCGAGCAGTATATATATATATATATATATATCATATATCTCAATTATAAATCAAAATTTCATTAACAAATTCAACTAATCAAACGACATAATAAAATTTTAAAATAGATTGCAAACACAACAAGAAAATAGATTTTAATTACAATAACAAAATAATTGTTTTGTATTCAAAAATAGTCCAACAATTACCTTTGAGAAGAAGAAGACGGTGAATAAAATTCTAAGATTTTGCTCTCAAACCCTTTTGTAATTCAAGTCACGTTCTCTTGTTCTTCTTCCGACTTCTTTTGTTCTCACGTTATTCCCACAACTCATCAGGCGTAAAGAGGTAAAACTAGGTTTTACTTATTTATTATTAATTAATATGTTTTATTAATACTCCTAATTTAAATAGGATTTAAAATTAGACAAATATAATTTAGACTTAATTAATTAAAAGACCCAATTAATACAATCCTTTACTTATTATGGTCCACATTAATTAAATAGAATCTGACTCAAACATAAGGAAAGCCCAATTAAATATTTTAAAGGTTACTTAAATATTTTATTATTATTATTTTTCGGGTATTACATCACCTTACCCTTAAAAAGGATTTCGTCCCCGGAATCAAAAGAACAGAACGTACCTAATTTTCAAAAAGATGCGGATATTCCGCTCGAATAGACTCCATCTCCCAAGTAGCTTCTCGCTCTGAATGGTTTTTCCACAAGACTTTAACAAAAGGAATTGTCTTCCTTCTTATAATCTGTTCTTGACGATCTAGAATCAAATCGGCTTCTTCCTCACAAGTAAGATCTTTTTGAATCTTATGCAACGGGTATTGCACAACATGAACCGGATGATAGTTATATTTCCTTAACACTGAAACATGAAAGACATTATGTACATGAGATAACTGTGGAGGCAAAGCCACCCGATATGCCACTTCCCCAACTCTCTCAAGGACTTCAAAAGGGCCAATGAAACGCGGACTAAGCTTCCCTTTCAAACCAAACCTTTGAACACCTTTCCATGGAGAAACTTTCAAAAACACGTGTTCATAGGTGTGAATTCAAAACCCTTCTATGAATATCAAGATAACTCTTTTGCCATGATCTAGCTTCTTTCAACTTTTGTTTAGCCAACGCTACCTTCTCCGTAGTAATCCTAACCAAATCGGGTCCTTCTATTACCTTTTCTCCAACCTCATCCCAACAAGTCAGAGCTCGACACTTCTTACCATATAATGCTTCAAAAGGAGCCATACCAATGCTAGCTTGCCAACTGTTATTATATGCAAACTCCACCAAACTCAAATAATCATCCCAGTTTCCAGTCCACTCTAAAGCACAATATCGCAACATGTCTTCTAATGTCTGAATTGTTCTCTCTGATTGTCCATCTGTCTGCGGGTGAAAAGCTGTACTATAGTTGAGTCGCATTCCCCAAGCTCGTTGAAATCCTTTCCAAAATCGAGAAGTAAACCGCGGATCCCGATCCGAAACAATAGAAACTAAAGTCCCATGAAGCCTAACAATCTCACGTTGAAAAATATCTGCTAACTTATTTACCGAAAAATCTTCACGAATAGACAGAAAATGAGCCGATTTAGTCAAACGATCCACTACCACCCAAATAGTATCATTCTTTTTAAGAGTCCTCGGCAACCCAGTCACAAAGTCCATCAAAATGTCATCCCATTTCCACACAGGAATCTCTAATTGTTGCAACAAACCACCAGGCTGCTGATGCTCTATTTTCACTTGCTGACAAGTAAGACATTTACTCACAAATTCAGCTACATCTCTTTTCATTCCACTCCACCAAAAATTCTCCTTCAGATCCTTATACATCTTTGTAGACCCCGGATGAATAGAAAATGGCGAACTATGAACTTCAGTTAACACTGCCTCACAAATCATTGGATCCACTGGAACACATAATTGTTTACCAAACCATATCACACCTTGATCATCAATACGAAACTCTGGTTGCCTACCCTCATTCATATTCTGCGCTACAGTCCATAACTCACCATCCTCCTTTTGGGCTTCTTTGATACGCAAAATAAGAGAAGGTTCCACCCTCATACCAGCTACCAACCCATCAGAAACTCTAGCATATAGCTCCAACCCCACACGCTCCATATCCGAGATAAGTTGAGGTTGTGTAACCAAGGCAGCTACATTCCCTGAACTTTTTCGGCTAAGAGCATTTGCAACTACATTAGCCTTACCGGGGTGATTCTAAATCCTGGCATCATAATCCTTAAGAAGCTCCAACCAACGTCTCTGCCTCATGTTAAGCTCCTTCTGAGTAAAAATATATTTAAGGCTTTTGTGGTCAGTGAAAATGTCACAAGTCTCTCCATATAGATAGTGCCTCCAAATCTTTAGGGCAAAAATAACTGCTGCTAACTCCAAGTCGTGGGTAGGATAATTCACCTCATAAGGTTTAAGTTGTATGGAAGCATAAGCAATTACCTTACCATATTGCATCAAAACACACCTTAACCCCTTCTTGGAAGCATCACTGTAAATCTGATAACCTCCTATCCCCGACGGTAATGTAAGCACTGGAGCCGACACAAGCCTCTTCTTAAGCTCCTCAAAACTTTTATCACATTCCTCATTCCACACAAACTTTATGCCCTTCTTCATCAACTGTGTTAATGGCAAAGCTAACAAAGAGAAACCTTCCACAAATCGCATGTATTACCCTGCCAAGCCCAATAAACTCCTTACTTCAGTTACCGTGGTAGGTCTTGGCCAATTAGTGATAGCCTCAACCTTCGCAGGATCCACCTTAATACCTTCAGCAGACACGACATGTCCTAAAAATGCTACTTGTTCTAACCAAAACTCGCATTTGGAGAACTTAGCATATAACTTATTCTTTTGCAGAACCCCCAAAATAGTACGAAGATGCTCTTCATGCTCCTCCTTAGACTTGGAATACACCAAAATGTCATCAATGAAGATAATGACAAATTGGTCCAAATACTCGCTAAAAACCCGATTCATCATACCCATAAACACTACCGGAGTATTAGTCAACCCAAATGACATCACCAAAAACTCATAGTGCCCATACCGAGTACGAAAAGCTTTTTTTGGAATGTCCTCTTCCCTCACCCTCAACTGATGGTAACCCAACCTCAAATCTATCTTTGAGAAGAACTTCGCCCCTTGGAGCTGATCGAAAAGGTCATCTATCCGTGGCAATGGATATCTGTTCCTGATAGTGATCCGATTTAGCTCCCTATAATCTATACACAATCTCATAGATCCGTCATTCTTCTTCACAAACAACACTGGAGCACCCCATGGCGTTACGCTCGATATAATGAATCCACGATCTAACAACTCCTGCAGTTGTTCCTTCAACTCCTGTAACTCTAATGGAGCCATTCTATAGGGTGCCTTAGAAATAGGTTTTCGCTCCAGGAATGAGCTCAATAGTAAACTCAACTTCCCTTGGCGGTGGCAATCCTGGCAGATCCTTAGGAAATACCTCAGGAAATTCTTGCACAACTGGATAGTCATCAAGTTGGGGCTCATCCCTCGAGGTATCCTTCACATAAGCCAAATAACAGTTATGCCCCTTAGCAATTATCTTGCTCGCCTTCAAAGCTGAGATCAACTTTATAACACCATTCGGCTTGGAACATTGAAACTCGAATTTTGGAGCCTCTAAGGTTTCAAAAATAACCTTCCTCGCCTGACAATCAATAGTGGCTCGATGCTTACTCAGCCAATCCATACCCAAGATGATATCGAAATCATACATCACCATCGGAAGTAAGTTAGTTGCATACACCCTGCTCCCTAACTTCAAAGGACACTCGCGAAATTGCTCAAAAATAATCACAGAATTCCCCATTGGGGTAGCAATAGATAAATGAGGATCTAATATATGAGAAGGTACTCCAAGATGACGAATAAATGATACCCACCACAAGTAACACATGGAGCAGGTGGAAGTGGCAAAAGGTTCGGATTTCCCCCACCTGCCGGTCCTGGATACCGCCCTAGAATTTGACCCTATTGGCGATGCTGAACTTGATTCTGATTTTGCTGGAAACCTCTGTTCTGTTGAAATCCCCTATTTTGGTACTGCCCTCTAGCTTGCCACTGACCCTACTGCTGACCTCCACGACCACCCTGCTGCATTGGGTAAATAAAATCCCTTCGAGGATTAAATTGCTGACACGATGGAGGCTCATTCCAATTATTTTGCCTCCTATTCTGATTTCTGCCAAACTGCCCCATTCCTTACCCTTGCTGGTCATCTCTATCTCTCTTTCGACTCCCTTCTGATTTGGAAGCTCGAAAGTCCTTCTGCTCCATTTCCACACTCTTAGCTGCATTAGCCACCTGTGATACATCTGTAAATATAGTGTGGATGATCGATCGCCTATACTCATATTTCAAAGCCCATTTGAACTTTTATGCCTGTTGTGCAACTATTCCAGCTATTGAACCCGCAAAACCAGCCAATCTCGTAAACCTCGCTATGAAATCAGTAATAGTCTCATCATCCTTCTGCCGAATCGACACAAATTCCCTGATGTATGCATTCCTATCAGCGTTTGGGAAATACTGCTAATAGAAAAGGTCACAAAATCTGCTCCATATGAGTCCATCCATAAATCCATCTCCCTGTGTAGCCTTCAACGATTTCCACCATCGTTGAGCATCATCCTCTAGCTTATAAACTGCTAATCTCACCTTTTGATTTTCTGAACACCCGATCACATCAAAAATCTTCTCTAAGTGGGCGATCCAGTTCTCCGCATCAATTGGAGTCGGAGCAAAACGAAAAGAATTGGGCTTCTGCTTAATGAACCTCTCTAATAACACATACAACGGCTGCACTTGTTGACCCACTTGATCCTCGAGAGGAATATTCTGCTCATGTTATGGTGTCTCTGCATCACACCCCATGCCATTTGTATGCTGATCTCCTTGCATCTGCGGAATACCCTGCATAGCATGTGCCACGGCCTGCGTAATTGCCTCATTCACCATCGCTGCAACCATAGCCGGGGTTATTATTGCATTACCCTGATTTCCATCGTTTCCACCCTGGTTAACAGCCTCAACCTGGGGCTGCCTCTGACCCCTCCTACCATTATTACCCTGCCTCCCAGCAATTCTCGAAGACTTACAAGCCATCTACGATACAAAATCAAACAGACGAGAACAAACAAATCAAAACAAATAATCAAGGCCAAATTTATGCAGAACAAAAAATCAAACGCAATACAAATCTTATAACTACCCAGTGGTCTACCCATAACTCACAGGTTAAGCCTTAAAGGCAATCTACAAGATCATAACCTAGCTTTGATACCAACTCTGTAACACCCCCTTTCCCAAAAGGAAAAAGGGATGTCACACACAAACATAATAAATACAAACCTCTAATAAATCTCAAAATATCTCCAATGAAATTGAACACATTATCACATACTCCAATTTAAATAGAAGGAACTCCATACTTGCATAATCTCTACTAATAAGAAATAAATGCCAAAATGGCCCAAAACATCCATATACAAAATATTAGGAAAACCAAGTCTAATAATAAGTCTCAAAAGCTAATCTACTCTTTTGGATCAAAGGTAGCTCTCATCACACATATCCTGATCACCCTGATTACCTGCCGGAAAAAGAACACAACGTGAGCCAATTGCCTAGTACGGATATGAAAATGAATAAATATATCACAATAAGTAATGAATCTAAAAGAGTTTAATGAATGAACACATGTGAATTACAAACGAATTACGAATAGATCAAAATTTGTGAGTCAATTTACAAATGACTAATACTGCCAATCGAATAATTATAGCCAACAGAATCCCAAACAAATAAGGCTGAATCAAATGATTATACGGTAACAATTTTATACTGAGCTCAAATACAAATAGCCAAAGGCTAACAAAATACATCAGTACCATGATGTATACAAATCAAATCGGATAGTACGCACGACACATACGTCACTAATCTGCCAAACAAATTGAATCAAACCAAATAATGGGTCGACCCATACATATCCTGAATAAATATATCAAATGGCCAAAGCTTATACCAATAGCATACAAAAGGATACGCCGTGGACTAATCACACCACCACGGAAGGTGTCATGCCCTTGTGTCAAGAGGACATGCCTGTGGTACCCCCACAGGTGGTTAGCTCAAGTATACCCTAAGGATCAAACTACAAAATGTAAGCCAAAAGGGGTTAAAATCACAAGGCTTACATGACCATATTCAAATGAAATCGAATTATCACATACAAACATTATTGATTATCACAATATATCAATGATCAAAATAACTCCTGAATGTGAACAAAAATATACGAACAATGGTACAAACGAATACAGTCTCCAAAATATATTGACAAGATTAACTAGGTCAAAGAGTACAAATTCAAATTCTAATATCAATGCCAAAACGAAACTATCTTAGTAATTTTGACAACAAAGAGTAATCCTGAGAGACAATACCAAATTTCTAAACGAGTACAAATGAAAGAATTAAATTTTAAAGGAGTATCGTTGAAAAAAGTACGGAATCCGTACCTTAAAATAGTACCAAAATAATTCACCAATTCCAAACGTCACCCACTAGACTCCATCAATTCAATCTAATTATCAAAATAAAATACAATACATATAATTAAATTATGAACTCATACAAATTATATTTTCATAAATTCAATAATTTTTAATATACTATATTTAATTTGTGCTCAAAAGATATATTTTAATTGTAATAACAATATTATAATATTATTTATTATTATCTCCTTTTAAATTTCTATAAATCTTATATATTTTATATTATATATATCGAATTGTCATAACAGATGTTTTTCAAGTATATATATATATATATATATATATATATATATGGGGTTATATATATATATAATACCAAAATTTTTAGGTATATATATATATATCATATATCTCAATTGTAAATCAAAATTTCATTAACAAATTCAACTAATCAAACGACATAATAAAATTTTAAAATAGATTGCAAACACAACAAGAAAATAGATTTTAATTACAATAACAAAATAATTGTTTTGTATTCAGAAATAGTCCAACAATTACCTTTGAGAAGAAGAAGATGGTGAATAAAATTCTAAGATTTTGCTCTCAAACCCTTTTGTAATTCAAGTCACGTTCTCTTGTTCTTCTTCCGCCTTCTTTTGTTCTCACGTTATTCCCACAACTCATCAGGCGTAAAGAGGTAAAACTAGGTTTTACTTATTTATTATTAATTAATATGTTTTATTAATACTCCTAATTTAAATAGGATTTAAAATTAGACAAATATAATTTAGACTCAATTAATTAAAAGACCCAATTAATACAATCCTTTACTTATTATGGTCCACATTAATTAAATAGAATCTGACCCAAACATAAGGAAAGCCCAATTAAATATTTTAAAGCTTACTTAAATATTTTATTATTATTATTTTCCTGATATTACAATTGCAGATTAAACTTGATGTTTATTATATTTTATCGGTTTAACATTGTTGAAGGCTAATGATAATTTATTACGCATTATCTTAGTCATAATATTTCTTCTTTGGGCTAGTTGAGCTCACCCTTTCTTTTCACCTTGTTCTCTTCAGTGAAATGAGAACGTAGCTGGGACTAGTCGGGGAATGGAGTGACGGTCCAGATGATAGCATTAGTAGTCCTCACTATTCTGTTAAATAGTGTGACAATAAATGTATTGAGGACTTATTTTAAGTTTGAATACTGTCTAGAAGACAATGTTGTATTAAAACTCTCAGCTTATGTCTTGTCGTATTCTACACGACAGTTGTATAATTAAGTTGTATTTAAATTTTGTACCATGTATTTGGCGACTCAAGATGGGTGATGTATACCTATTTTGGGGGCATCACAGTTGGTATCAAAGCTTAGGGATATGATCCCTGGCTGAGATGTGAGACAAGAACTAGGAGGGGAGAGACGGGGAATTCCTTCGCTAGTATGACCTACCTAAGTTTATTTGGTTGGTCAGAGTATAGGGATAATATGTGATATGTTAATTAACCCTTGTTTTGTGGCAGTGTTTGAAAATGGCAGCTGGAAATATTAACAATGGAGTGAATGAGACCGTTGAGACACCTTTAATCACTAAGCAGGTTAATGTGATGTCAAAAGAAGTAGAAATTAGAGATATCTACGTGGTGAGTGAAGAACTAATAGTTGCACCCGAGCTAGTTGCAGAGGTAACAGCTGAGAGTGAGGAAGAAGAGAAAGAAGAGGAACCTGAGGAGAATTTATTAGAAGAATTTTATGATCAAAATTTAGAATTACAAAATCGTATTCATGAGTTAGAAGAGCAGGCTGAAGAACGGTAGGCGGTCGTGGAATAAAGAGATGTAAAAATTCAAAATTGTGTTACCCGATGTGCAATGCTTGAACAAAAGCACTCTTTGGCAGAGTATAAGATATTAGAGCTTGAATCTGAGAATGCTATGATCAAAGTTCTAATGAAAGAAGAAACAACTGAACGAAGGAGAATAGATGATGCATGGGTAAAAGCCACAGGACGCGTAGATATTGTAGAAAAAGATGTAAAATCCAATAACGCCAAAATAGATTAAATGGAATTTTCTTTTTGGGCAATAATTGGGAGAATCCAACATCTAATTCAGAATCACCCTGTGCAGAGCGATCAACCCCAATTCGATATGGATCGGAGAGTAATGATTCAAATTGTGGATCAGGAATGTGACGAAGCAAGTAAGGGTGGAATGTACTCTATAGCAAAGTCAAATATGGTAGTTTAAGTTAGAGCGTTTGTCGAGAAACCCAAACGAAGTTATTACGGGTAAGTTAATTATAAACTCTTGTGAAGTCTATACCTTATTCGATACCAGTTCTACCCACTCTTGTATTTCACCTAGTTGTGTCCAACGTTTGAACTTGGCTCTTGAGAAATTAGACTTTCACTTATCTGTTGAAACTTCGTTGGGAGAAACCTTCGTTACCTCCACTATTTATAAATCTTGTTTGATTCAAATCAACACTTTCACGTTACCTATCGATCTTATCTCTTTAAAAATACTTGCCCTTGATGTGATTTTAGGAATCGATTTGTTAACTACTCATCATGCTTTTCGTAAGGTTGTTAGCTTTCATATTCTTAACCAACCTATCATGCGAATTCAAGCAACTAAACCACTAAAGTTAATCACTGTTATATCAAGCCATAAGTAAAGAGCCCCGATCCTTTCGTTGTTGACTTCCTTGTGTGGAATGCACCGAAGCCAGACTTTCTGTAGGCGACGTTGTGAATGACGATGGCAAGTTGATAGGTATCAATGTGACGTGCAATCCAAGTCTTGGATGAGAGTCACAGTTTTGAATGATATTTCTATCGTTAATAAATTTCCTGACGTATTTTTGAAAACATCTTAGCCTACCCCTAGAACGTGAAATCAAAATTTGTATTGACCCTAGTACAAAACCCATTTCTAAAACCCTCAAATATTTCTTTACCTAAAATGATCGTATAATGTGCTAAAGATGTTGGCTCAAGCTGTTGAAGATTACAATCGTACCATTCAATATCATTGTGGAAGAGCGAGCGTGGTAGCTGACGCGTTGAATAGAAGATCATATGTGTTTACGAGTGCGATGTTATTAACACAAAAACCCATTTCGTATAACTTATAAATGATGAAGATAGAGTTAAAGACTCTAGTGACCCACGTGAAGATGACGAATATACGAGTAGAATCGACTTTAATCGATAAAGTTAAAGCCGCTCAAGCTACATACTCAAAGCTGATGAATGGGAAGAAGAAGGTTCAAGAGGGCGTTATTCTAGAAGCAAGAATCGATGAAGAGAGAAAATCTCAACCCTTGATTTAATTGGCCCATTTAAAATCCTCGATCGAGTAGTAACTGTGGCCTATAGACTCATTTTACCGCCAAGTATGTCGCGTGTTCATAACGTTTTTCACGTATCTATGTTACGTAAATATGTGGATGACCCGAACTACGTTATTAAATTAGAACTAGACGAGATAGCAGAAGATTTAATGTATGAGGAGATACGTCTTAAAATCTTGGATAAGAATGATCGTATTCAACAATCAATAGTTATACCTCAAGAGTTAGAATCTGAAATGAAGTCAAGGTATCCTTACCTCTTCGGCATACCAGGTACGTACGTAAATTTTGAGGGTAAAATTTCATAAGGAGGGGACATTGTGAGACCCTAAATTTTTTGAATAAAGATTTAAATTTCTTGAAATATTTTTTCAAAATTATGGTGTGGATTTGAGATAATGTTATAGTTGTGGGTAATATTTATAAATTTTGAAAAGTATGCAAGTTGTTGTATAATATTCGATTGGTCGGGGAATATTCGTACAACGGCACAATCATTGGTGGACCCCACAACGGAATTATTGTCGGATTGAGAAAACGACAAAAATACTTTATGAAAATAACGGCGGAAGTTTTACCGTTAAGCTGTTGAAACACCGGTGTTAAAAAATGCGATGTCTGCTGTGGTTGCATAGTAGTACTGCAGTATTGATTATTGATGCTTACGTGAGAAGTCACTCAATTTTGTTCAATTATTATTATGAAGAATTCGTCAGATAAGTATCTCACGTTATTTGATTCAATTATTGTCAATATTTTATATATTATTAAATCAATAATTGAGATAACAAATTTATTAATATTATTATTAACAATATTAACGATGTCTAGAAGTTCTGCGAAGGAGAGGTTTGGTCACCTAATCGCTAGGCTAATAGGGAGAAATCCTTATTCGAAAGCCCCCCCTTTCTGAGGAACGACACAGTCGATTAATATTATTGAATTATAATAAAGGTGATAAGTTTTGTTTTATTATTATTATAAATGTAATAAAACGTAAAACTTTTATATAAAATGAATAATTTTATAAAGTTATTTATTTTATTAGACTATAAATAGAATATATAATATTCTATTATGCATAGTGTTTGCATAGTGCCTACATAGTGTTTGCATAGTAAAATCTTTTTATATAAAACAGAATACTTTTATAAAGTTATTCATTTTATTAGATTATAAATATAATATATTTTATTTTATTTAAAAGATTTTGTTTTAATAGAATATTTTATTAATACTGCATAGTAAATCAATATGGACCGTCCGTTTAAAAGTAAATCAATCTGGACCGTTCATGAATTAGTTACTATTCAACCCATTCTCCTATAAATAGAAGCTCATTCCTTCATTATTTTTTACGAATTCACTGAAACTCTAGACAGAGAAACTATAGAGAGAAAGAAGAAAAGTATTTTGCTACTTCACTACTCCTATATCTAGTTTCTTCTAAGGTAAGGGATTTTATTTTTTGTACTCGTAAGGAGTATTATTTCTTTCGTATTCATGAAGAGATTTATTTTCTTTCAATACTCATAAGGGGTATTATTTCTTTCATATTCATGAAGAGAACTATTGTTATTCCATTCCTTATTTTTCTGTTGGAATAACCTGTATACGCGGAATACCGTATACATGGTGAAATTCTTCTGTTATTCCATTCTTTATTATTCTGTTAGAATAACCTGTTTGTGCGGTCTATCGCATGCCTGGTGAATTCTTCTGTTATTCCATTCTTTATTATTACATTGGAATAACCCGTCATCATGTCTCTATCGTCGCGCACAGTGAATTCTGTTGTTATTCCATTCTTTATTATTTTGTTGGAATATCCTCGTCGGTGCGGATTACGCATGACTGGTTCTATTCTTTATTATTCGTTGGAATATCCTATCTGCATGCGGATTACGCATGACACCGGTTCTATTCTTTATTATTATGTTGGAATAACTCACATGCATGCGATTATCGCATGCATGGTGAATTCTTCGTTATTCAATTCTTTATTATTATGTTGGAATAACTTTGTCTATGTGGATTACCACATGCATGGTGAATGATCCTTCGTATTCATTCCTTATTAAATTGTGGAAATGATGCATCCACGTGGATTACCGCATCTTAGAACAAAAATCCATTTGCAGTTTCATATATTCTATTATACTCAGTTGGTTAAAGTTTTGGCTTCTATACTCCATGAAATTAGTGGTATATCCTTGATATTTGCGCTTCATCCAGTATCTTTTCATGGAAATATTCTTCTAAGCATTCTTGAATTTTACTCCACAAAGCAGTATCATGTTGACAATTTGGACGTTATTGAGTTCAGGATAAATTAACTTATAAATCTTTAAAATTTATTCTTGAACTTGTTTTATTGAATTGTCATCATCCTCATGTTTATAATATGTTGAAAGTTATCTGTGGCCTGCAATGCATAAATGGACTTGGTATGATTATGACCAGGGATTATTCGGTATAATCATGACCGTAATGTTACAAATGATGTGGTAAAAGTCCTCATTGGCCCGTAGTGCATTAATGGACAGTTGTTGGCATAATCATGACCATTGATGAATACACGAATATCCTTGGCTCGTAGTGCATGGATAATTTGTGGTCGTGATACTAATGAATATCCTTGGTCGTAGTGCGGAGATGATGTGGTTTATTTATTAAGCTGAGTCTCAACAATAAATGTGATGAAAAACCTTTTAAATCATAGAAGATAGTAGATTTTATTCTCTACCTGACTCTTCTAATGGATTGCTTGTTCATTATGATTAAACTTGATGTTTATTATATTTTATCGGTTTAACACCTTTGTTGAAGGCTAATGATAATTTATTCTCGCATTATCTTAGTCATAATATTTCTTCTGGACTAGTTGAGCTCACCCTTTCTTTCTTGTTTTCTTGAAGAAATGAGAACGAAATGGACTAGTCGGGGAGCGGGTGACGGTCCGGATGATAGCATTAGTAGTCCTCACTATTTACATTAAATAGTGTGACAATAAATGTATTGAGGACTTATTTTGAGTTTGAAATCCGCATCACAGAAGACAATGTTGTATTAAAACTCTCGACTTATATCTTGTCGTATTCTACACGACAGTTGTATAATTAAGTTGTATTTAAATTTTGTACCATGTATTTGGCGACTCAAGATGGGTGATGTATACCTATTTTCGGGGCATCACAGTTGGTATCAAAGCTTAGGGATATGATCCCTAGCTGAGATGTGAGACAAGAACTAGGAGGGGAGAGACGGGAAATTCCTTCGCTAGTATGACCTACCTAAGTTTATTTGGTATTTAATTGGTCGGTCAGAGTATAGGGATAATATGTGATATGTTAATTAACAATGGAGTGAATGAGACCGTTGAGACACCTTTAATCACTAACCAGGTTAATGTTACGTCAGAAGAAGAAGAAATTAGAGATATCTACGTGGTGAGTAAAGAACTAATAGTTGCACCCGAGATAGTTGCAGAGGTAGCAGCTGAGAGCGAGGAAGAAAATGAAGAAGAGGAACCTGAGGAGAATTTATTAAAAGAATTTTATGATCGAAATTTAGAATTACAAAATCGTTATTTATGAGTTAGAAGAGCAGGCTGAAGAACGGCAGGCGGTCGTGGAGCAAAGAGATATAACAAATCAAAATTGTGCTACCCGATGTGCGATGCTTGAACAGAAGCACTCTTTGGCAAAGTTTAAGATATTAGAGCTGGAATCTGAGAATGCTATGATCAAAGTTCTGATGAAGAAGAAACAACTGAACGAAGGAGAATAGATGATGCATGGGTAAAAGCCACACGACGCGTAGATATTGTAGAAAAAGACGTAAAATCCAATAACGCCAAAATAGATGAAATGGATTTTTCTTTTTGGACAACAACTGGGAGAATCCAACATCGAATTCGGAATTACCCTGTGCAGAGCGGTCAACCCCAATTCGATATAGATCGGAGAGTAATGATTTGAATCATGGATCAGGAATGTGACGAAGCAAGTAAAGGTGGAATGTACTCTATAGCAAAGTCAAATCTGGTAGTTTAAGTGAGAGCGTTTGTCGAGAAACCTAAACGAAGTTATTACGGGTAAGTTAATTATAAACTCTTGTGAAGTCTATACCTTATTCGATACCAGTTCTACCCACTCTTGTATTTCACCTAGTTGTGTCCAACGTTTGAACTTGGCTCTTGAGAAATTAGACTTTCACTTATCTGTTGAAACTCCATTGGGAGAAACCTTCGTTACCTCCACTATTTATAAATATTGTTTGATTCAAATCAACACTTTCACGTTACCTGTCGATCCTATCTCTTTGAAAATACTTGCCCTTGATGTGATTTTTGGAATCGATTGGTTAACTACTCATCATGCTTTTTGTAAGGTTGTTAGCTTTCATATTCTTAACCAACATATCATGCGAATTCAAGCAACCAAACCACTAAAGTTAATCACTGTTATATCAAGCCATAAGTAAAGAGCCCCGATCCTTTTGTTGTTGACTTCCTTATGTGGAATACACCGAAGCCAGACTTTCTGTAGCCGACGCTGTGAATGACGATGGCAAGTTGATAGGTATCAATGTGACGTGTTATCCAAGTCTTGGATGAGAGTCATGGTTTTGAATGATATTTTTATCATTAATAAATTTCCTGACGTATTCTTGAAGACTTCTTAGCCTACCCCTAGAATGTGAAATCGAATTTTGTATTGACCCCAATACAAAACCCAGTTCTTAAACCCACAAATATTTCTTTACCTAAAACGATCGTATAATGTGCCAAAGATGTTGGCTCGACCTGTTGAAGATTACGATCGTACCATTCAATATCATTGTGGAAGAGCGAACGTGGTAGCTGACGCGTTTAATAGAAGATCGTATACATTTACGAGTGCGATGTTATTAACACAAAAACCCATTTCATCTGGATTTTTGAGGTTTTTGCAATATGACCCAATATGTGACTCCATAAAATTGGTCTGGAACCCAATATTCATAGAGTTAGGGGCTTGCTTAAGAGAGAGGAAGGTGTTAGGCACCCCCCAACTTCCGTGAACATTGTTTCCTATGCATGAAATTTGTGTGTGTGTGATTTTGAGAAAGCCTTTGATATTTTTGAATTGTGTTAAATGCCTTGATTTTGAAAGTTATTCCAGGCCTTATTTTAGCCTATGAGCGGTGTTGTTTGATTTTAATTTGAAAAAAGCTTTTTGATAGGATTTGGAGAACTTGGTATTATTGCCCTGTGTTGTCGCTTGGTTTTAGCCCTATGTTTGTATATCCCCGAGTGAATTATTTTACAAGATCTTCACTGTTTTGTTTTGAAAATTGTTTTTGATGAGAATACATAAAATAATCCATTGAAAAAGGTGGGGCCATCCCCTAGCATGAAAGCCATCTCGATAGACCCGAGCACCCACAGTAACAATTTTCACTATCATGAGGCCTTAAATTCGATCTCTCGGGACGAAGCCCCCGAAGTAGTTTTAAGGCCCAAAATTACATGTACAATAATTTACAAGTTTTAATATTACATTTAACCAAGAAAAGTCTATCATGGGAATCTAGTCAAGATCCAATTAGTGAATCTCGACCCCGAGATTCCTAAGCTCACATTGACATGCTTGAACATAACTTGGAAAGATCTAAAAGGGGCTCCCGCAACCCTAGCTTTTAGCTGGCAATATCGAAGCCATCACTCGAGGGACTATGTGTATGCCGAGATATATCGAAGGACCCCTGAATCTAGGATATGATTCCATAGATCTAGGGTATCCAAAGATCCGTACAATGACACAATCAAAATTTAAACAAAAGTATATAAAAATCCCTAGCGTGATTAGTTAGGACCTCCTCCCCACTAGATATGGATCTAGGGTTTTGCGGAGAGTTCAAAATCGACTTAAAACATTGAAAATGACTAGATCTAACCTAGATCTGAGCCAATCCAGCATAAAGGTTCAAGCTTTGGAGATTTAGAACTGGTTGAGGGCTAGATCTGGCAAGATCTAGGGTAGATCTAGTAAAAAGATTCAATCTTTAATGACATAATGTCATCGGTTGTGCATCCCATGTTATTCCTTGCTTGACTTGATTTTTCCTTTTTGGTCATTTTTTCTCCTCTTCGTCATTTTTTGTACTTTCTTGAGCTAAATAACATTCCGCTACTGTAAGACCCCAACTTTTATGAATAAAAATTAAATTTTTTTCTCGAAATATTTTTTTAATATTATGGTGTGGATTTGATATAGTTGTGGGTAATATTTATAAATTTTGCAAACTAATCATGTTGTTATAAAATATTCGTTTGGTCGAGGAATATTCGTACGATGGCACACTCATTGGTGGACCCCCACAACAGAATTACTATCGGAGTTAGAAAATGACAGAAATATCTTTTTATAAAAATAACGGCGAATGTTTTACCGTTAACTGTTGAAATACCCAGTGATAAAAGTATAGTAATATGCGTGGTTTCATAGTAGCACACTATATTGGTTATTGATGCTTAATTACATGAGAAGTCACTCAGTTATACTCAATTATTGCTACAGTAACTGCTGTATAGTATCTCACATTATTGATTCAATTATTGTCATAGTATCATCTGCATAATATTTTATACAATTAAATCAATAATTGAGATGACAAGTTATTCATATTATTATTTACATTATTAACAATGTCTAGAAAGTTCTGTCGAGGAAAGGGGTTTGGTCACCTAATTGTGCGCTAATAGGGAGAAATTCTTATCGGAAAGCCCCCTCTTTCCTGGAAATGATCTGGTTGTTAATATTGCAAGTTATATTATTGATGAATAAATGTTATTAAAAATATTGAGGGGTTTTTTATGAAGTATTTGTTGTAAATTTTGCTTATTATTTGGACCCCCACTTAACCATTTTTCAAAACTGTGGGTAGAAAGTTATCTCAATTTTTGTTATATATATATATAAGTATTATATATTTATATATATATGATGTCAGGAGGAAAAAAAGGGGGGAAAGTTACGTGGAATGGAGGGAATTATATATATATATATATATATATATATATATATATATATTCTAAGTTTTGTTTTTTATGAAAAATAGAATATATTATATTTTATTATGCATAGTATTTGCATAGTAAATCAGGAAAAAAAATTCAACCGATCGGTTTTGCCTGTGATTTCCCCGCTGTGCAGTCCGTGATTTTCTAAATTCAAATAGTATCCTTCCATCCTCCTATAAATAGGATGCTTAGTTTAGAATTGAAAAACACACCAGAATTAGAGAATTCTTCTTCTATAATATTATGCATATTTCTTTCGAGTTTTAGGAAGCTTTGAGTGTAGAAAACAGTATAAGTTTTCTTCAAGAATATCCCCGTCCTACCAGTCAGAAATACTCTCCTTTTAAGGTAGGGGATATTATTTTTGTTCAATATTCGTATAAAATAATATTTTCTTCCATACTTTATAGTATGTAAGTAATATTATTTCGTTTCAGATTCTGAATTCTACACTCATTTTGTTAAAGTAGTGTTTCTATACTCCGTAAAATTAGTAGAATGTCCTTGAAATTTATGTTTCATCTAGTATCTTTTCATGGAAATATTATTCTGAGCATTCTTGAAAATTTTTAATTTTTTCATGTCGGGGTACTATTCACGGGTCTTATTCACTCTGTACTATTATTCGTGGGTACTATTCATGATAAAATTGATTTCTTTTTCATTCAAATTATTTTTGATACAATATTATGCTTAAATTTTACTCCACAAAGCAGTATCATGTTGACAATTTGGACATTATTGAATTCTGGATAAATTAAATTATAAATCTTTAAAATTTATCCTTGCCTTCATTTAATTGAATTCTTATATCATTGTCATCATCCTCATGCTTATATTGTAATGAAAGTCATCTTTGGCCGTAGTGCATAGATGGACTGTTGATTGGTATGATTATGACCATGGATTATTCGGTATAATCATGACCTGTAATGTTAAAACTAATATGGTAAAAGTCATCATTGGCCCGTAGTGCATTGATGGACAATTGTTGGCATGATCATGACCATTGGTGATAACACAAATATCCTTGGCCCGTAGTGCATGGATAATTTGTGGATGTAATACTAATGAATATCCTTGGCCCATAGTGCATGGATAATTCAATGATGTGAATTATTTATTAAGCTGAGTTTCAGCGATAAAATTAATGATAAACTTTTTAAATCATAGAAGATAGTAGATATCATGCTCTACTTGACTCTTCTAATGGATTGCTTATTCCGCTGCAATTAAACTTGGTGTTTATTGTATTCTATCAATTTAACACTGTTGAAGGCTAACGATAATTTATTCTCCATTATCTTAGTCATAATATTTCTTACTGGGCTAGTTGAGCTCACCCTTTTGCTTTCATTGTTCTCTTTAGGAAATGAGAACGTAGCCATGATGAGTCAGGGAATGGAGTGATGGTCCAGGATATGTGGCTATAGTGGTCCTCACTATTCTATGAAATAGTGTGATAATAAATGTAATGAGTACTCCATTTGAGTTTGGATATTGTCTAGGAGATAATATTCACGTAAAAACTCTCAGCTACGCTTTTGTCGTATTATATAAATTAAGTTTGTATTTGACTTATGTACCATGTATTTGGCAACTCAGAATAGGTGATGTATACCTATTTTGGGGGCGTCACAGTTGGTATCAAAGCTTAGGGATATGATCCCTGGCTGAGATGTGAGACTAGAACTAGGAGGGCAGAGACGGGTAGATCCTTCACTAGTATGACTTACCTAAGTTTATTTGTTATTTAATTGGTCGGTCATAATATAGGGATAATATGTGGCATGTCAATTAACCCTTATTTTGGCAGTGTTTAAAAATGACATCTAAAAATGTTGAGATAAACAATGGAGCACATGAGACCGTTGAGTCACCGATGATCAATAACCAGGATAACGTGCATCATGGAGGCAATAATCCTCATGCAAACAACAACACTGACCAATTGATGAACGACGGAATGTTCAGAGGCTATCTGCAATTCATGCAATATTAGGCGAGAGAGACTCATGTTCAAAATGCAGGTGGAAACACTGGCAACTCTCGGATAGTCAGTGCTAAGCAGTTCAAGGAGCTGGGAGCACCGGAGTTTTTAGGAAAGCCAGAACCACTTAAGGAAGAGACGTGGATAAAGAAAATCACCAAGATATTGAATGTCTTGAGATTCTCTGAGGAGCAAAAGGTTCCCTTTGCCACCTTCATGTTGCGAGGAGAGGTAGATTATTGGTGGGAATCTATAAAGCGTACTCAGTCTGCCACACTAAAGATGTCTTGGGAGAAGTTCCAAGAACTGTTCAACGACAAGTAATTTCCCAAAAGTATTCGTCACATGAAGGAGGTGGAGTTGATCAAGCTGGAGCAAAATAATATGACCATGTCGCAGTACGATGCTAAGTTTGCCGAGTTATCCCGGTTTGCATCCCATTTGGTAAAAAATGAGGAGAGAATAACGCGAATGTTTCTGCGAGGTTTGAAACCCAAAATACGTCAATACCTCATTTCTCACAAACTGTGTTTGTATTCAGATGTTATAAATATGGCTCAGTTATTGGAGCGCGATAATGAGCCAACCCAACCAGAGGGAGTAGCCGGCAAAATGATAATACCAGTGGTAGCAATCATCGAAGCAGTGACAACAAACGTGGAGGGAATCAACATGCCAAAAATGGTAACCACTTCGGTGGTAATCATGGCCAAGACAATAGAAGTGGAAATTTCAAGAAGAGGAGATTCAACAATAATGGAAAGACAGCAACACCAGCACCCGTTTTCATGAAAGGAGAACGACCACCGATCGTATGCTTCAAATGCGGAGATGAGGGACACATCAATCCAAACTGCTTGATGTTGTCCAAAGCATGTTATAACTGCAGAAGAGAAGGTCACCTAGCCCAATTTTGTCATGAAGTCAAGTCAAGTCCAACTGGGATGGAGACACCAAAGGCCGTCCCAGACAATTCAAAGTCGGTAGTTTAAGGGAGAGCGTTTGTCATGACCTCCCAAAAAGCAAGGAACCCGAACGAAGTTATCACGGGTAAGTTAATCATAAACTCTTGCGAAGTCTATACCTTATTTGATACCCGTTCTACCCATTCTTTTATTTCTCTTACTTGCGCTAAACGTTTAAATTTAACTCCAGAGAAAATAGACTTTGACTTATCTGTTGAAACTCCGTTGGGAGAAACCTTCATTACATCCACTATTTATAAGTCTTGTTTGATTCAAATCGGCAACCACGCGTTACCTGTCGATCTTATCTCTTCGATAATACTTGCATTCGATGTGATTTTAGGAATTTATTGGTTAACTACTCATCATGCTAAAATTGATTGTTTTCATAAGGTTGTTAGATTTCATATTCCTAACCAGCCTATTATGCGAATTTAAGCAACCAAACCACTAAAGTCAATCATTGTCATATCAAGCCATAAAGCTATTCGTTTATTGAAAAACGGATGTCAAACTTTCTTAGCCCATGTCACGAATTTAATTAAAAATACGTCAGATTTGAATGATATTTCTATTATTAATTAAATTTCCTGACGTATTCTGTGACGCCCCCAAAATAGATATACATCACCCATTCTGAGTCACCAAATACATGGTACATAAATCAAGTACAAACTTCTTTTATATAATACGACAACATCGTAGCTTAGAGTTTTTACACGAATATTATCTCATAGACAGTATTCAAACTCAAATGAAGTCCTCATTACATTTTTTATCACACTATTTCATAAAATAGTGAGGACTACTATAGCCACCATCTCGGACCGTCACTCTGTTCCCCGACTAGTCCCGGCTATGTTCTCATTTCCTGAAGAGAACAATGAAAGCAAAAGGGTGAGCTCAACTAGCCCAATAAGAAATATTATGACTAAGATAATACAAAATAAATTATCGTTAGCCTTCAACAGTGTTAAACTGATAAAATACAATAAACATCAAGTTTAACTATAGCGAAACAAATAATCCATTAGCAGGGTCAAGTAGAGCATGATATCTACTATCTTCTATGATTTAAAAAAAATTCATCAACTTTATCGCTGAGACTCAACTTAATAAATAAACCACATCATCGAATCATCCCTGCACTACGGGCCAAGGATATTCATGTAATCATCAATGGTTATGATCATACCGAATAATCCCTAGTCATAATCATACCAACAACTGTCCATCAATGCACTACAGGCCAATGAGGATTTTTACAACATCATTTGTAACATTACAGTCATGATTATACCAAATAATCCCTCGTCATAATCATACCAATCAATAGTACATCTATGCACGTAAGCCACAGATGACTTTTATCACAATATAAGCATGAAGATGATGACAATGATATAAGAATTCAATTAAAAGAAAGCATAGGATAAATTTTTAAAGATTTATAACTTAATTTATCCAAAATTCAATAATGTCCATATTGTCAACATTATACTGCTTTGTGTAGTAAAATTTAAGAATAATATTGTATCAAAAATGATTTGGCCAACAAAGAAATCAATTTTTGTCATGAATAATTCCCCGGGTGAATAGTACCCAAGTGAATAGTACCTCGTGAATAGTACTTCAGGAATAGTACCCTGTAAATAGTACTTTGTGAATAGTACTCGTGAATAGTACTTTATGAATAGTAATCCATGAATAGTACTTTGTGAATAGTACCGTGAAAATGAATACTACTCACGGACAGTACTCTGATATGAAAAACTTAAAATTTAATAAGAATGTGCAGAAAATATCATTGTGAAACGATACTAGATGAAGCGCAAATTTCAAGGATATTCTACTAATTTCACGGAGTATAGAAGCAATACTTTAACAAAATGAGGGTATAATCAGGAATACGAGATGAAATAATATTACTCACATACTACAGAGTATGGAAGAAAATATTATTCCTATGAATACTAAACAAAATAATATCCCTTACCTCGTAAGAAGATCGGATCTTTGGAATAGTGAGGTAGCAGGACTTTCTTCTACTTTTCTCTAAAGCTTATCTCCTATAGCTTCTCTTTCTATAATTGCTCTTGTGAGTCTTAGTGAATTGGTGAGAATGAAAGAAGAATGAGCTTCTATTTATAGGAAAATATAGTTTCGATAATTGCACGTTTTGGGGCTCAAAATATTACAGTATAATACCTTCATCTTTTCCTTCATTTTTAATTTAGTCCTGCAAGTATTATCAAACTTGCACCACCTCCCTAATAGTATATCATGTGAATCAATAGTACAATCATGTGAATCAATAGTTATATACATGTGAAAAAAATAATTACAGTATAGTATCTTCATCTATACCTCCATTTTTAATTTAGTCATGCAAATATTATCAATCTTGCACCACCTCCCCTAATAGTACATGCATGTGAATCAATAGTATACACATGTGAACAAATAGTTATAAACATGTGAATTAATAGCAATTAATTACTCATTTATCTGATTAATTATCCGATTGGTCAATATAACCTCCAGACATCAATTATTATCGGAATAGATGTCGATTAACACTAACATTAATAAGCCCAACACAATGAAAATATCAATTTCATCTTTAATCAATACAAACTTATTCATCATTAATATTATAACTCACAATATTTAACAACCAGATCATTCCCAAGAAAGAGGGGGCTTTTCGATAAGGATTTCTCCCTATTGGCGCGCAATTAGGTGACCAAACCTCTCCTCGACAGAACTTTCTAGACATTGTCAATATTACAAATAATAATATGAATAACTTTGTCGTCTCAATTATTGATTTAATAATAATAAATATTATGCAGATGATACTGTGACAATAATTGAATCAATAATATGAGAGATATTATGAAGCAACTATTGTAGCAATACTTGAGTATAATTGCGACGCCCCCAAAATAGGTATACATCACCCATCTTGAGTCGCCAAATACATGGTACAAAATTCAAATACAACTTAATAATACAACTTTCGTGTAAAATACGACAAAACATAAACTGAGAGTTTAAATACGAACATTGTCTTCTAGACAGTATTCAAACTCAAATAGAGTCCTCAATACATTAATTATCACACTATTTCACAGAATAGTGAGGACTACTAATGCTACCATCCGACCGTCACATTCGCTCCCTCGACTAGTCTCAATATATATTCTCATTTCCTGAAGAGAACAATGAAAGCAAAGGGTGAGCTCAGCTAGCCCAGTAAGAAATATTATGACTAAGATAATGCAGAATAAATTATCGTTAGCCTTCAACAGTGTTAAAGTGATAAAATATAATAAACATCAAGTTTAACCGCAGCGGAACAAGCAATCAATTAGAAGAGTCAAGTAGAGCATGATATCTACCATCTTCTATGATTTAAAAGGTTTTTCATCATTTTTATCGCTGAGACTCAGCTTAATAAATAATCCACATCATCGAACCATCCCTGCACTACGGCCAAGGATATTCATTAGTATCACGACCATAAATTATCCATGCACTACGGGCCAAGGATATTCGTGTTTTCATCAATGGTCATGATCATGCCAACAACTGTCCATCAATGCACTACGGACCAATGAGGAATTTTACCACATCATTTGTAACATTACGGTCATAATTCTACCGAATAATCCCTGGTCATAATCATATCAAGTCCATCTATGCACTACGGGTCAAATATGACTTTCATAACAATATAAGCATGAGAATGATGACAATGATATAAGAATTTAATTAAATGAAAGTAAAGGATAAATTTTAAAGATTTATAATTTAATTTATCCAAAATTCAATAATGTCCAAATTATCAACATGATACTACTTTGTGGAGTAAAATTCAAGAATAATATTGTATCAAAAATAATTTGGACCGAAAAGAAATTAATTTTTTGTCATGAATAGTACCCCGGGTGAATAGTAATCGAGTGAATAGTACCCCATGAATAGTAACTTCGAGAATAGTAATCCCGTGAATAGTACCCCGACATAAAAAAGTTAAAACTTATCAAGAATGCTCAGAATAATATTTCAATAAAAAGATAATGGATGAAGCGCAAATATCAAGGATATTCTACTAATTTCATGGAGTTTATAAGCCAAAACTTTAACAAAATGAGTGTAGAATTCGAAATTTGAAACAAAATAATATTACTTATATACTACAGAGTATGGAATAAAATATTATTTTATACGAATACTGAACAAAAATAATATCCCTTACCTTAAAAAGAAGAGTATTCCAACTGGTATAGCGGGGATATTCTTGAAGAAAACTTTCACTATTTTCTACGCTCAAAGTTTTCTAAAACTCGAAAGAAATACGCTCAATATTATAGAAGAAGAATTCTCTGATTCTGGAGTGATTTTCAATTCTAACTAAGCATCCTATTTATAGGAGAATGGAAATGATACTATTTGAAAAAGAAAATCACGGACGCATGGTATGGAGGTTCACGGGCGCCGGCTGATTTTTTAAAAAAAAATTGATTTTACTATGCAAACACTATGCAGGCACTATGCAAATACTATGCATAATAAAATATAATATATTATATTTTTCATATAAAACAAAACTTATTAAATATATTTTTATATATATTCCCTCCACCTCATGTTTCTTCCTCCCCCCCCTTCGATTACATTATATATATATATATATATATATATATATATATATATATTACTCTACAAATCACATTCCTGATTCTCCACCATTTCATTTACTCCAGTGGGCCCCACATGTGGCCCCACCTTTATTATATTAAATAATTTTCTACCGATTATTTTGAAAAATAGATAAATGGGGGTCCATAAAATAAGCAAAATTTACATCAAATACTTCATAAAAATCCCCTCAATATTTTAAACAATATTTATTCATTATTATTATAACTCGCAATATTAACAACCAGATCGTTCCCAGGAAAGAGAGGGTTTTCCGAGAAGGATTTCTCCCTATTAGCGCGCAATTAGGTGACCAAACCTCTCCTCGACAGAATTTTCTAGACATTGTTAATTATGCAGATAATAATATAAATAAGTTGTCTCAATTATTGAATTAATAATATATAAAATATTGACAATAATTGAATCAAATAACGTGAGATACTATGCAGTAATTACTGTGACAATAATTGAATAAAACTGAGTGACTTCTCACGTAAGCATCAATACCGCGTGCTACTATGCAACCACGCATATTACTTTACTTTTAACACCGGGTATTTCAACAGTTAATGATAAAACTTCTGCCGTTACTTTTATAAAAAGATATTTCTGTCATTTTCTAACTCCGACAATAATTATGTTGTGGGGTCCACCAATGATTGTGCCATCGTACGAATATTCCCCGACCAATCGAATATAATATAACAACTTGCGTACTTTACAAAATTTATAAATATTACCCACAACTATAACATTATATCACATTCACTCCTTAATATTCAAAAATAATATTTATAGAAAATTCATCTTTATTCATAAAAGTGGGAGTCTTACAATAACTGAGTGACTTCTCACGTAAGCATCAATAATCAATAATGTGTGCTACTATGAAACCACGCGTATTATTAGTCTATTACCACCGGGTAGTTCAACAGTTTAACGGTAAAACTTTCGCCGTTATTTTTATAAAAAGATAATTCTGTCATTTTCTAAATATGACAATACTTCTGTTGTTGGGTCCATCAATGATTGTGTCGTCGTACGAATATTCCCTGTTAAAACGAATATTCCCCGACCAATCGAATATTATATAACCACTTGCTTACTTTGCAAAATATATAAATATTATCCACAACTATAACATTATATCAAATCCACACCATAATATTCAAAAATATATTTCGAGAAAAATTAATCTTTACTCCTAAAAGTTGGGGTCTTACAACCTCCCCTTTTTATGAAATTTCATCCTTGAAATTAGGGTGTATTCCTGGTATGTCGAAGAAGTGAGGATACCTTGACTTCATTTCAGATTCTAACTCCCAGGTCATTTCCTCAACATCGTGGTTTCTCCACAAAACTTTAACTTGAGGTATAACCTTGGAGCGTAGAATATGATCCTGCTTATCCAAGATTTTAACAGGTACCTCTTCATATGTTAAATCTTCCGCTATCTCGTCCGGTTCTAATTCAATAATGTGCTTTGGGTCTTTCAAATATTTACGTAACATAGATAAACGTCATGAACATGAGACATACTTGGCGGTAAGGCGAGTCTATAAGCCACATGATTGTGTCGTCGTACGAATATTCCCTGTTAAAATGAATATTCCCCGACCAATCGAATATTATATAACCACTTGCTTACTTTGTAAAATTTTTAAATATTACCCACAACTATAACATTATATCAAATTCACACCATAATATTCAAAAATATATTTCGAGAAAAATTAATCTTTACTCTTAAAAGTTGGGGTCTTACAACCTCCCCTTCTTATGAAATTTCATCCTTGAAATTAGGGTGTGTTCCTGGTATGTTGAAGAGGTGAGGATACCTTGACTTCATTTCAGATTCTAACTCCCAGGTCATTTCCTCAACATCGTGGTTTCTCCACAAAACTTTAAATTAGGGTGTGTTCCTGGTATGTTGTAGAATATGATCCTGATTATCCAAGATTTTAACAAGTACCTCTTCATATGTTAAATCTTCCGCTATCTCGTCCGGTTCTAATTCAATAATGTGGTCCGGGTCTTTCAAATATTTACGTAACATAGATATGTAAAAAACATCATGAACATAAGACATACTTGGCGGTAAGGCGAGTCTATAGGCCACAGTTCCTACTCTATCGAGGATTAAAAATGGGCCAATGAATCGAGGATTGAGCTTTCCTCTCTTTCCAAATCTCGTTACTCCTTTCCATAGAGCAACACGTAACAACACATGATCTCCAATATTGAATTTCACGTCCTTTCGATGATGATCGGCATAACTCTTTTGTCGATCTTGTGAGGTTTTTATACGTTGTCGGATCGTTTGAATCTTTTCCATAGTCATACGTACCAACTCCGATCCCAACAACGTAGCTTCACCCACCTCATCCCAGCATACTAGAGAACGATAATTTCTTCCATACAACGCCTCAAATGGAGCCATGCCAATACTTGTTTGATAACTTTTGTTGTAGGAAAACTCCATCAATGGTAAGAACTTGTCCCAACTTCCTTTGAAGTCAAGGACACAGAGTCTTAATAAATCTTCAAGAGTTTGAAAAGTCCTCTCTGACTGCAAGTCCGTTGAGGATGATATGCCGAACTAAATCATAAATCTGTGCCCATAGCTTTTTGCAAACTAACCCAAAATTGTGAAGTGAATCTTGGGTCTCAATCAGAAACTATAGATACTGGCATACCATGCAATTTTACAATCTCGTTTATGTACATATAAGCAAGACGTTCAAGTGTATAAGTTTCTCGTATCGGTAAGAAATGAGCGAACTTGGTCAATCTATCAACAACGACCCAAATCGCATCTATGCCTTGAGAAACCTTGGGAAGACCAGAAATGAAATGCATGGTAATGTGCTCCCACTTCCATTCTAGAATTTCAAGTGGTTGCAATGGACCTTTTGGCACTTGATGATCCGCCTTAACTCGTTGACAAGTTAGACACCTTCAGATAAACCCTGCTATCTCTCTCTTCATATTACTCCACCAAAATGTATGTCGAAGATCACGATATATTTTGGTACTCCCTGGATGGATTATAAACGGTGTGTTGTGCGCCTCTATCATGATTTTATACTTAAAGTCAGAATTGTTAGGAACACAAAGTCTGGAGTTAACTCGAATTATTCCTTCTTCATCGATTCTTGCTTCCGGAATAGCACCTTCTTGTACTTTCTTCTTCATACACATCAGCTCCATGTCTGTAGCTTGAGCAGCTTTAACTTTATCGATTAAAGTTGGTTCTACTCGTATATTCGCCATCATCACATGGGTCCATGGAGTCTTTAACTCTATCTTCATCCTTTGTAAGTCATACAAAATGGACCTTTGCGTTGACAATATCGCTTTTCGCATTCAAGATATGATCTTCTACTCAATGCGTCAGCTACTACGTTCACTTTTCCATGATGGTATTGAATGGTATGATCGTAATCTTTCAACAGCTCAAGCCATCGTCGTTGTCGCATGTTAACTTCCTTTTGAGTGAAGAAATATTTGAGGCTTTTATGATCCATATAGATCTCCACCTTCTCTCCAAACAGGTAATGCCTTCAAATCTTAAGCACAAAAATGATAGCTGCCAACTCTAGATCATGAGTAGGATAATTCCTCTCATATTCTTTGAGTTGTCGTGAGGCATAGGCTATAACGTTCCCATGTTGCATGAAAACACATCCTAAACCTTTGCCTGAAGCATCGCTGTATATAACAAATTCCTCTGAACCAGCTGGTATTGTCAAAACAGGTGCTAAAATGATCCTCCTCTAAAGATCTTGAAAACACTTCTCACATTCCTCGCTCCAATCGAATTTTGTATCTTTTCAAGTCAGCTAAGTTAATGGAGTAGCGATTCGGGAAAATCCTTCCACGAACCTCCGGTAATAACCAGCTAAGCCCAAAAAGCTACGTACTTTGGTCACTGACTTAGGTTGCTCCCAGCTTTGAATTGCTTCAATCTTTGTCGGGTCAACAGATATTCTGTGATTTGATATCACGTGCCCAAGGAATGCTACTTCCTTAAGCTAGAACTCGCATTTCTTCAATTTGGCATAAAGCTTGTTTTCACGAAGCTTTTGGAGTATTAGCCTCAAGTGTTGTTTATGATCTTTACGACTTTTGGAGTAAATGAGGATGTCATCAATAAAGACGACCTCAAAGTGATCCAAATATTCCTTGAATACTTGGTTCATCATATCCATGAAGGCAGTAAGAGCATTAGTCAATCTAAAAGACATGACTAGGAATTCGTAATGTCCGTACCATGTTTTGAAAGAAGTCTTTGGAATGTCATTAGTTTTAATCTTCAACTGATGATCTCCAAAACGAAGATCGATCTTTGAAAAGAATTTGGCGCCTTGCAACTGGTCAAACAGATCATTAATATGAGGTAACGGGTACCTATTTTTGATGGTGACATGATTTAACTCCCGATAATCAATACAAAGTCGCATACTTCCATCTTTCTTCTTCACGAATAGAACAGGAGCACCCCAAGGAGACATACTAGGATGAATGAAACCAATGTCTAATAATTTCTGTAGTTGGGTTTTTAACTCCTGAAGTTCAATAGGAGCCATTCGATATGGGGCTCTAAAAATGGGTTTTGTACCAGATTCAAGGTCGATACAAAATTTAATTTCACGCTCTGGGGGTAGGCCAGGAAGTTCTTCAGGGAATACATCAGAAAATTTATTAACAATAGAAATATCATTCAAATCTGACGTATTTTTGTTTAAATCCGTGACATGAACTAAGAAAGCTTGACATCTATTTTTTTAATAAATGAATAGCTTTATGGCTTGATATGACAGTGATTGACTTTGGTGGTTTGGTTGCTTGAATTCGCATAATAGGTTGGTTAGGAATATGAAAGCTAACAACCTTACGAAAATAATCAATTTTTGTATGATGAGTAGTTAACCAATCAATCCCTAAAATCACATCAAATGCAAGTATTTTCAAATAGATAAGATTGACAGGTAACGTGCGGTTACCGATTTGAATTAAACAACACTTATAAACAGTGGATGTAATGAAGGTTTCTCCCAACGGAGATTCAACAGATAAATCAAAGTCTAATTTCTCCGGAGTTAAATTTAAACGTTGAGTGCAAGTAGGAGAAATAAAATAATGGGTAGAACCGATATCAATAATTAATACTGTGTGCTACTATGCAACCACACGTATTATTGTTCTTTTACCACCGGGTAGTTCAATAGTTTAACGGTAAAACTTTCGCCGTTATTTTTATAAAAAGATAATTATGTCATTTTCTAAATACGACAATACTTCTATTGTGAGGTCCACCAATGATTGCCGTCGTACGAATATTCCCTGTTAAAACGAATATTCCCTGACTAATCGAATATTATATAACTACTTTCTTACTTTGAAAAATTTGTAAATATTACCCATAACTATAACATTATATTAAATCCACATCATAATATTCAAAAAAATATTTCGAGAAAAATTCATCTTTATTCATAAAAGTTGGGGTCTTATATATTCGTTGAAGAACTTCCTTGCCTACCCCAAGAGTGTGAAATTAAATTTTTTATCGACCTTGAACCTGGTACAAAACTCATTTACAAAGTCCCATATCGAATGGCTCCTATTGAACTTTAGGAGTTAAAAACCCAACTGCAAGAATTGTTAGACATCGATTTCATTCGTCCTAGTACGTCTCCTTGGGGTGCTCATGTTCTATTCGTAAAGAAGAAAGATGGGAGTATGCGACTTTGTATTGATTATTGGGAGTTGAATCATGTCACCATCAAAAATAGGTACCCGTTGCCTCGCATTGATGACCTATTTGGCCAGTTGCAAGGTGCCAAATTCTTTTCAAAGATCGATCTTCGTTCCCGATATCATCAGTTAAAGATTAAAACTGATGAAATTCCAAAGACTGCTTTCAGAACTCGGTATGGGCATTACGAATTCCTAGTCATGTCTTTTGGATTAACTAATGCTCATGTTGCCTTCATGGATATGATGAACCGAGTATTTAAGGAATATTTGGATCATTTTTTGGTTGTCTTTATTGATGACATCCTCATTTACTCCAAAAGCCGTGAAGATCATGAGCAACACTTGAGGCTGATACTCCAAAAGCTTCGTGAAAACAAGCTATATGCCAAGTTGAAAAAATAAGAGTTCTGACTTTAGTAAGTATCATTCCTCGGGCACGTGATATCAAATCATGGAACATCTGTTGACTCGGCAAAGATTGAAGCAATTCAAAGCTGGGAACAACCTAAGTCAGTGACCGAAGTACGTATCTTTCTGGGCTTACCTAGCTATTATCAAAGATTCGTGGAAGGATTTTCTTGAATCACTACTCCATTAACACAACTGACTAGAAAAGATACAAAATTTGGTTGGAGAAAAGAATGTGAAAAGAGTTTTCAAGAACTCAATAGGAGACTCATTTCAGCACCTGTTCTTACAATACCATCTGGTTCAGAGGGATTTATCATCTATAGCGATGCTTCAGGCAGAGGGTTAGGATGTGTTCACATGCAACATGGGAAAGTCATAGCATATGCCTCACGACAACTCAAAGAATATAAGAGGAATTATCCTACTCATGATCTAGAATTGGTAGCAGTTGTTTTCGCACTAAAGATCTGGAGACATTACCTGTATGGGGATAAGGTGGAGATCTATACGAATCTTAAAAGCCTCAAATATTTCTTCACCCAAAATGAGCTCAACATGTGGCAACGACGTTTGCTCGATCTGTTGAAAGATTACGACCATACCATTCAATACCATCCTAGAAATACGAACGTGGTAGCTGACGCATTGAGTAGAAGATCATATGCGGGTATGAGTGCGATATTGTCAATGCACAGGCCCATTTGTTAAGACTTACAAAGGATGGAGATAGAGTTAAAGACTATAGGGACCCATGTGATGATGTCAAATATACAAATAGAACTGAATTTAATCGACAAAGTTAAAGTTGCTCAAGCTATGAACCTGGAGCTGATGCGTATGAAGAAGAAAGTACAAGAAGGTGTTATTTTGGAAGCAAGAATCGATGAAGACTTTGTGTTCCTAACGACTCTGATTTGAAGTATAAAATCATGATGGAGGCGCACAACACACCGTTTGCAATCCATCCTGGGAGTACATAAATGTATCGTGATCTTCGATATACATTTTGGTGGAGCAGTATAAAAAGAGAGATCGCATAGTTTATCTCATGGTGTTTAACTTGTCAACGTGTTAAGGCAGAGCATCAATTGCCAAAAGGACCATTGCAACCACTTGATATTCCAGAATGGAAGTGGGAGCACATTACCATAGATTTCGTTACTTGTCTTCCCAAGGATTCTCAAGGCATAGATGCAATTTGGGTCATTGTCGATATATTGACCAAATCTGCTCATTTCTTACATATACGAGAAACTTATTCACTTGAACGTCTTGCTCGTATATACATAAATGAGATTGTAAGACTCCATGGTATGCTAGTATCCATAGTTTTTGATCGAGACCAAAGATTCACTTCACAATTTTGGGTTAGTTTGCAAAAAGGTATGAGCACGGATTTACGATTCAGTTCAACATATCATCCTCTGACGGACGGGCAATCGGAGAGGACTATTCAAACTCTTGAAGATCTATTAAAACTCTATGTCCTTAATTTCAAAGAAAGTTGGGACAAGTTCTTGCCATTGGTGGAATTCTCTTACAACAACAGTTATCAAGCAACTATATGTATGGCTCCATTCGAGGCGTTGTATGGATGCAAATGTCGTTCTCTAGTATGCGGGGATGAGGTGGGTGAAGCAAAGTTGTTGGAACCGGAATTGGTACGCATGACAACGGAAAAGATTCAAATGATCCGGCAACGTATAAAACCTCACAAGATTGACAAAAGATTTATGTTAATCTTCATCGAAAGGTCGTGGAATTCAATGTTAGAGATCATGTGTTGTTACGTGTTGCTCCATGGAAGGGAGTTACGAGATTTGGAAAGAGAGAAAAGCTCAATCCTCGATTCATTGTCCCATTTGAAATCCTCGATCGAGTAGGAACTATGGCCTATAAACTCGCCTTACCGCAAGTATGTCTCGTGTTCATAACATTTTTCACATATCTATGTTACATAAATATGTGGAAGACCCGAACCACATAATTGAGTTAGACCCAGAAGAGATAGCGGAAGACTTAACGTATGAAGAGGTACCTGTCAAAATCTTGGATAAGAAGGAGTATATTCTATGCTCCAAGGTTATATCTCAAGTCAAAGTTTTGTGGAGAAACCCCGATATTGAGGAAATGACCTGGGAGTTAGAATCTGAAATGAAATCAAGGTATCCTCACCTCTTCATCATACCATGTACGTAGCCCAATTTTGAGGACAAAATTTCATAAGAATGGGAGGTTGTAAGACCTCAACTTTTATGAATAAAGATTAATTTTTTTTCTTAAAATATTTTTTTAATATTATGGTGTGGATTTGATATAGTTGTGGGTAATATTTGTAAATTTTTCAAAGTAAGCAAGTTGTTATAAATTATTTGATTGGTCGGAGAATATTTGTTTTAACAGAAAATATTCATACGATGCCACAATCATTTGTGGACCACACAACGGAATTACTGTCGGAGTTAGAAAACGACAGAAATATCTTTTTATAAAAATACCGCCGAAAGTTTTACCATTAACTGTTGAAATACTCGGTGATAAAAGTACAGTAATATGTGTGGTTGCATAGTAGCACACGGTATTGATTATTGATGCTTACGTGAGAAGTCACTCAGTTATACTCAATTATTGTTGCATATTATCTCACATTATTGATTCAATTATTGTCACAGTATCATCTGCACAATATTTTATATTATTAAATCAATAATTGAGATGACAAGTTATTCATATTATTTTTTGCATTATGGACAATGTCTAGAAAGTTATGTCGAGGAAAGGGGTTTGGTCACCTAATTGCGCGCCAATAGGGAGAAATCCTTATAGGAAAGCCCCATCTTTCCTGGGAATGATCTGGTTGTTAATATTGAAAGTTATATTATTGATGAATAAATATTGTTAAAAATATTGAGGAGTTTTTTATGAAGTATTTTTTATAAATTTTGCTTATTATTTGGACCCCCACTTCCCATTTTTCAAAACTATGGGTAGAAAGTTATCTCAGTTATGTTATATATATATATATATATATATATAAGTATTATATTTATATATGATGTCAGGAGAAAAAAAAGAGGGGAAAGTTGTGTGGAATGGAGGGAATTATATATATATATATATATATATATACACAATATAAGTTTTGTTTTTTATGAAAAATAGAATATATTATATTTTATTATGCATATTGTTTGCATAGTAAATCAGAAAAAAAATTCAGCTGATCAGTTTCACCCGTGATTTCCTCACTGTGCAGTCCGTGATTTTCTAAATTAAAATAGTATCCTTCCATCCTCCTATAAATAGGATGCTTAGTTTAGAATTGAAAAACACACCAGAATCAGATAATTCTTCTTCTATAATATTGAGTGTATTTCTTTTGAGTTTTAGAAAGCTTTAAGTGTAGAAAATAGTACAAGTTTTCTTCAAGAAAATCATCGCCCTACCAGTCCGAAATACTCTCCTTTTAAGGTAAGGGATGTTATTTTTGTTCAATATTCGTATGAAATAATATTTTCTTCCATACTCTATAGTATGTAAGTAATATTATTTCATTTCAAATTCTAAATTCTACACTCATTTTATTAAAGTAGTGCTTCTATACTCCGTGAAATTAGTACAATATCCTTCAAATTTGCACTTCATCTAGTATCTTTCATGAAAATATTATTTTGAGCTTTCTTGATCATTTTTAATCTTTTCATGTCGGGGTACTATTCATGGGGTGCTATTCACTCGGGTACTATTCACCCGGGGTACTATTCATGATAAAAATTGATTCCTTTTCTGTCCAAATCATTTTTGATACAATATTATTCTTGAATTTTACTCCACAAAGCAGTATCATGTTGACAATTTGGACATTATTGAATTTTGGATAAATTAAATTATAAATCTTTTAAATTTATCCTTGCCTTCATTTAATTGAATTCTTATATCATTGTCATCATCCTCATGTTTATATTGTGATGAAAGTCATCTTTGTCCGTAGTGCATAGATGGACTGTTGATTGGTATGATTATGACCAGGGATTATTCGGTATAATCATGACTTGTAATGTTACAAATGATGTGGTAAAAGTCTGTAATGACCCGTAGTGCATTGATGGACAGTTGTTGGCATGATCATGACCATTGGTGATAACACGAATATCCTTGACTAGTAGTTCATGGATAATTCGTGGATGTGATATAAATGAATATCATTAGCCCATAGTGCATGAATAATTCAGTGATGTGGATTATTTATTAAGCTGAGTCTCAGCGATAAAATTGATGATAAAGTTTTTAAATCATAGAAGATAGTAGATATCATGCTCTACTTGACTCTTCTAATGGATTGCTTGTTCTGCTGATGTTAAACTTGTTGTTTATTGTATTCTATCAGTTTAACAATGTTGAAGGCTAACGATAATTTATTCTGCATTATCTTAGTCATAATATTTCTTACTGGACTAGTTGAGCTCACCCTTTTGCTTTTATTGTTCTCTTCATAAAATGAGAACGTAGCCGGGACGAGTCGGAGAATGGAGTAATGGTCTAGGATAGGTGGCTATAGTAGTTTTTACTATTCTATGAAATAGTGTGATAATAAATGTAATGAGGACTCCATTTGAGTTTGGATATTGTCTAGAAGACAATATTAATGTAAAAACTCTCAGCTACGCTTTTGTCATATTGTATAAATTAAGTTTGTATTTGAATTATGTACAATGTATTTGGCGACTCAGAATGGGTGATGTATACCTATTTTGGGGGCGTCACATCTACCTCATTTTGGAACCTGATAGTATCGAACACATTAAACATAATTTCTTGATCATTGACTCTCATGGTGAGTTCTATGTTTCGAATATCTATTAGAGTTCTTCCAATTTCTAAGAAGGGTCGTCCCAAGATGAGTGGGACTTCCTGATCTTATTCACAATCGAGAATAAAGAAATCAATTAGGAACAAGAACTTATCCACTTTTACCAAAACATCTTCAATAACCCCTCTTAGATATGTGATTGATCGATCTGCCAATTGCAGAGTTATACGTGTTGGCTTAATCCCTTGTAATCCGAGCTTCTCGTAAATAGATAAAGGAATGAGATTGATGCTTGTGCCAAGATCACATAGAGCTTTCCCGACATAATGTTGCCCAATGGTACATGGTATTGTGAAAGTCCTAGGATCTTGTAATTTAGTTAGTAGCTTTCTTTGAATAACGACGTTGCAATCTTCAGTCAATGCCACCATTTTATTCTTGCCTATCTTTCTTTTATTCGATAAAACATTTTTCATGAATTTCATATAGCTCGACATTTTTTCTAGTGCTTCTACAAAAGGTATATTGATCTGTAGCTTTTTGAAAACTTCTAGGAATTTAGAAAGTTGATGATCTAACTTGTGACTCTTCAACCGTTAGGGGTATGGCACGGGGTCTGTGTTGCCCAAACGAGAGCAAGCCAAACAAGAACCCATGACATAAAAAGTATTCCACATGGACCAGTACCCTGAACTATACACGGGTTCCGAACCCATAATGAATCCAGAGTCTCACAGAAAGTTCCAGAGTGAAACTTGCCAAGGATACGCTTGAGTCACAAAGAGCGATACCCCCGAACAATCCAAATACCGAAGGGACCTAAATCCCCAGAAGTCCCCGAGCCTTTCAAGGGGTCAGGGACGAAATCAGGATTTTATCTTGGGGGGCAAGAATTTTTTTAACAACATAATATATATTCAGAAAAAGGGTACTTGGGAAGAATGCATTGATATGGACCATAATTGATGTAAGCTAGTCGAACTTCATCAAGTAGATCACTGTGACAACCCGAAATTTTATAAGATCTTGAATGATTAAATTAAATGTTAAAGTTTAAAATCTAAAGTGGAAATAGATGATTTATTTAAAAATTTTAAGAAAAACATATACAGTTTAATAATTGAAAGAGAATTGAGAAAATATGGGTTGTGAAAATCCAAAATTCTAGAGAGAATTTATATGTACTTTTTGTACAATAGTGATTCCAGGGACGTAATCCTTACAAGGGGGAAGAATGTGATAACCCGAAATTTTTTCTTAATTTATGAATTAAGTATAATCAAGGATTTAGGTCACAAGATAGATGAGGATATTTTTTTTATATCATTTTTCTGAGATATGGCTTTTACAAGAAAGTGTGATTTTAAAAGTAAACTGTTAGAACTCCAGTTGTATAACTTAGAAAAATGTGAAATTTTTACAGAAGCTTGTGTATAATAACGGAAGTCTAACGTGTAAATTTCAGAATTTTTGGATAAAATGATAGTTTGTGATAAATGTTACTATTTTGGACTATTTTATCCTATTTAAAAATAGCAAACGAATTTGGAAAATTGCAAGAAACTTATTTTGTGACTAAAATATCATATACTGATATTTTGTGGGATATAAAAAAATAATAAGTTAGTTTGGTATTTTTTATGCCTATGAATGAGTTAAGAATAAATGAGAAAATTAAGTTATTTTGAGTTATAAAACTTGAAATGTGATTTTAATGATTAAATGATCAATATATGATATAATAAGACTTTATGAGGGTATGTTGGTCATTTTAATAAAATTTTATATGAATGAAATGTTATGTGTGTTAAATAAATTAAATAGTAAGAGATAAACAATTAAATTAAATTGTTTATAAATGAATAAAATATTATTAAATGATTAATAATATTAGTGAATGATTAAAATACTATTAAATAATTAATAATATTAGTAAGTAATTAAAATATTATTAAATGATTAATAATATTTGTAAGTGATTAGGATATTATTAAATGATTAATAATATTAAGAAGTGATTAAGATATTATTAAATGATTAACAATATTAAGAAGTAAATAAAATATTATTAAATAATTAATAATATTATACGAGAGTTTTAAGATAATGATTAAATAATTAAAATATTATCGAGAATGATAATATTACTAATAAGTTAAGGTGTTATCTAATATTTAATTTTGTGATTAAGTGTTAGATAATTTACTTATAAAGTAGTTGTATCATGAGATATACTATTATATGCTAATTGAAAGATCAATCTTAACAATGATAGGTCTTTCATAAGAGATTAAATTAGATTGCTTAACGGTAATCGACGGTTAAGTCAAGTTTCCTAACTCAAACTCGAGTTATTATTTCAAAGCATGTTAGTGGATAATTATTGTTAATTATTTCACATCTATGATTATTGATTCGCACTTAGTGCATGTTGCATATGTTCATGTATGAAAGACTGATCACCTTCATTACCATAAGGTTCAATTAAATTTGTTCATGGTTGTGACACCCCCAAAATAGGCATACATCACCCATTCTGAGTCGCCAAATACTAGGTACAGAAACAAATACAACTTCAGTAATACAATTATCATGCAAAATACGACAACACATATATTATGAGTTTAAATATAAATATTGTCTAATAGACAATATACAAACTCAAAAGGAGTCCTCATTACAATTATTGATACAATATTGTTAGTTCCCGGAGGCAAAATAGTTATCTAGAAGGGGGGGTTGAATAGATATTTAAAAATCTTTTCGATTTATCTTGTTAGTAGATAATGATAAAAACTTTAGCGAAATTAATATTAGTTTTATTCTCCCTTAAGATAGTGAGTTTATGAGAGTGGGGCAGTTATAGTAGTTATGGCAGATATGGCAATTATAGCAAGAATGTAATAGACACAATCGTTTTAAGTGGATTAGAGCACTTAAAGCTCCTAGTCCACTCTTCTACTCCTCGAGTAGGAAATCCACTAAGGATGTCTTTTACACTGTTCTGAATCACTCAGATTCCTTCTAGACCAGCGGCCTAAGAACTTCTTAGTTCACTCTTGAACTCTTCAAGTCCAGCAGACTTGGCTCTTCACAGTTCACTTAGAACTCTTCAAGTCCTTCAGACTTAGAACTCTTACTTCAGTTGATTGGTAGTTGTTGAATTCTTTGATGGTTGCTACTTAGTTTCTATTAAGCACTTGCTCGAAAGAACTGAGTAGCTGAGCAAGCTTTTCTTTCTCAGATCGTAGAGTTAAGCGTTGAGAGTTCTTGTATGTTTTTGTTCAATGCTTGCAATTTTTCTTTCATCTGCTTAATTTGCATATATGTGATCTTGAAAACTATCCGTTGGATCCATCCGTTGAAGCATTAAATGCGTTTGACATTTTTGTTCTTTGATGGAGACTTTTCTGCACATCTTCTGAATTGCATTCTGGCCCACTGACACAGCAGACTGCTTTCTCACCTAACACCTGAAAATGTGTTTTTCCCTTTACCAATGGTACTTTCCTTAGCTTCTTCAATACGCTTCTTTGTTACATACTAAGGATATCTTTTATGCCTTTGGGACTGGTGAGTACTACAATGTTTAGAACCAATTCCAAATTTGTTGGAGTTTGTCTCCACACAAAACATGAGGCTTGATGCTTCTGACACAAGGTAGATGATACTCTACGATTCAGATCGTGGTGACTTGTCGCCTTGGTGCTTGGTCTGATGCTATCAGTAGAGAGCACTACGATTTCTCTTAAATACTTGCACACTACGATCTTTGCTTTCTTGAGTTGTAAACTCTAAGTTTTTGAGAGCACACTACGATCTCTGAGTTGGCTCGGCAAACGTTGGGACCACTCTACGATTTTCGAAGAGGCCTTTCAAGGCAGGCACACTACGATCCTCGAAGCTCTATGTTTTTTCCTTGACTTCTATACTCTTGATCAACTTGATACACTACGATCTCTTCGAAGCCTATCTATTACATCTCAAGATCAACCTAACAGCTTTAATCTCTCTATCTATACATTCATTTACAGAATGATACACATTAAGAGCTTAGATCAACCTAACAAATTTGATCTATCACTAAGTCCTTGTACATATATTCCTTGAAAGACATTACAAATAATCATGAGCATTTACATTTAAACATCAAATTAACATATGCACTCTCCCAACAATCTCCCCCTATTTGATGTTGACATAACCAAGGAGATTTGTTGTCATGATTATTAGTATCTAGATGCATTTGCAGAAAAGTAAGCATAACTTAGTATTTCAGTGAGCAGCTGAAATTTCTAGAGAATAAGCATGAATTTATTGATGGTTGAGGAGTATTACAATTTAGCTTTACATCAATAAGAATTTAAACTTTCACTTATCTCTATTTCTTTGGTCTTTTGCGTGGAGGATTGACATACTACTCAGCCTTTCTTTTCCTGCTTGCTTTATCCCACTGGCTATCTCTTTCAGCTCACTTGGGCTTATCCTTGGGTTATGATCATGCCTATTCATGAATGCAGGATCTCCAATTGGCATTCTTAGGCCTGTAGTGGTCACATTTTGTGAGCTGGTAGCTGGCCCTTGACTCCTTATTGGCTGAGCCATTAAGACTTTCTGTTGATCAGATCGTTGAGTCTGATTGCTTGATCGTGGGGCCTATTGGTGGAATTGTCTTGCAGGAGGACTCCCTCCTCTACCTTTGCCCTGGCCTCCTTGAACTCCTCTGCCTCTGCCTTGGCCTCCTTCTCCTTTCCCTTTATCCTCCCCCTTTATGTCAGCATCAAGGGTTCGAATGTTTTCAGATAGTAGAGTCACTCCTTGGACAAGCTCGTTGAGTGCTTTGAGTTTGAGCAATGTCCTCTCGACTTTCCTTGATCAGAGCTTTAGATCGAGCTTCTTTGTTTCGAAGGATGGCTAGAACAGCGTCAGTTCACTGTTCTTGGTTTACGTAGGCTTTTTGAAATTCTTTGACTGCAGTTTTCAAGTTGATGATGTCTCCATTATAAGGTTATTCTGGGATTCTTGAGATTTCTGTAATTCAAGAACGACCTCTCTTTGTTTATTAGCTATCCGGAAATGAATATCATCTATGTCCTTTATGCTTTTAATCATTTCCTTGATGATCTTCCTCAGCTTCTTTGTAAGCTCAGCAATTAGAGTGCCTGGGAGATTGTTTGCAGCAGTGATCATTTGTGTCAGCCTGAGATGAATGTGTTCTGAGTGAGTTTCAAGGCTTTCATTGATATCCTTGATCATGTTCTTGGACACTTCATTCAACTCAGCTTTTGTGGGCAAATCTGAAAGTAGATCACCGAGTTGAGGATTGGTTAAAGAAGGGGATGTCTTCTTGAATTGATCTTGCAAGGAGTAGAGGGCAAGATCAAGGTTGAAGTATTCATTTGAGGATGAAGAGGGAATATCTGATGGAGGGGCTTATGTTTGGGTGTCTGGAGAGGGTGGCTCTACGATTTGAGCTTGGGACTCTTCGATAGGGGTAGAGTCAATAATCGTAGAGATGGTGGGAGATGGGTTTAGTATGAAGTTTGGAATATCTAGTTCATCAATTACAGAATTTTGGGATTCTGTAACTGGGAGTTGACTTGGTGGATTTAGAACCACTTCCAACCAGCTTGGAAATTCATAAAATTGGCTGGAAAAAGACAATGGATAGTGATTCACTCTATAAAGAATTGGGACAGTTAATACCTCATTCATCATTCTTGAGGAGGGATTATTTATGATGAGCTTCTTGGCAAAGTTAAAACTTCTTGGGAATCCATGAGCTAGAACAGAGATGGCTGGATATTCTTTGAAGCTCCAAAACATGTGATTCCAGGAGTTTAGGATTTGGGCTTGATGATATGGCATCATGGGTAGGTAAGAGAACATCTGATTGTAGAGATAACTCCTATACCCTTCATGGCCCACACCTGTGATCTCAAGGTCATCATCATCTTCGTCTCCCTTTTCTTCACTATCTTCTTTTGGGGATTCCAATATCTCAATGACTTCATCTTGTTCTTGCTCTGGTTCACCCTCATTTTCTATAGGAGCAGCTTCTTCTGTCAAGGGGATATCATGAGGCTCCCCCTCAACATGATCATCCATCTGCACGACTAATGGCTCCCCCTCAGCTGGAGCATTTTGTTGAATGAGCGCTTCAGGCATCTCCCCCTCAGCTGGTGTATTCTCTAACATAAGAACTTCAGGTGTCTCCCCCTCAGCTTGAGCTTTGTCGCTTTGGCTTTCTTTGGCTGATTCCTTTTTGGCAGCCATTCTCTTGTCTTCCTCCTTGAGCACTCCTTCATTGACAAGGATATATTTCTTGACCAATTTTCTTCTTGGTTTTCTAGGTTGAGCCATAGCCTTAGGACTTTCTTGAACTTCAGCTTTGTCATGTTGATCAGCCAAAATGTTTGATGTAGCCACTTCCTTTCTTGATGTGTTTGGTCTGGTCTCTACGATCAGTAGAGACTCTACGATTGAAGAGATAGATGGCCTTTTGGATTTGTTACTGATCTTATTCTTCTTCAGCAGCTGAGATATGGTGGCTCTATCTTCTTCTGCCTCAGCCTACTGTTGTTTCTTTCTCAGGATCCTTAGAGTCTCAATGTTAGAGGACTCTACAGGTTTATCAGTTGTGGATCCCTGGGGTTCTTCTGTTATTTTGGCCTTTAAGTTTCTCTTGCCCTTGCTTTTTCTGATTAAGGTAGTGGGTTCTTATTTATTTGTTTCTTCTTCTTCAGTTTCCTTGACAACAGATATATTTCCTGGAATCCCTGACTCCTTCGCATCAACAGTTCTACCACTGGATTTAGACATCATACGCACATTTTCTGTTGGATTCCTTTTCCAGTTCACGAATAGTTGTTGGATCATTCATCTGTTTGGATTTATAGCTTCTCCTTCTTTGTCCCCAATTTTGTCACCCAGAGCAGACTATAGAATGATACTTATAAATCGCCCGTAGAGCATCTTTTGAGAGCTCTTTGACTTCCTTGTGTTGGTGATCCACTTTTCAATCCATTCAAGCAATAGAGCTCCATAGTTAAGTTGTATTCCATAACATATGGCAGTCATGAGCTTGAGTTGTACTTCATTCACAGAATCATGACCAGAACTCTTGTAACATATACATTTTTCAACAATATCAGCTAAAAATTCATACCTTTGAGGAAACTCCTTCTTGTATCCTTTTACAGAGGGGGATTTCTTGTGATACATTCTTTGAAGTCCCTCGTGGAAGTCTATGTCATCTATGAATGAATACCCTTCAGATTTGAGACCTAGGGCTAGGTTGATGTCTTCAGCCTTCAGTCTGATTTGCACTTCCCTTACTTTCATAGTGATGGCGTCATTTTCGAACACACCATTCCTATAGAATTCTTTCACTAACTTGGGGTAGATCAATGTGTCTGTACCCAGAGCTTCTTCGAGACCCGCTTTCTTCAATAATGATAGAGTATTGTTAAATTTCGGTTCAGCTATTTTGAACTCGTCAAAGCAAAGTCTGTAGCCAGAGACAACGTTAGAGGCTGCCATTTCTATCGTTGAAAAGAGTATTGTTGTTTAAGCTTTCTTTGGGGTTAGGGTTTCTCCTTGTAGAGAGAGAAAAGAGAGACAGGCCTTTTGAACTTTTGATTTCAAAAAGGCATTTTCGAACTGTACTTGTAGTTTCCCTCTCTCTCCATTTTTGTTTAGTGGGACAAGTGTCAACTTCTCCATGGCTCTACGAATTTGACTGAGGAGGATTGTACTGATTTGCCCTTAGCACTTTCAAAGCTAATTGTGTCCTTATGGAGGACTATGATCGTTGAGATAGCTTTGCATTCGTCGAGTCTGAACTACGATCGTTGAGTCTCATCCAAAGAATCGTCGTGGTTCGAGCTACGATAGTCGTCGAGTCTCATCCAACATTGGTCGAAGTCGAGTCCATCCAAGATTCATCGAGTCTATTCCAAAGAATTGTCGTGTCTGAACTACGATCGTCGAGTCTGATCGGATCCTTGTGATGAGTTTTTGACTTGGCATTCTTTTAAGGTAGCTCAGGAAGGGCCAACCTCTTGGAGTGAGTCAAGGATTAGGTTTGTTCCTGAGGCGCTTATCAGAGAGATTGCTTTGTTTTGAAACTTATCATCACAGGATGCTCCTCTTGTTGATGGGGTTCTACTATCGTTGAGTCTGCACTACGATTGTTGAGTCTATGCTACGATTGCTTTTCTTTCAGTCTATGCTCTACGATCGTGGATCATTTTCTTTTCATTTCACATAGCCTTTTTAGAGGCACATACTATAGCATATAAGTTGTAAATTAAGCATTCCTAGCTCACTTATTAACTTGTTAAAGTTGATTTTCTAGAGGTTTTGTAAAGAACAAGTTGGATATATTGTAAAGATATAGTTCCATTTTGCACATAATCCCTAATGAAGTGATACCTTATTTCTATATGCTTAGTCCTAGAATGCATGATAGGATTATGAGTTATTGCTATGGAACTTGTGTTATCACAGTGAATGGGAATGGATTTGAAATCAAACCCATAATCAACTAGCTGATTTTTCATCCATAGGATCTGAGCATAGAATTTGCCAAAGAGTGAAGAATGTATTCAAACTTCTCCGAGTTGAAGTAGATACTGAGTTTTGCTTCTTGCTAAACCAGGACACAAGTCTGTTTCCTAGCATTTGACAGGTGCCACTGGTATTCTTTTTATCTATTTTGTAGCCTACAAAATCAGCATCTGTGTATCCTGTTAGTTCAAATGAGGACTTCTTGGGATACCAAACCCCAAGTTAGGTGTACCCTTGAGATACCTGAAAATCCTCTTTACAGCAGTTAATTATGATTCTTTAGGATTAGCCTGAAATCTAGCACATATGCATGTTGCAAACATTATGTCTGGTCTACTGGCAGTTAGATATAAAAGAGAGCCTATCATACCTCTGTATTGAGTTATATCAATACTTTTACCATTTTCATATTTGTCGAGCTTAGTTGCAGGAGCAATTGGGGTTTTCATGGGAGAAGCTAATTCCATGTCATACTTCTTAAGTAAATCTTTGATGTACTTGGCTTGGTTTATGAATATTCCTTCATCAGTCTGCTTTACTTGTAGTCCAAGGAAAAAGTTCAGCTCACCCATCATGCTCATTTCAAATTTGTTCTGCATAAGCTTGGAGAATCTCTTACATAGCCTTTCATCAGTAGAACCAAAAATAATATCATCAACATATATTTGAACCAATAAGACTTTGTCTTTATGCTTTCTAAGGAATAATGTGGTATCTACTCTACCTCTAGTGAATCCATTTTCAATAAGGAAATTAGTCAGTGTTTCATACCATGCTCTAGGTGCTTGTTTAAGACCATATAAAACTTTGTCTAATCTGTAAACATAATTAGAAAGAGATGGATTGATGAAACCTGGAGGTTGCTCTATATAGACTTCTTCTTGAAGTTCTCCATTCAGGAATGCACTTTTGACATCCATCTGGAAGACCTTGAACTTCATGTGAGCAGTAAAGGCAAGAAAGATTCTGATGGCTTCTAGTCTGGCAATAGGTGCAAATGTCTCATCGTAGTCAATGCCTTCTTCCTGAGAGTAGCCCTTGGCCACTAATCTTGCCTTATTCCTGGTTATTACTCCATCTTCATTCATCTTATTTCTGAAGACCCTTTTGGTTCCAATGACAGGATGACTCTTTGGTCTTGGTACCAATCTCCATACTTTACTTCTTTTAAATTGGTTGAGTTCTTCCTGCATGGCTTCTATCTAGCTGGAGTCTTCCACAGCATCCTCTATCTTCTTTGGTTCCATTTATGACAGGAAGCTTAGGTAAAAGCATTCATTCTGGGTGGCAGCTATTGTTTTGACTCTTGCACTCGGATCTCCAATGATTAGATCTTGAGTGTGATCTCTTGCCCATCTATTTCCGGTTGGGACATCTGTCCTGATACCTTCTTGTCTTAAATCTTCAAGATCTATTTCTTCTTCTCGGTGTGGAGGTTCATTGTCTTGCATAGGCCTCTCTATGATCTCATTTTCTTGCTCAACAATTTCACTGTCTGGCACTACGATCGTACTGTTGAGCTCGACGACTTCATTCGTAGTGTCTGCACTGTCGGTCGTAGTGTCTTGAAGCATTATTTTGTCTAAGTCTGTTTCATCAAAGATGATGTGAATCGAGACTTTAACATTTAGCGTCTTCTTATTGAACACTCTGTAGGCCTTACTGTCTGTGGCATATCCAAGAAAGATTCCTTCATCTGACTTGGGTTGAAATTTTGGCAAGCACTGATTTCCATTATTGAGAATGTAGCATGCACAGCCGAATACATGAAAGTAGTTGACACTTGGTTTTCTTCTTTTCCACTGTTCGTAGGGTGTCTTCTTGATCTTAGAGTGTATCAGTGATCTGTTCTGCGTGTAGCATGCGGTGTTGATGACTTACGCCCAAAAAGTATTGAAAGATGGGTCAGTCGCTAGTAGAGTTCTTCCAGCCTCTATCAAAGTTCTATTCTTTCTTTCAGCTACTCCATTTTGTTGAGGAGTTCGTGGAGCTAAGAAGTTATGACTGATGCCATTGTCTATGCAGAATTGGTCCATTTCTGAGAAGTCGAATTCTCTACCGTGATCACTCCTTATGGCCTTGATTTTCTATCATTTCTAGTTCATTACCAGCCTGAACATCTTGATCAGTTGGGAGCTTGTTTCATCCTTTGAGGTTAAAAAGAATACCCATATGAATCTGGTGTAGTCGTCGACTATAACTAGTGAGTACCTTTTTCCTCCAAGACTTGTTGTTGGAATTGGCCCAAATAGATCCATGTGAAGCAATTGCAAGGGCTTGTCGATTTAGTTGGCAGTTATGCTCTTGAATGAGCTTCTGGTTTGCTTTCTAAGCTGACAGGCATTGCATGGCCTTTCTTTGACGAAGTTAAACTTGGGTAGGCCTACAACGAGATCTTTTGATGCCAGTTTGGACATGCTTTTGAAGTTTAAGTGGGACAACCGTCTATGCCATTGCCAGCTCATTTCTTCAGATGCTTTTGCCAGAAAGCATATTATCTCGTCTGAGCTTAGTTATCCAAGATTCATTGTGTAGACATTTCCTTCTCTTGTCCCGGTTAGCTTTACAATAGATGTCTTCAAATCTTTGACTTGACACTGGTTGTTGAGGAATGTTAATTGATGACCCTTGTCACAGAGTTGGCTGATGCTTAGAAGGTTGTGTTGGAGACCTTCCACATTTGCCACTTTGCAGAAAGATACTGCACCATTACCAGCTGAGCCATATCCTCTTGTCTTGCTTGAGCCATTGTCTCCAAAGATGACTGAGGGACCCTCCTTCTCTATGTAGTTAGACAGAAAGGCTTTGTTCCCAGTCATGTGTCTTAAGCATCCACTGTCCAGATTCCAGGTTGTGATCGTGGAGCTCTTTTCCTGTCATAACATTGAACCTTCATTTTGGTACCTATATTTGCATGGGTCCTATTTTGTTAGTACCCTTGGGGACCCAAATCTATTTGATCTTGGGTCTCACATGTATGGAATTATAATAGCATCTTGTAGCCTTGTGACCTACTCTATTGCACACAAAACACTTAGTATGATGCATGCATGTATGTGTGTGAGAGTTCATTCTCCATTTGGACTTTTGTGGTTCTTTAGTTATTCTTCTGTTAAACTGATTTTCCTTCTTCCACATGTCCTTTGGTCTCATGAAATGTGTGGAGTGCATCTTACCTCTACTATACCTTCCCAGTTGGTTCGTAGAGGATGGGTTACTCTTCTCTTTTCTGAAGCCCAGGCCAGCATAAGATCCATTACTCCTTGGAGTATGGATGAAAATAGTAGAACAAGGTTGGGCTGGTTCTTCCTTCTGTGAGGATTTCACAAAGGTAATGCTTCTACTAAAACTTGAGGCATTACTAGTGCTAGTTTCCTTTATCTTTTCAACACAAGGCTCTGAAATGGATTCCCCAAAGCCTAGGTCTGTTCTGTCAAATGCATTTCTCTTACTAGAGAGCAGGGAGTCCATGGATGATGAGGATTTATTCCATGTAGAGATAGTCTTTTCTAGTTCCTCAATTTTAGAGGTTAGATTAGACTCTCTTTGTGCATTGAGCTCATTAGTCTGTTTTAAGATCTCATTCTCAGCCTCAAGCTTGGAGAGAAGGTTAGTACTTAGAAGAGATGTTTTAAGCTCTTCTTGAACTTTCTTTTTCTCCTCTTAAAGAAGTGAATGATCCTTAGACAGAACTCTGAACCACTTCATGTATTGATGTAGATCAGTTGTTATGCCAAGCAATGCAGTTCTCAAATCATTAATGTCTACATCAGGAGAGTTGAAGTCAAATACCTCATCGAGACTTACTTCATGTATGTTAGAGTTTAGTTTGTCCTTTTCATGTTTGGCCATTAGGCACAGTTTAGCCATTTGTGGTTCTTCATCATCTCCAGAATCAGGATTGAGTCATTATTTCGAATCACTCCACGATCCTCCGCCTACTGTGCCTTTGTCTCTCTTATGAGACCGTTTGTTGCCTTTGTATTCCTTCTTTGGATGTGATTTCTTATTTAGTTCTTCTCTGAGAGGTTTGTTGCAGTTGGCAATGAAATGGCCAGGCTTCTTACAGTTGTAGCATAGATCATTCAGTTTCTCCTGGCTGCTATAGTTGTTGACCTTCTTTGGCTTGCTGGTTTTGCCTTGACGCATGAACCTTCTTAATCTTTTTACCAGCATTGCAAGATCCTCATCATCGTCTTCATCATAGTCAGAGTCAATCTCAATGTTGACCTTGGATGCACTTTCAGTTGCTTTGAGAACAACACCCTTATCCTTCTTTCTTCCTTCTGATAGGATTTTAGCTCGTTGAGTAAGCTCTAGTTCGTATGTCAGAAGATTGCCATATAGCTGTTGAACTGTCATCTCATGAAGATTCTTTAACTCTCTAATAGCAGTAGTTTTGGCATCCTGCCTGCTTGGTAGGGCTCTCATGAACTTTATGATTAGATCATTATTTGGATAGATCTTTCCATAGGCTCGTAGAGAGTTGAGCAGTACGTTGAATCTCTCGTAGGTGGCAGTGACATTTTCTCCTTGAACATAAGCAAACATTTCATACTGCTGTATCAAGAGAGATTGTTTGTTTTCTCTTACTTCTTCCATTCCTTCGTGCATGATGAGTAGTGCTTCCCAAACCTCTTTCGTTATTTTGTTGTTGACAACGTTCTCGAACAGATCGTCTTCTAAGGATTGAAACAAAATGTTCTTGGCCTTCTTGTCGAGTTGGACAGTTCTCTTCTCGTTGTCAGTCCATTCTTCTTTGACTTTGATTTGTATTCTGTTTGGATCATCTGTAGTTAGTGCAAGCTTTGTTGGAATATAGGGCCCATTTTGAACTGTAACAAATAGATCTTCATCTATTGAGTCCATGTATGCTTGCATCCGAACTTTTCGGTTAGCAAATTTATCTTTATTGCACATTGGCGGCTTGCTGCCTCCTCCAATCCTTGATTCGCTTGGCAAGTGTGTCATTTGATCTACTAAAGCTTTGTAGGCTATATAATAGAATCTGCTTTGATACTAATTGTTAGTTCCTGGAGGCACAATAGTTATCTAGAAGGGGGGGTTGAATAGATATTTAAAAATCTTTTCGATTTATCTTGTTAGTAGATAATGATAAAAACTTTAGCGGAATTAATATTAGTTTTAATCTCCCTTAAGATAGTGAGTTTATGAGAGTGAGGCAGTTATAGCAGTTATGACAGATATGGCAATTATATCAAGAATGTAATAGACACAGTCGTTTTAAGTGGTTCAGAGCACTTAAAGCTCCTAGTCCACTCTTCTACTCCTCGAGTAGGAAATCCACTAAGGATGTCTTTTACATTTTTCTGAATCACTCAGATTCCTTCTAGACCAGCAGTCTAGGAACTTCTTAGTTCACTCTTGAACTCTTCAAGTCCAGCAGACTTAGTTCTTCACAGTTCACTTAGAACTCTTCAAGACCTTCAGACTTGGAACTCTTACTTCAGTTGATTGGTAGTTGTTGAGTTCTTTGATGGTTGCTACTCAGTTGATGTTAAGAACTTGTTCAAAAGAACTGAGTAGCTGAGCAAGCTTTTCTTTCTCGGATCGTAGAGTTAAGCGTTGAGAGTTCTTGTACATTTTTGTTCAATGCTTGCTATTTTTTCTTTCATCTACTTGATTTGCATATATGTGATCTTGAAAACTATCCGTTGGATCCATCCGTTGAAGCATTAAATGCGTTTGACATTTCTGTTCTTTGATGGAGACTTTTCTGCACATCTTCTGAATTGCATTCGCCCTTTTCAGACTACTTTCTCACCTAACACTCGAAAAGGTGTTTTTCCCCTTACCAATGGTACATTCCTTAGCTTCTTCAATACGCTTCTTTGTTGCATACTAAGGATATCATTTATGCCTCTGGGACTGGTGAGTACTACAACGTTTAGAACCCATTCCATATTTGTTGGAGTTTGTCTCCACACAAAACGTGAGGCTTGATGCTTCAGACACAAAGCAGATGATACTCTACAATTCAGATCGTGGTGACTTGTCGCCTTGGTGCTTGGTCTGATGCTATCAGTAGAGAGCACTACGATTTCTCTTAAATACTTGCACACTACGATCTTTGCTTGCTTGAGTTGTAAACTCTATATTTCCGAGAGCACACTACGATCTCTGAGTTGGCTCGGCAAATGTTGGGACCACTCTACGATTTCTGAAGAGGCCCTTCAAGGCAGGCACACTACGATCCTCGAAGCTCTAAGTTTTTGCCTCGACTTCTGTAATCTTGATCAGCTTGATACACTACGATCTCTTCGAAGCCTATCTATTATATCTCAAGATCAACCTAACAGCTTTGATCTCTCTATCTATACATTAATTTACATAATGATACACATTAAGAGCTTAGATCAACCTAACAAATTTGATCTATCACTAAGTCCTTGTACATATATTCCTTGAAAGACTTTACAAATAATCATGAGCATTTACATTTAAACATCAAATTAACATATGCACTCTCCCAACAACTATTTTACAAAAATAGTGAGGACTGCTAAAAACAACTTTCCAGAATCAACACTCCATACCCCGGCTAGTTCCTGCTAAATTCTCACCTCCTAAGAACAAAAATAGAACAAAAAGGAAAAGGGTGAGCTCAACTAGCCCAGTAAAAAATATTATGACTAAGATAATATACAACAAATTATCATTAGTCCTTAACAGGGAAAAATCTGATAGAATATAATAGACAACAAGTTTTAGATCAACAAGCTGCAGTGGAAAAACAAAGAATCCATTAGAAGAGTCAGTGAGAGAATGAATTCTACTATCTTCTAAGATTTAAAAGTCCATCATCAATATTTTATCCCTATAACATCAATCAATATACATCTTGAATCAAATATTCATCTTTGCACTACAGGCCAAAGATATTTATTTGTATCACCAGTTGGTCATGTTTATCTCAACACATGTTCATCTTTCCACTACGGGCCAAAGATATTCATCAGTTAATCATTCATCTTTGCACTACAGGCCAAAGATATTCAGTAATATCATCATTTAGGACTAAGGATGATGAAAAATATCTTAAAGAAAACGAATCCAGTGAGACAAAATTTAAAACCCCAACTTTTTGAATAATGATGAATTTTCTATAAATATTATTTTTGAATATTATGGAGTGAAATTGATATAATGTTATAGTTGTGGGTAATATTTATAAATTTTGCAAAGTACGCATGTTGTTATATAATATTCGATTGGTCGGGAATATTCGTTTTAACGGTGAAATATTCAGATGCAATGCAAGCACAATCATTGGTGGACCCCTAACGGAATTATTGTCGAATTGAAAACGACAAAATATTTTTATGAAAATAATAACGGAAGTTTTACTGTTAAGCTGTTGAAACACCTGGAATTGTTAAAAATGCAAATAATACGGCGTGGTTGCATAGTAGCACGGTATTAATTATTGATGCTTACGTGATAAAGTGATTCGGTTTTGTTGGTATTATTAATGTAATAATACGTAAAATCTTTTTATATAAAGCAGAATACTTTTGTAAAGTTATTCTATAAATAGAATATATTATATTCTATTATACATAGTGTTGCATAGTGTATATCGCATAGTATTTTGCATAGTAAAATCTTTTTATATAAAGCAGAATACTTTTATAAAGTTATCTATTTTATTAGACAAAAATTAGAATATATTGTATTTTATTATGCATAGTGTTTGCATAGTAAAAATTTTTATAAAGTTATTCGTTTTATTAGATTATAAATAGAATATATTTTATTTTATTTAAAAGATTTTACTTTAAACATGGACCGTCAGATTAAAGTAAATCAATCTGAACCGTTCATGAGTTAGTTACTATGCAGTCTATTTTTCTATAAATAGAAGCTCATTCCTTAATTATTTTCTTACGAATTCACTGAAACTCTAGAGAGATAAACTATAGAGAGAAAGAAGAAAGTATTCTGCTACTTCACTACTTATATATCCAGTACTCTTCTTCTTAAGGTAGGGAATATTATTTGTTGTACTCGTAAGGGGTGTTATTCTTTTGTATTCATGAAGAGAACTTAGGTTATTCCATTCTTTACTATTCTATTGGAATAACCTGTATACGCGGGCTACCCTATACTTGGTGGCATTCTTCTATTATTCCGTCTTTACTATTCTGTTGGAATATCACATCATGCGTTTTTACGCCTGGACACGATTCAAATCTTTATTATTATTCTATTGGAATATCACATCGGTGCGTTTACGCCTAACTTCGTTCCGTCTTTATTATTATTACTCGTTGGAATATCACATTCAGACGTTTTAATGGGACCGATTCCGTCCTTATTAGTATTCTGTTGGAATAACCTATCTATGTGAAGTACCACATGCATGGTGATTTCTTTTGTTATTCCATTCTTTATTATTATGTTGGAACATCCTGTCGGTGTGAATTTCACCTGACCTGGTTTCATTATTTAGTATTCCGTTGGAATAACTTCGTTTGTCATCAAGCAACCGCATGCATGGTGATTTCTTTTGTTATTCCATTCTTTATTATGCTTTCAGTTGGTTAAAGTTTTGACTTCTATACTCTATGAAATTAGTGGAATATCCTTGATAATTGGGCTTCATCCAAAGATCTTTTCATGGAAATATTCTTCCGACCATTCTTGAATTTTACTCTACAAAGCGATGATCATGTTGACAATTTGGGACGTTATTGGTTCTTGGACAAATTAATTCTTGAACTTGTTTCTTGAATTCTTATATCATTTTCATCATCCTCATATTTATATTTTTGAAAGTCATTTGTATTTTGTGAGTGCATAGATGGACTTGGTATGATTATGACCGAGGGATTATTGATTGTAATCATGGACCAGTAATGTTACAAATGTGTGGTAAAAGTCCTCATTGGCTCGTAGTGCATTGATGGGATGATTTTGGCATGATCATGACCATTAATGAATACACAAATATTCTTGGCTCAGTATTGCATGGATAATTGTGGTCATTGATACTAAAGAATATCCTTGGTCAGTAGTGTGCGGGGTGATTCGATGATGTGGATTATTTATTGTCGAGTCTCGGCGATAAAAGTCATGAAAAACCTTTTAAATCATAGAAGATAGTAGATTTTATTCTCTACTTGACTCTTCTAATGGATTGCTTGTTTCCGCTACAGTTAAAATTTGATGTTTGTTATTTTGAATCGTTTAACACTATTTAAGGCTAATGATAATTTATTCTGCATTATCTTAGTCATAATATTTCTTACTGGACTAGTTGAGCTCACCCTTTCTTTTCTTTATTACATTAGGAAATGAGAACGTAGGCTGGACGAGTCGGGGAACAGAGTGATGGTCGGGATGATAGTATTAGCTAGTAGTCCTCACTATCCTGTTAAAAAGTGTGACAATAAATGTAATGAGGACTCATTCTGAGAGTAGATATTGTCTAGAAGACAGTATTTGTATTTAAACTCACAGCTCTCTTGTTGTATAATTAAGATTGTATTTATATTCTGTACCATGTATTTGGCGACTCAGAATAGGTGATGTATACCTATTTTGGGGGCGTCACACAAAAGGACAAATATTAGGAATTCGTATTACAGTTTATCCAAGTTCAATAATACTCCATAATAACCAATTCTGAAGCAGAATTCAAATATAAAGATCAAAACATGGATACAATCAAAGATAGTAACCATAATAGACATCTTGGATAAAAAGGAAAAAATTTCATTTTTCGGTGAATAGTGTCGTATTCGTTAATAGTGTCATATACGTGAATAGTGACGTATACGTGAATAGTGACCCCGACATAAAAAGGTAGAAATTCCACAATAAAATTCATATCAATATTTTGGCATAATGATATTGAAGGAAATAATATCGTTTACTAAGAAAATAACATCTCTTACCTCAAAAGAACAGTACTTTTGATTGGAATATCGAATAAAGCCGAAGGAAACTTGCACTGAATAACAACTCTCAAAGTATCTAAATACTCACAAAATACCCTCGATAATTTATAGAGAGAAAAAACTTATTTCTAGTGTGATTTTCAATTCTAACTAAGCACCCTATTTATAGGGAAATGTTAGAACACCAAAGGAGACTAAATTAATAAAATAATATATATATTTTTACTTCCTTCCACGCCCACACCTTTTGAATCACAGCATGCCATCTTGAAAAAAAATTTTGCAGCCCACATGTTTTCAAAAAAACAAAACTTGGTCCCACCCATAATTTTAATAAAAACATTTTATTTCTGAAACTTCAATAATTCATAATAAATAGCCATTTTATCAGAAAAATATGAATTTTATGTCTATTCCATAGAAAATTAAATTCTCTACAACTTTTTAGCTTTAAGTTTTTCCAAATTCCAAACGAAAAATACCCGAAATCCACATACGTTCGATTTTTAATACCATCATTCCTACAAATTACTGATAAAATACCTCAACATTAATTCCATCATTTATATCCACATAAAATAAATATTTCCTTATCATATAAATCAATAATTAATTATTCACAAATAATATTACAGAATCATAATTACGACAATCAGGTCGTTCCCAGGAAAGAGGGGGCGTTTCGATAAGAATTTCTCCTTATTGGCGCGCAATTAGGTTATCAAACCCCTTTTCTAGTCAGAACTTTCTTAGACATTGCCAATAATTATATCTAACAATATTATTCAAATAATATGTTATTAATCTGATAATGGAGATACTGTGCAATAAAAATTATTGAAACAACAATAATATAAAATATCAACGCAGCAATTATTGAATCAATAAAATATGTTAGTTCCAAGTATGAACAATAGATCTAGAAGGGGGGTTGACTAGATCCTTTTTAATTTCAAAATACTTTTCTCTTTTATTTTGTATTTCTATTACATTAGCATATGACAAACATAAGAATCTTTTCAAGCACATTAGAATAAGTAAAAGATCCCCTTCATTAATATATTCATACTCATACATACATTGTTCGTAGAGTTAGTTTGGTTGTAAGTAGTTAAAACATACATAGCAGTTATAGCAGTTAATAGACATAATGTAAATGACATAAGGTAAAAGACACAAAGAGTTTTAAGTGGTTCAGAGACTCAAGCTCCTAATCCACTCTTCTGCTTTCAACTAGTAGGATTTCAACTAAGGAAGGGCAGCACCCTGAATCACTAAGATTCCTTCAAGGCCAGCAGCCTTGGGACTTCAGTTCACTAAGAACTCTTCAAGGCCAGCAGCCTTAGAACTCCTCTAGTTCCCTAGGAACTCTTCTGAGCCAAAGAGGCTTGGAACTTCATTTAGTCCCTCCGGACAAGGACCCCTCGAGCCACTCGCTTCTTTGTTTGAGTTGTTTGTTTGTTTGTTGAGTCAGGCCGAAGTCGCTAAGATGTCTTCATGCTCGAACATCTTCAGTGATTTTAGCAACTTTGCGTGATTACCCTTGAAGTACAGTTGAGTGTTGCATGACGCTCAGCTTCTTCAGTTAATCAACCACTTCGGATGATCCCTTGATGACTGCCTTGAAGATCATTCATCTTGATACATAATGACTGCACATGATGGGTTTCTAAGATGACTGTAAGCTCTTCTGCTAGGTACTTAGAAACTTTCTCATGCTTGCCACCATGATGACGTTTGTGATCTCCCTTCTTGATACTTGATGTCTTCTCATGATGGACTTGCTAAGATGACTGTGAGCTCTTCTCTATGGTACTTAGAGTCTTCCCATGATGGACACCAAGATGACATGATGCTCTTCTTTCTTCTCTCGGTGATTCGAGAGAACACTTCAAGTAGTAGAACTCTCACTTCTACATTCTTAGAACTCTCACTTCTACTTCTTTCTTTGGTCGACTCTAAGTGTTCTTGGTGGATCGGAGAGTGAGTGAGCCTTGGACTCATTATCTTACATGGTTTAGAAACGGTCCACCGTTACTCCAAACTTCAGCAACTCCAAAGCACCTTTGATCTTTGAAGCTCTAGTGATTTATACTCCTTCCCAATCCTTTCATTTGGAAAGTAGCCGTTGAAAGCTATTCAAACATCTTCATAGATCTCGAGTTGCTTGAGGTAGGCTGTTGATGTGACAAGTCATACTTTTCCGACATTGCAGTTCACTATTTCACCTACCCATCGAGAGATGTCACTTTAATGTCTTGGGGCGGTCGAAGACTTTATTTCCTCCTTCCGATTTCTCGATCGAGGTTGTCCTTTTACATCGATGCTCTCAATAAGCTCTTGTCAGAATATTACCCTTGATTGAACCGTTGCCAATGCTTTGGTCTTGACTATTCGGACTCTACGATTTCGATGCATGTCTTGAGGACTCGATCGTAGTGTCATGTTGACTGGTAGAGACAACACTACGATCTTGAAGAGTGTTAATTGGATCTTCAATATAGAACACATCTTCCTTCTTTTATGCAATGCTTCAACACTTCTGTTTGCTTCGACTGTTCTCAGATGCTGATGGCTTGACTCTTTGCTCTGGTCCCTTCTGAATATCAAGACACTTCATATTTGTGTCGCGTCTAGCTCGCTTTCTCCTTGGGATCTCCCGTTCACTTATCATCAATGGACTGACCCAATGCTTAATCATTTTAGCCTTATTCTTCAGAAGCTAACCAGTATCTCTGTGTGTACTCCATCAGTTCTTTCTTTGTTTGGAAAACACTACGATCCTGAATACTTCTAAGATCGTTGTCATCTTATCACATAATGACTCATCAGACTTTGCTTCGATTTTCTTTAGTCGATTCATTGAAGTCTTCTTCTGATCAACTTGTGGAAGACTTCATCTTGAATGGCTTCTTCAACTCAATCTTGATGCTGATTGGGTTGATGCTTAGATCTTCTGTTAGCATACATGCCATTCTTTGAGTGCTCTCTGGTTCCCTTCAGGTGGGATGTATCTTTGCAGTGCCAACCAGAGGCTTTATTCCTTTAGATATTCTGGGAGTGCTCATTTGTTGGGAATCGTATTTGTTCTACAATTCTACCTTGGCATTGTGAGCACAACGGTTGAGGTCGTAGTTCTGCACTCTACGATTCAGCTTTGGCTGTGCAGACACTACGACTCCTAGATCAGATCTTGACACTCTACGATTTCTGCCTTGTGCTTGTTGTCTTCATCTGATCTTGCTCGACTACGATCTCTGCATGTAATCAATAGACTCTACGACTCAGAGTGTAGTCTATGATCCATGACTTGGCTTCAGCATCAGTAGACTCTACAACTCCGAGTGTAATCTACGTTTCTGACTTGGCTTCAGCAGATGTTCGGTCGGCTCATAGGCAGGCTGTCTCTACGATTCTGAACATGACTTCCTCAGCAGACTTTGGTCCTGAGGAAGTTCTACTCGACACACTACGATCCTTCATCGTTTCTCCTGGCAGTCTACGAACTCCGAGATCTACTATCTTGCAGACTACGATTCTGCCTCGACAGCTCTCGAGTTCTCCTTGACTCTCCTGGCAGACCCCGATTTACAGTGCGGTGCTCTCGATCGATCGACAAGCCTATCTATTACATCATAAGATCAACCTAACATGCTTGATCTTTCTAATTTTATAGTCCTTGTACATCATTTCTTTTTAAGGACTTTACAAAGCTGTTGTGCTTATGTAGGATCAACCTAACATACTTGATCAATTCATTCTAAGTCCTCGTACACATGTTTCTATTATCTATCGAAGGACTTTACAGCTTTTCTTAATGCAATCATACTTGCATATTCATTCATATATATCATAATCAAATCATATATAATTAGGAATAACATTCACATGCTTATTCCTGACAATCTCCCTCTATTTGATTATGACAAAAATAATAAGTGCATATGCGTGTTATAAATGAGTCTTATATACAGTGAGCAATTGTATTTCTAAAACAGATAATTATGAATGTCATTTATAATGATGTGGAATTTAATACACTGACATTTTATATCCTGGATCCAGAACATACCTAACTAGTTAGAGATGTACCTCTTTGGCTCCATGTATGTTTCCAGGATGTCTGTTGATCAACTATTCATCTGTTTATTCTTCTTGCTCTTGCTCCCCCTTGGATGATGATCTTCTGTCTTTGCTTTGCTCTTGCTCCCTTTCAGCTTCTTTCTGAACATGCTCCCCCTCAGACTCTGCGATCATGTTATCATCATCTTCTGGCTCCTCCTCAGATGATGATTCTTTTTCTGCAGCTGATGTCTTCTTCTTTGACTTCTTCTCTCCTTTCCTTCCTTCTGCTCTTCTTTGAGTGCCTCTTGTTCTTCCTCTTTCTATACCTCTTTTTCTCCCCCTTTTTGTCATTAATCATTTGGGAGAGCCACTCCATGTTGGACATAAGCTGTTCCATCAGGTAGGAGGAATTAGCAACTTCAAACTTGAGTTCCTGTTGGCCTAGCTCAAGTTGCACTGAGAAAGATTGCTTCATATCGTCAATCTTGTCAGAGAGGACTTAGATCTACTCTTCATTGGCCTTCTGAGCTCGTAGAGCATCGCCTTTGATCTTTCATGACTTTTCGGATAGATGTTATATCTCTCTCTTTGAGTTTGAGAGATACATCAGCCATAGTAGCTTGAAGCTTGTTTTGGAATGAAATATCTCCTGCTGTTGTCAGCTTCTGTGACTCTTTAGTGAATAGAGATATTTTCTCACTCAGTTCATCAGATGTTTTCATCAGCTCCTTCTCCATAAATACTTGATTATTTGGTTGAGTAGCCGCTTGTCGAGCATTAGATTGAACTCTACGATCTGCATCCTTGGATAGATTTTCAAAGGTTTTGAGAATCTGAAGAATCGTTGAGTTCCAATCACTGGTTAAGGATGAGGGAATGTTAGATAGCAATGCTCGGGCTGATGTAGGTTTCTGATTTTGATCTTGAACACCATCATTAGTAGAGTGAACAGATTCTATGATCATCTCCTTTGTCATGTTCCTTCTTCCTTGAGAGTCCACTCTACGATCGTAGGGGATATAGTGATTTCCAGCATGGCGATAGACTTTGAAGTGGGGCTGGTTTGTGATCATCTTTGTAGCAAAACTCTTTACCCTTGGGAAGTTTTGCGCCACCAACTCCATGCTTGGAAAATGAGAATAGCACCAGCTGAAGTAGCTTTCATCTCTTTCAGTATGGGCCTTTAGCGATGGCATCCACTAGAAGAACCATCTCATCAACAAGTCATCAGGATTATAGAGAATGGTCATGCAGTCTAGCTCCATGTTGTTCTAGTTTTTAGCTATATCAAAGGTAGTCATTCTTACCACCTTGAGCTGCTCATCTCCATAGTTCAACCATCTTTTTGGAGGTGTTTCTGGTGGTTCATTCGAGACTTCTACCACTATTCTCCTGGTGAATCTTGCTAGAGAGAGGACAGGATAGAGTTCTGGTTCCTCTAATTCCTGATTTTCAGAATTGGAGTCATTCTTCATTTCTTCTCTTTCAGAGCCTAAACCATCTTGATCATTTCCAACAGTGAATCCTTCTTGCTGCATTTCATTTTCATAACCTTCTTCAGCAAGATCTTCTGATTAATCTTCTTCACCACTGGTTCCATCTTCAGTACTTTCATCCTTTGATACAGACTTATCATCACTTAGTTCAATGATAGCATTGGAGTGATCACTGCTCCTTTTAGAGGCAAATTTGGCTTGCAGTCTGTAGCTCTTCCTTCTATTTGGAGGTTCAATTTTGGGAGAGTCAGACTCTTCTTCCTCTTCAAACTCAGAAACTTTTGGTTCATCAGATGAGCTTCCTTTGGGTTCAGCAAGGGCAGGGGCAGACCCTTCTTCTTTGGATTCATCACTTTTTGAGCCATCTTGGTGGCTTTCAGGATTGGAAGGGGTATGTTTTTCTTCTCTTGAACCAGCATTGTCTGACCCATTATCTGGGCTTGTTGGGGTAGTTGCTTTTGGGGATTGAGTTTGGTTATCTTGAATCTCTTCTTCATCAGCAAAGTGACTTCTCTAAGGATTAGCCATAGGGCTTGAGCATTCTTCTTTGTCAGTAGATGCTGCAATTTCTTCCATCACTTCAGCTTCACCTTCATTGCTGGACTCAGCCTTGACATCTGTCTCCTTTTCTTCTCCTGGCTATATGTCCTTCTCTTCATCAGATGTACTATTTTGGGAAGCTGGGGCTGGCTTGTTTTCCACTTTAGCTTTCTTTCTTAATGGCTCTTGAAGCAGCCTGTTGCTTCTTCGCTTTGTGGTTTCAGCAGTCAGGACTTTTTCTTCTTTATCCTTGTCCTTGGAGGAGAGACTTCTTGATGGGGCCTTGGTCTTCTTCACACCTCTGAATTTCTTTTCATTTGGTGTGGTTGATCTTTGTACTGAGTCATAGGACAGAGCTTTCTACCTCTTCTGTCTTTCTCTTCTTTACAGAGGCTCTGCTGCTGCTCCCAGTTGTCAGCCTTCGGTTCTCCTTGGGATTTTTCTTCCAATTCACAAATAATTATGGAGACGTCACTTTGTGAACATTGAGAGACTCTCCTTCATTATCCTTGATCTTGCCTCCTAGCTTCTTCTTTATTACAATGCTCAGTAGTCTTCCATGAAATACCTTTATCAGAGGTTTTTCTGTAGACTTCTTTAGCTCAGCCTTTTCTACCCACTTGGAGATTTGGTCAAACAGGATAACTCCAAAGTTAATTTGTTTCTTCAGAACTATTGCTGACATTATCTTTAACTGTTGATCAAGCATAGTATCATGTGCAGTATCCTTGCATAATACACATTTGCCCACTATCTCTGCAAGGAACTCGTACTCTTCTGGAAACTCCTTCTTCTTCATGTCTTTCAGACTAGGGTTTCTTTGGTACCCCATGATCTCTTTTGCTTGTTCCATATCGATATCATCAAGGCTCTTCAGTCCTCGGTTAGGAAAACCTAGGCATTGATTGAGGTCAGAAGATTTTAGCTTTAGAGACTGACCTTTAACCTTGGTAGAGAGGGTTCCGGAGTTTATGGAAGCATTTGAGTAGAACTCTTTAACCAGGTCAACATATACTCGAGTGCTAGCCTCAAGGCATTCTGAGAATCCAGCTTTCTTCACAAGTTTGAGAATGTCTCTGAACTTCTTTTCGAATTTCTCAAACGACTTGGTTCCCAGTTGAATGCCAGTGATTACTCACCAGTTTTCCATTTGAGCAGTTCGAAGAATGTGGGTATTTGATTCAGAGAGGTTTATGAGAGATGGTTGATAATGATTTGGTAAGGCTCTAGAGTATTAACCTATTTTGGCTCTTGAGAGGATTTTAGGGTTTAAAAATGGGAGGGAGAAGGGTTCGATAGCTTCTGATAACTATTTGCATATTTGAATTTGTCTTTATGGCAGTTTCTTCTAACTCTACATAACCAGTGATATGTCATCTGACCATTGGTTGCACGATGCCCAGTAATGAGCTGTAACTCCCCATATCTTTTCAGTTAGATATTTCCTTTTGGAAGAGTAGACGTTTAATCGACGTGACTTTGACCGTTGACCTTTTGATTCATAGAGTATCATGGTAAGGCAGTTATGGACTCTACGTTTTCCTTTGTTGACATAGTGATCAACTTTTGAGAGATGCTGTAGTGGGTGGTTTTGACATTTATCTTGACACCTCATTTTTGATATACTTCATGAAGGTTCGAGGGCTCCATTACGAGATGAATTGCAAGACTTATCTCCTGAACATATCTTTGAATGGTTGAGCAATTATTCCCATTTTCAAGCTCCTCATGAGCTGGATTATCCTCTTGTAGAACTACGATCGTCGAGTCTGCTTCTACGATCACTGAGGTTGCACTACGATCGTGGAGTTCTCTTCAACTTCGACTCTACGATCGTTGACTATCTTGGTCCTTGAGATGAACTTGATCAAGCATTCCTTCTAGGTCAAGGTAGCTCAGGAAGGGCCAACCTCTTAGAGTGAACTAAGGGTCAGGTTTGTCCCTGAGGCGCTTTCGGATGAAATACTTTAGGAGTTATTTGCAATGACATCTCTTTTGACCTTTTTACGTTGGGGAAGTCCTCTACCAACTTTGGACAATTGCATTTTTTATAATCGTGGTGTTTTCCTGCTTCTACACTGCGATCAAATGTTTGATCGTGAGAACTCCACGACTTTGAGTTGGGTGGCTGATAGGTTATCAGTAGTATATTTTGAGACGTTCCTACTGACTATAGATCTTCATTTGGTTCATCTGCCAAAAAGTTTTGGGACTCTGTAGCTGGTACATTTCTTCATAGTATAACTCAGTGTTGTTGTTTCTCAACAGATCACTGCTCCCCATGGTTGATGTTGTCTTTCCAGATAGATGTGATTCCCTTTACTTTAGGTTCATTTGAAGGCAGCCTCCCATATCTCCTTCTGACTTCAATCATAATTATCACTTAGATCTCCTAGTATCATAGGCATGGATATTTTCAGGACTGATCACTCTACGATCTTTTGACAGCTCTAAGAACGTAGTCTTCTTTGACAGTCTTGTGTTTGTGAAGTTTTGCTTTCGTAATGAATTCATCTTGACTGATGCTCGATGATCCTCTGTTGTGAGCTCCCTTGAGGATTCTTCTCATATAGCATGCCTTGCTTGATTTGAGCATATAGGACCCTTTTCATCTTTGGTTGCATGGCATGCTTCCATATACAGATTTGCAGCCATATGAGTTTTACTCAGGTTAGCTCAGCGGGTCTTCAAGGACAGGCTTGGATATATAGGAATTTTATTAGAATCACTCCTGAACAGTCCTTAGCCTTCTGCTGGTTGAGTCTTCTTGACTGAAGTCTTCTACTTCAGCATTCCTTAGTGTGGTCAGACAGACCAAGTACCTGCAGGGTAGACACATTTCTATTTTGGTACCCACAATTAAATGGGTCCTGTTAGGTTAGTTTTCTAAACCCCTGTTCCTCATATTTGGATAATCATCACATTTGTCACCAACAGTCATATTCATGCATGCAACTAGTTTTAGATAGTACATTTTGAGATGCATGAAGGTGAGTGTGTGTAAGATTCGTCATTTTAAAAACACATTCTTTCTCTTTGATGGTTTCATCATTTGCAGGGTTATGTTCACAAGGTTTAAGTGTTCACAGAGTGAGAATCAACTCTATGATTTTAGGAGTATCTAGTTGATTCATGGAGGTGATCAGTTTCTACACATCATCAAGATACTCTTGTAGAACTGATCATACTCGGTGTGTTATCAAACACTTAGAACAAGGATTTATACATACATACTAACCCACCAGCAAAGATTACTTCACATAGAATTAATTTGACCTGTGATGCCCTTATGACCCATTTCAGATTTCCTTCAAGATGTCATCTTCAACCTAAAACTTGGATGGAGAGAAAATTTATAGACATTTGAGTTTCCATCCTCAGAGTACTTTCTCTCTTCACCTTTTTAGGTAGATTATGACTTCTTGCCAGAAATCTGTTATGGTTCATAAGAGGTGCTTTTATGATGAACACGTGTAATAGTGAGAGGCCGTACCTTTTTTTGTCGTTTCTCAACAAATCATTTACCTTTTAACATCTTTGAGTTTAGGCATTGATGTGCATAGTTTCACATTTGCTCCTGACATCTTATTGCTCTTATTGGCCTTTAATCAACCAGTCGTAGTCTTGAAGATACATCCTGAGAATCTCAACATCTTCAGTTCTTTGACATCCTTCAGTTTACCAAGTTTGCACCCAGCTGCTGATTGACTAGACATATGTCTGAGAAGAACTTCTTTCTTCTTTGGATAAGCATTTCTTAGCATGTATAGCCTTTTCATCTTTCAGGCTGGTGGATGCTTGACTCAGTGTTGTTGATGTCTCTTGGGCTATCTCGTCTGGTCTTCAGACTACAAGATTAACTGCAGGCTAGGATTGGTTTTGTTGATATAATATTTGAGAATATGGACCAATCTGAGCAGCTTCAGGTGTATATATGCATTTACTTATACACAATATTTCCAACGTGTGAGCTCATCTGCATATAACAAGTTACTTAATACTAAACTAAGTTTAGAACAATGTTTGTGCCTGGTATCAGACTCAAAGAGATTAGCTTTTGAATATAGTATGAGAACCTGCTCTGATACCAATTGTTTGTTCCCAGTAGGCACAATAGATCTAGAAGAGGGGGTTGAATAGATCCTTTTTAATTTCAAAATACTTTTCTCTTTTATTTTGTATTGCTATTACATTAGCATATGACAAACATAAGAATCCTTTTAAGCACAGCGGAATAAGTAAAATATCTCCTTCATTGATATATTCATACTCATACATACATTGTTTGTAGAGTTAGTTTGGTTATAAGCAGTTAAAACATACATAGCAGTTATAGCAGTTAATAGACATAATGTAAATGACATAAGGTAAAAGAAACAAAGGGTTTTAAGTGGTTTAGAGACTCAAGCTCCTAATCCACTCTTCTGCTTTCAACTAGCAGGATTTCCACTAAGGAAGGGCATCACCCTGAATCACTAAGATTCCTTCAAGGCCAGCAGCCTTGGGACTTCAGTTCACTAAGAACTCTTCAAGGCCAGTAGCCTTGGAACTCCTCTAGTTCCCTAGGAACTCTTCAAGCCAATGAGAGCTTGGAACTTCATTTAGTCCCTCAGGACAAGGACCCTCGAGCCCTCGGCTTCTGTTGAGTTGTTTGTTTGTTTATTTGTTGGAGTTGGTGTTGAGCTGCTAAGATGTCTTCATGCTCTGAACATCTTCTATACTTAGCAGCTTTGCGTGATCACCCTTGAAGTGCAGTTGAGTGTTGCATGATGCTCAACTTCTTCAGTTACTCAACCACTTTGGATGATCCCTTGATGATTGCCTTGAAGATCATTCCTCTTGATACATGATGGCGCTGCATGATGGGTTTCTAAGATGACTGTAAGCTCTTCTGCTAGGTACTTAGAAACTTTCTCATGCTTGCCACCACGATCTCCCTTCTTGATACTTGATGTCTTCTCATGATGGACTTGCTAAGATGACTGTGAGCTCTTCTCTATGGTACTTAGAGTCTTCCCATGATGGACACCACGATGACATGATGCTCTTCTTTCTCTCGGAAGTTTAGAACACTCTTCAAGTAGTAGAACTCTCACTTCTACATTGTAGAACTCTAACTTCTACTTCTTTCTTTGTCTGACTCTAAGTGTTCTTGGTGGATCGTAGAGTGAGCCTTCGGACTCACTATCTTACATGGTTTAGAATAGTCCACCGTTACTCCAAACTCAGCAACTCCAGCACCCTTCGATCTTAATTTGAAGCTCTAGCAGATTTATACTCCTTCCCAATCCTTCCGTTGGAAAGTAGCCATTGAAAGCTATTCAAATGTCTTCATAGATCTCGAGTTGCTTGAGGTAGACTGCTGATGTGACATGTCATACTTTTTCTGACATTGCAGTCTACTATTTCACCTACCCATCAGAGATGTCACTTTAATGTCTTGGGCAGGTCGAAGACTTTATTTCCTCCTTTTGATTTCTCGATCAGAGGTTGTCCTTTTGCATCGATGCTCTCAATAAGCTCTTGTCCGAATATTACCCTTCAGATTGAACCGTTGCCAATGCTTCAGTCTTCAGCTATTCGGACTCTACGATTCTGATGCATATCTTCAAGGACCTGATCGTAGTGTCATGTTGACTGGTAGAGACAACACTACGATCTTGAAGAGTTTTAATTGGATCTTCAATGTAGAACACATCTTCCTTCTTTTGTGCAGTGCTTCAACACTTCTATTTGCTTCGACTATTCTCAGATGCTGATGGCTTGACTCTTTGCTCTGGTCCCTTCTGAATATCAAGACACTTCAAATTTATGGCGCATCCAGCTCGCTTTCTCCTTGTGATCTCCCGCTCACTTATCATCATTGGACTGACCCAATGCTTAATCACTTTAGCCTTGTTCTTCAGAAGCTAACCAGTATTTCTGTGTGTACTCCATCAGTTCTTTCTTTGTTTGGCAAACACTACGATCTTGAATACTTCCAAGATCGTTGTCATCTTATCACATGACAGCTACTGTACTTGCTAAATTTCTTTAGTCAGTTACTGAAGTCTTCTTCTGATCAACTTGTTGAAGACTTCATCTTGAATGGCTTCTTCAACTCAATCTTGATGCTGATTGGGTTGATGCTTAGATCTTCTGTTAGCATGCATGCCATTCTTTGAGTGCTCTCTGGTTCCCTTCAAGTGGGATGTATCTTTGTAGTGCCAACCAGAGGCTTTGTTCCTTTGAATATTCTGGGAGTGCTCATTTGTTGGGAATCGTATTTGCTCTACGATTATGCCTTGGCATTGTGAGCACAACGGTTGAGGTCGTAGTTCTGCACTCTACGATTCAGCTTTGGCTGTGCAGACACTATAACTCCTAGATCAGATCTTGACACTCTACGATTTCTGCCTTGTGCTTGTTTTCTTCATCTGATCTTGCTCAACTACGATCTCTGCATGTAATCAATAAACTCTACGACTTAGAGTGTAGTCTACGATCCTTGACTTGGCTTCGGCATCAGTAGACTCTATGACTTCGAGTGTAGTCTACGTTTCTTACTTGGCTTCGGCAGATGTTCATCTACCAGGCGTGTGTCTCTCACGATTCGAACATGACTTCCTCAGCGCAGACTTTGGTCCTGAGGAAGTTCTACTCGACACACTACGATCCTTCATCGTTTCTCCTGGCAGTCTATGAACTCCGAGATCTACTATCTTGCAGACTACGATTCTGCCTCGACAGCTCTCGAGTTCTCCTTGACTCTCCTGGTAGACCCCGATTTCTGGTGCAGTGCTCCACGATCAGACAAGCCTATCTATAACATCATAAGATCAACCTAACATGATTGATCTTTCTACTTTTATAGTCCTTGTACATCATTTCTTTTTAAGGACTTTACAAAGTTGTTTTTGCTTATGTAGGATCAACCTAACATACTTGATCAATTCATTCTAAGTCCTTGTACACATGTTTTTTATTATCTATCAAAGGACTTTATGACTTTTCTTAATGCAAGCATATTCTTGCATATTCATTCATATATATATCATAATCAAATCAATATATAATTAGGAATAACATTCACATGCTTATTCATCGTATTTTAATCATTGTTGACCACCTAACATTATTGGTCCAGTCATTCAATTATTAAAATTCTAATTAATGTTCTTTCACAATTATTATATTGTTGAAAAATTCGAAAACTTATTCATTCTTTTCAATCATGATCATGGGCGGAACTAGGGGCGAGGGGGGTCATATGACCCCCCAACCCTGGAATCTGAAGCATGTTAATATTAGTTAAACTTGATCTTTGTTCTGAGAATGGTATTAATTTATTTGATTTTTCATGTCTTTCCACCTATAATAAATTAACAATATTAGTATAAGATAAAATAATGTTAAGTAAGTTTGATAATTAATTAATTAATATTACACTCATTTGTCTTACTAACTTAATCATACATTGGTATCGATTTTTTTATAAATGAGAATAACTTAATTCATTTTCTTGCTTTGAGTGGCTACTCTCAGTTGTCTCCAAAGAAGATGACCAGAACCATAATATAAGAGTTTGAATATATAATATTATAATTTGTAATTTATCTATAAAAGTAGTTAATCAGTTGACTAAAAAATTCATAGTACATTTAAAGTTATTAGACTCACAACTCTTAGGTTTACAGTAGTTGGAATAGGATGTTGTGAAATAATATAATTGGGTAAATTAAATTTGAAAGAAGCACTGCAAGCGTCAATAAATAATTTTTTTTTATTGATGTATTTTGACCCCCCTCTAAAAATGTTACGGTTTTGCATAATCGATCATGATATATCTTTATTGTATTTAAACTTGCTGAGCAAAGTAGTTGCTCACCCTTGCTATATCATGATAACAAATTTCAGATTAAAACAAAGGCTCGAAGAAAGACAGAAACAAAAAGGCAAATTCCAAGAATAGATTATTATGCATTTAGAACAATTAAGTTATCTGATGCAAATGATATTGTAAACCTTTTAAGTTATTGAAGGTATGTATTAAGTTAATTTGTAGACCTTGGGTATTTTTATAGAATCATTTGAAATAAACAATGTATGTTTATATTATTCCACATTAGTTTATATAATGTGTATAAAGATGTTGTATCATGACGCACCAGGTCCGAGGTAAAAGGGGATCGGATTTGGGAGCGCTACAATCGCCACGACATTTCCATATTTTAATAAGTTTTCCAGGATCACGCTCCAAATAATTAATATATCATTATTTACCTTCAATTCTTGGTGATTGTAGAGAACGTTGTTCTTGTTAGGAGTAGGCAGAGATGTTTGAACATTAGGCTAAGGGGATAAAACAAAAAATAAAAAATTCAATTAACTACACTACATGAATGAGTTAATCAATATTATTGGACCACTCATTGAACTTTTTGATAGATTATGTAAATAATCTAGTCATATCTGTTAATTTTAGAATATAATATTCTCATAGATATCCTTGTAATAATACACCTAACAAATAGCCTAAATTTGTAATAATACCTAACAAATAGCCTAGATTGTAGCCTGACTAAAAGCCTAATATGGCAAACATGTATATTTTATATATTGCAACCAAAAGGAAGGGAATAGACACGGATAACAATTCCTTCATGGTATCAGAGCTCTAGCTACTCCGTCATTCCTTCTCCTTCTATTCTCCTATTCCTCCTATCCGTGTCTATTCCCTTCCTTTTGCTTGCAATATATACAATATACATGTTTCCCATATTAGGCTTTTAGTCAGGCTATAATTTAGGCTATTTGTTAGGTACTGTTACAAATTTAGGCTATTTGTTAGGTGTATTGTTACAAGGATATCTATGAGAATATTATATTCTAAAATTAACATATATGACTAGATTATTTACATAATCTATCACATCTGGATCACATCAGACCCATTCTATGGCCCAAAACCCATCTAGATCACATCAGACCCATTCTAGCCCACCTACCTCATGGTCCGTGTCTACCCGCAGCATGCATGGGATATTTAAGCCCAAACATCAATTTAATTTGACAACCACGGTTACACCATCCCCTCTTCCTCGTAACCCGAAGGCTGCCTTGTCCGACCCGAATTGGAATGCAGCCATGCTTGATGAATTTAATGCTCTTATTACAAATAACACGTGGGAGTTGGTGCCCCATCCTTTTGATGTAAATATTATTCGCTCTATGTGGATTTTTAGACATAAAAAGAAATCTGATGGTTCTTTTGAGAGGCACAAAGCCCGTTTTGTTGGTGATGGCAGGTCTCAAAAAGTGGGTGTGGATTGTGATGAAACGTTTAGCCCGGTGGTGAAGCCTGCTTCTATTCGGGCTGTTCTCAGCATAGCTTTGTCAAAATCATGGCCCATACATCAGTTGGATGTTAAAAATGCTTTCTTGCATGGACAACTTCATGAAACTATTTACATGCACTAGCCTATGGGATTTCGAGATCCAGTTCATCCTGATTATGTGTGCTTGTTGAAAAAGTCCTTGTATGGCCTAAAACAGGCTCCTCGTGCTTGGTATCAACGGTTTACTGATTTTGTTTCCACAATTGGTTTCTCGCATAGCAAATCAGATCACTCTTTATTTGTTTATCGCAAAGGAAATGATATGGCATACATTCTACTTTATGTTGATGACATCATCCTAACAGCATCATCTGATACTCTTCGTCGGTCTATTATGTCACTCCTTGGATCTGAATTTGCTATAAAGGATTTGGGCCAGTTAAGCTATTTTCTGGGTATTGCCGTAACTCAACATGCAGGAGGGTTATTTCTTTGCCAACGAAAATATGCAGAAGAAATCATTGACAGAGCTTGTGAGACCCCAGATTTTTTTGAATAAAGATTAAATTTTCTCGAAATATATTTTTGAATATTATGGTGTGGATTTGATTTAATGTTATAGTTGTGGGTAATATTTACAAATTTTGCAAAGTACATAAGTTGTTATATAATATTCGATTGGTGGGGAATATTCATTTTAACGGGGAATATTCGTATAAACAAGACAATCATTGGTGGACTTCATTAGCGGAATTATTGTCGGATTGAGAAAACGACAAAAATACTTTATGAAAATAACAACTAAGTGTTACCGTTAAACCTGTTGAACTACTACTCGGTAGTAAAAAGTACATGAATACGCATGGTTGCATAAGTAGCACACTGGTATTGATTATTGATGCTTACGTGAGAAGTCACTCATTATACTCAATTATTGCTACAAAGAATTCTTTGATCATATCTATCATATTATTGATTCAATTATTGTCACGGTATCATCCGCATAAAATGTTTTTATTAAATCAATACTTGAGGCGACAAAGTTATTTATATTATAAATTCGCAATATTTACAATGTCTAGAAGTCACATCGAGAGAGGTTTGGTCACCTAATCATGGCGCTGATAGGGAGAAATCCTTATTAGAAAAGCCCCCTCTTTCACAGGAACGACCTAGTTGATAAATATTGTGAGTTATAATATTAATAATAAATGTTGTTCGGAGTTGAATTTGGAGACGTGGACGTGATATTTGAGTCCGGAACGACGAAATTAGTAAAAATAGTCTATAAACACAAATTTTTCCTGGATTCACTATTTGTTCAAAAAGTCAACAGTTGACTTTTTCGAGAAAAGTCAAACTTCAAAATTTCAAAATTTATATTTTTGATAAAAATAGTTTCATTATGTTGGAATTGTTTGTGTTAGTAAAAATCGACATTTATTCCGATGATAATTGATGTTTAGGGGTTATATTGATAAATCGGGTAATTTATCATATAAATGAGCAATTAATTGCTACTAATTCACATGCTTATATAACTATTTGTTCACATATGTGTACTATTGAATCACATTATTTACTATTAGGGGAGTTGGTGCAAGATTGATAATACTTTGCATGACTAAATTAAAAATGGAGGTATAGATGAAGGTACTATCTTTGAAATTCGTATTTTCACATGATTATACTATTGATTCACATGATTGAACTATTGATTCACATTATTTACTATTAGGGGAGTTGGTGCAAGATTGATAATACTTGCAGGACTAAATTATAAATGAAAGAAAAGTTGGAGGTATTGTACTGTAATTTTTTGAGCCCCAAAACGTGCAATTATCGAAACTATATTTTCCTATAAATAAGCTCATTCTTCCTTCATTTCTCACCAATTCACAAAAGCTTTAGAGCGATTATTATAGAGAGAAATTATAGAGAGAAAGAAGAAGAGAAATCTGCTACCTTACTATTCCAGTATCTAGTTTTTTCCAAGGTATGGAGTATTATTTCTTTCTTATCTATGAAGAGAACTTCTGTTATTCCATTCTTTATTATTACATTGGAATAACTTTGATACGCCAAGCTACCCTATACTTGGTGAAATTCTTCGTTGTTCCATTCTTTATCATTCTGTTGGAACATCTTGTGCAATGCGTTTCTACACCAGGACTCGGTTCCGTCTTTATTATTCTCGTTGGAACATCACATCCAAGCGCTTCTTCTCTGGCGGACTGGTTCTCATCTTTATTATTCTATTGAATATATCACATGCATGCTTTTACGCGGACACGATTCCATCTTTATTATTTTGTTGGAATATCACATTCATAGTTTCTACGCCGGACCGATTCCGCCTTTATTATTCTCGTTGAATATATCGTCGTGCAATGCGTTTTACGCCAAACCCGATTCTCGTTATTTATTATTCGTTGAATAATATGTCTGTATGATCTCATCGCATGCTCGGTGATTTCTTTTGTTATTTCATTCTTTATTATACTCGGTTGGTTAAAGTTTTGACTTCTATACTCCATGAAATTAGTGGAATATCATTGATATTTCAAGGCTTCATCCAAAGATCTTTTCATGGAAATATTCTTCCGAGCATTCTTGAATTTTACTCTACAAAGCAAGTATCATGTTGACAATAATTTGGACGTTATTAGTTCTCGGATAAATTAATTCTTGAACTTGTTTTATTGAATTCTTATATCATTGTCATCATCCTCATGTTTATATTTTGTTGAAAGTCATCTATGGCCTATAGTGCATAGATGGACTTTGGTATGATTATGACCGAGGATTATTCGATTGTAATCATGACCGTAATGTTACAAATGATGTGGTAAAGTCCTCATTGCACGTAGTGCATTGATGGACGATTGTTGGCATAATCATGACCATTAATGAATACACAAATATTCTTGGCCCGTAGTGCATGGATAATTGTGGTCGTGATACTAAAGAATATCCTTGGTCGTAGAAAAGAGGGGGTGATTCGATGATGTGGATTATTTATTAATTTGAGTCGTAGTGATAAAAGTGATGAAAAATCTTCTAAATCATAAAAGATAGTAGATTTTATTCTCTACTTGACTCTTTTAATGGATTGCTTGTTCATTGTAGTTAAACTTGATGGTTGTTATATTGTATCGGTTTAAACTTCGCCAAGGCTAACGATAATATATTCTCGCATTATCTTAGTCATAATATTTCCTATTGGGCTAGTTGAGCTCACCCTTTTACTTTTATTGTTCTCTGAGTGAAATGAGAACGTAATGAGGGACTAGTCGGGAAGCGGAGTGACGGACGAGATGATAGCATTAGTAGTCCTCACTATTCGTGAAATAGTGTAATAATAATTGTAATAAGGACTACTTTTGAGTTTGTATAATCTCTAGTAGACAATATTTGTATTCAAACTCACAGTTTATGTTTTGTCGTATTGTACACGACAGTTATATTATTAAGTTGTATTTGAATTTATGTACCATGTAAGTGGCGACCCAAGAAGAGTGATGTATACCTATTTTGGGGGCGTCACAGAGCTGGCATGACTTCTTGCAAACCCGCTCCCACTCCGGTAGATACAAAATCTAAGTTGAGTGGCTCCTCGGGATCTGCTTATGCGGATCCCACCCATTATCGTAGTTTGGCTGGAGCATTACAATATCTTACATTCACGAGACCAGATATATCCTATGTCGTGCAACAAGTTTGCTTGCATATGCATGATCCAAAGGATGAACATATGAATGCTCTAAAAAGAATTCTGCGATACATTCAAGGTACTCTTGATTTTGGATTACATCTCTACAAGTCTTCAGTTTCTGGTCTAATATCCTATACCGATGCTGATTGGGGTGGATGCCCAGATACGAGACGATCCACATCTAAGATTCTTGTGTATTTCTTGGCGATAACTTGCTCTCTTGGTCCTCTGGCGACAACCCACTCTGTCACGATCTAGTCTTTCAGCCGAAATCTGAGAGGGGTGGCAAATGTTGTCTCTGAATCATGTTGGTTCCAGAATCTTCTCTTGGAGCTTCACTGCCCACTCCACACGGCTACATTGGTATACTGTGACAATGTTAGTGCAATATATCTCTCAGGAAATCCTATTCAACATCAGCGCACTAAACATATTGAAATGGATATCCATTTCGTACGCGAAAAAGTTGCCCGTGGTCAAGTTCGTGTACTCCATGTTCCATCTCGATACCAAATTGCTGATATTTTCACTAAAGGACTTCTGCGCATACTCTTTGATAATTTTCGGGACAGTCTTAGCGTACGAGAACCTCCCGCTTCGACTGCGGGGGTGTGATAGATTATGTAAATAATCTAGTCATATCTGTTAATTTTAGAATATAATATTCTCATAGATATCCTTGTAATAATACACCTAACAAATAGCCTAAATTTGTAACAGTACCTAACAAATAGCCTAAATTGTAGCCTGACTAAAAGCCTAATATGGCAAACATGTATATTGTATATATTGCAACCAAAAGGAAGGGAATAGACACGGATAACAATTCCTTCACTTTTTAATAATAAAATTTTCATAAATTTGCATTCAAATAAGTAAGGGTTTTAGTTGATTACCGGAAAACAAATTGAATATGCAATTGGATTTAACATATTAAACTTTTAAAAATTAAAATATCAAGTTTCATAAAATAAACAAAGAATAAAAAAAATTAAATAAAGATTTTAGTTGGTTACCTGGATACAAATGTATCATTCAATTGAAATAATATATATATAATATTATACTCTAATTATACAAACCTGCAATTATAATAAAATTAGTTTGCAATAAAATACATAATAAATGAACAAATGGACGTTACAAAAATTTTGGGCAACGTGACCCCCTCCGGTCCTAACATATGTTAGCTTTGTCTCCGCTAGGTGTTCCGACTGCCTAGACGAGCCCGAACACTAGTTAGTGTGATTGGAGTTCCCTTCAAGCGTGAACTGCGTAAAAGGATCATACTCTTTTTCCCTAAGGACTCTTTCCGAATCAGTTCGTCTGTATTTGGACTTGTAAGTAAAAGCTCCCCACGATACAAGAAAAAACCCTAACAAACAGATAAATGATGAGATATAATTATATAAATACAAATGAGGCTTCACATATATTTTTTATACACTTTTATATTCTCTAATTATTATTTTTTATAAAGTTTTACTGACTTAACCACTCATTCTTCGTATATTCGTTCATTTTTAAATTTCTCCGTGTATTCAATTTCATTGATTGAGCCGGTCGAAACACAGTACTAAGAAGTGACTGCCAAAATCCTGCAAAACTATTAAACATGAGTATTAAAATCAGACAAGTGTAGTGTGTCGTTGTCGCTTCATGACACATTCAGATGGGCTCGGTTTTCATCACTTCATAGTTCATAGCATTCAATTTGCTTCATTCCCCACAGCTACACTTCTCTTCTCTCCGCAAAAACCACACCCCACTACAAACAAAACCGCAATAAATTTCCCACTAACTACAGCAATGGAAACCCACATGACCTTCCTTATGACTCTTTCACATATTTAATATTTATATATATATATATATATATATATATATATCAGACATGGGCTTTTGGATATTCTATTTCTTCCCCTTTATCTCTGCAAATTTTCTGGTGGAATTTGGTGGTCTGAATCTAAGGAGGTGACAAAAGGATTTTGAAGAAAAAAATTCCTTCAAATGGGTTGATTTTTTTTTAAAATACTCCCACATTTCTGAAGTTTATTTTGTGGATATTGATGCGCATATTGTTTGAAATATACTCTTATATTTCTGCAATTAATTAGTTTGTGGGGTTGTTAGGGTTTGAAGATTGGGCATTATGAAGGGTTTTGGGTTATCGGTTTTGCTGTTTATGGTTGGGACAGCTTTAATGTGCCTTAGTTTCTCCAGCGAAACAAGTACCTCCTATGTTCCTAGTATCTCTTCTATTTCTTTTCTCTATTTTGTTCATAATATTAGTAGGATTTAGTATTATTGCTAAGTCTGTTATATTGATGGCATGCTTGTTTGATAATGGTAATTTCTATAATGTCTTCATGCTAGAGATTTGGTGGCTAGTGCCCTTTTGTTTAAAATACTATAACTAAAGGTGTTGCTATATCCTTGATGTTTAGCTTTTTGGCATAATGCTTTCCTTTAAGTTTGTAACTCCTTTTCTCTTCCTTATAGGAGACTATAATGGTATTAATGATCCCCTAAATGATTTTCCAATGTTAGCCATGAGTTTTTCTTTCATTTATATATTCAACCAACATCTGAAATTAGGCTTGGATTGTAATTTAACTGACAAACCCTTTTTCTCTAAAAGCAGAAAGTTATAGTTTTTTCTTGCGAAGGAATTGATATTTCTACGTGTACATGTGTTTTTGTTTTTGATATTCTTACACGAGAAAACATTTGGAAACGTAAAAAATACATGTAGAATGTTGCAGGCATGTCCCTACCCTAAAGAATTATTTTAGGAGGCCCTGATGATCGTGTAAAATGATTAATGCTAATCAGTCCCTCGAGCAATGCTGTACAAATGGTTTATGAATATACCAGAACTCGTTGTCAGTTCATCTCATATTTTGTATGCACGACTCCTTTACATGAGTAAGCTGATTAAGAAATCATGGCTTTTATATGGATAAAATGTTTTTAAGTGCTATTTCACTGATTTTTGATATCTGATGGAGCATATTTGTGAACTATAAAATCATTCACATAGTTCAAAAGGTAGGAAATTGTAAGATGATACAAGGAAAGGGGGTGGGTTATAAATCTTCGACCAACACTGATGAGATGAAAAAGTGTATTATAAATCAAAAGTTGTCAAATTAACAAAAAAGATCTTTCTTCTTTCACCCTTTTTGTAGAGTTCGCAGAAATATACTCTTGAACCATCTTTCTATATTGCTATTGATCCAAGAGATTGTTCCTTTATCAACAATACTTAAATGTCTGAATATTGTTATTATTCTCAAGAGAAACACAGTTTTGATTTTGTAGTCAAGTGCCACTCTTTGGCAAGCAGGGGTGGCTTATTTATTAACATGAGATATGACTCATATGTATGGCCCATCCTAGCCTTAGTCTTAAGTTATCTTATATCTAAAAAAGTAAAAAGATATTAAGTTATTTAATCTGTAACTACTGGTAGGCCTGTAGATTTTAGTAGCAACTTCATACAAGTGCTTGTCTGAAGCTCAAGCAAATTTTAAAAATAACAGCTTTCTGATTCAACAGTAAAGTAAATATATAAAGAGTTAAAAAAGAAAAAATCCCTTGTGAAAAAATTTCCTGGCTCTGATCCAATCATTATCGGCAAGAGTTGATGAACAATGTCTCCCTAACTTTCTGGTCTTTGGAGGTGAACGGAACAAATTAACTAAGATATCTGCAAAACCACAAACCTTTCTTCTAACTTAAGAGCCAGTCGCTCAATTTCAAAATTTTACTTGATTATGATTTGATTAATTTATTTTTTGTGCTGCAGGTGTTAGTTGGTTAAGTTTTAGAAATGACTGGTTGAAGAAAAACATTTGATGTGCTTACTTTTGTTGAGAATAAATTTCAACAATCATCTTATGTTTCAATTCTGTTTGCTTTAAGTTTGCATTGCACCCTTTACTTTATATGACGTTATTATATGTATTCACCTCAATAGTTAGGAGATTAGGCTTTCTTTAGCTGAATAGTTGTCATTCTGTACAAATGCTAGTATACTTTTATGCCAATAATCTTGGCAAATACCACTTAAGAAAATATCAACTACTGAAATTAGATTTGACAATAACATTTCCCTAATATCCGGGTATAATAGTTTTTATCTCTTCTTTCCTGTGACAACAGAATCTGGTGGTCATAATCATTGATATGCTAATATCATATACTTGTCTTTCGTACTACTATGCTGGTCATGCTGATCTGTAGATAAATAGCTCGAGTGAGAATTAATTTGGCTAGCCAAATTGTGATATTGCGTGTGTTTTCTCCATGTTCTGTTGTTCACTTGAAATTGTATAACAAGTAGTAATTAAAAAAAAATGCTAGGATTCTATATTCCAATACTCTTGTCATGAACCACCTAAGAAACAATCAACTTCTGAAATTAAAGTGAAATTTAGAGAGGGCATTTCGAGTCCACTTGTATAAAGCCTCATTTAATGGTCATTATCATTGATGCACTAAGTCTTCTACTAGTATGCTGGTCAAGCTGATCTTTCGATAAATTGCTCGGGTGAGAACTGATTTGGCTGACCAAAGCATGATGTGGCTTGTGTACTCTTCATGCTCTAGAGTTCAATTGAAATGTAAAAAAAAAACTAGTGTTTATTGTCATATCATTATGGATGCTTCATAGAGTTGCTTGTGCTTCATAGTGTTCATTAACATTTTGAAGTTCCAGAGTAATAAAATTTCCTTATGAACTGATGAATACTTCTTGAAAAATGATCCCAGATATGGCTTTCACCCAACATAAGGAGGATATAAGTAAGACTACAACAAGCAGGAAGCTGAAGGTACATGTGCTTCAGAGCTTTTTGATACTCAGAAGTCCATTTAGTTGTGCAGGAGGCCGTGGAATAAGAATCCCCCAAGTTTCTGATATTTATTTCCCCTTGTCGAAAACAGAATCTGGCTGGGTTATAATTATGCTTATTGCCTTTAATTTGCTTTTTTATTTTTTTATTTTTCCCACTTATTTTCAGGATCATGGCCACACTCGAAGGAATGAGAAGAGTGATGAAGACAACCTAAATCTCGAAGATTACGGCCCTAATGATCCAGTTCCAAGCTCGAAGGCTTCTATACGACCTGGTCCAATCCAGCATGGCACTCCACTGATGCCTTATATCCCAAAGCCTTCGCCACCTGCACCAGATCACCCAAAGAATGCTGAATTCCCATAATCCACAGTAAACTTTAATAACTCCTTACGTTGCACTCCGCGTGCAATGTTTGGCAAGTATTGTTTACAGCTTTGTGCTTATGTAAATTATGCAGTTAACTTATGTAGTATGTACCCAAGTATCCTCTTTAGTTTGTATTATTTGCTTCATTAGTGGTATCTCTTGTTCTATGAAAACCTTTTCAAGTGCTGCATAAGGCTCACCCTATCTATACAATATGAGATTTTTCAATAAAATATAAAACTACAAGAAATTTACGGAGTTCAATGTTTTACATTTTAACATCACACTTGATTTTATATATATATATATATATATATATATATATATATATATATATATATGGTATCTATCAAAAGAACAGGTTGTTGGGGAAGCAATTCATTTTACTATGCCACAATCAGAGTGGCTTTATAAAAAAAAAAATTGCAACAAGTTCATGACGGAGTTGTAGCGGTTGGGCAAAATGGGTTGTTCAACAACAAATAGTTGTCATGATGGAATCTATATATATATATATATATATATATATATATATATATATATATATATATAGTTCACTTCAAATAACTAAAGCTAGTTTAGCCAAGAAGCGAATCATTTCGTCGTTATAAGATAAAAAACCGACTTTCTATGCTATTCGCTATAGCTTGCGATTCGTTTTTAATTAGATTCATTCCGATTAGACACTGCAATATAGTTGGTTAAGCTTGTCGGGTCAACCCATATTAACTTTGGAACCAAAATGGGTTGGTTTCTCTGTTTTTACTTATTTGGGTTGGTTAAAGTTTGGAACTATATTTTAAAAGAAATATAGTTCCAACCAGGTTAACCATTTTTAACCCATATTTTATTCCAAATTCAAATCAAAAGTTTTTTCACCCATATTTACATATTAGCTTAGTCAAGTGTCTAAAAATAATTGTATGGATGATGAGATTTATCTCAAATTTTGAGCAAATAGAGATGATTTATTGAATGAGCGAGAAAATTTAAAATTATTTTTATTTTATTAGATAGATTCAAGAAGCTCAACCACCCACCCCACCCCACCCCACCCCACCCCACCCCACCCCAACCACCACCCCACAAAAAAATATATTATGTGATTATGTATACACCACTTACCACCCGCCCCCCCCCCCACCCCACAAAAAAAATATTATGTATACACCTCTTACCACCCACCCCACCCCCCCTACCCCCTACCCCACCCCACTCATTCTATTATTTATCATTACATTGGAACATCATGTATCATGCGTTTCTGTGGGATTGGTTAAAATCTTTATTATTCTCGTTGGAATATCCCGTCTGCATGCGTTTTACTTTGGGATTCGATTCCGTTATTTATTATTCATTGGAATAACTCGCTGTCTTG